>CM051472.1:10065000-10665000 GCA_028015225.1 Carex myosuroides
TCAGACAGACAGAGAGAGAGAGAGAGAGAGAGAGAGAGAGAGAGATCATACGGAGATTTTTGACGGTGGCGTGAACGGAGTAGCCTCGGCGGAGGAGGAGACGAACCAACCAAGAGCCGATGAATCCGCTCCCTCCTGTCACGCACACTGTCTCTCTTTCTCCGCTTGCCATCTCCCTGATATCTCTCTCTCAGATTCTAATCTGGTCGAGCTAGTGATAAATGGGTGAGCGGTGGTGAGGTGACTGGCAAGTACAATAGCGGGAGCGGAACTAATAATGGCCACACCGCAACATACATAATTGTCCTGATACTTCCCTCCAGTTCAACCAATGGAGATGTCCAGTTATGGGAAATGGTTCCAACTTCCAAATGCAGTCAGGAGACCTCACTGGATGATAAGCTTTGCTTGTGATAAATTGATTACTTATTTTTTTTTTAATAAATAAATTGATTACTTAAAAACCCAAAACCAGAGACTTCATGGCTTTAATAATTAGATTACAAAATGATTTTTCCTTACCCTAAATATTTCATTCGGATTCAACTATTAATTTTGTCATTCCTCATGTGTGAACTATATATTTTAATATTATGAATTCTACATAAATTTAAATTTTATATTTTTTTTTTAACTTTTGACTGACTTTTGCCTCTAATACAGATAAAGGCATGCGATTTTATAAAAATAAAGTGACATAACATTTTGGTCGGCCAGTTAGATTTGTAGCAGATCAAATATTATTTTGTGATTGCTTTTCAGTGGCCGTTAATGGACTACAAAAAAATTCTAATAAAAACGTTTATTTTTGTTATGAATAAATAATACAACAACCATATAACAACAAAGTCGTTGTAGTATAGTGGTGAGTATTCCCGCCTGCCACGCGGGTGACCCGGGTTCATATTCGCATTAATTTATTTTTTCAATGAAAAGTTAGGATTTTTTTTTTTAAATAGAATTCATGTAAACCAAATGAACGGAACAAGCCTTCGGGGCTGGGAATTTAGAAATCTAGCCTCCACCGATCCCTAGGATCGGTGGAGCAGAAAAAACGCAACCTACACCGGTCCCTAGGACCGGTGCAGCATGTTTTGCACTGGCCACAGTCTCCTACACGGAAGGCCACACGAAATAAGCCTACACCGATCCTGTGGATCGGTGGAGCTTCAAAAATGCCTCCACCGGTCCTGTGGATCGGTGTAGCTAGCAACATATAACTAACATTATGTTGAACTGCATTTACCTCGGGTTCGAATTTTGGAGATCAAGCCTCCACCGATCCTAGGGATCGGTGGAGCTAAAGATGGGATTTTATGTGGCAAGAGGTGCAGGCTGCACCCGTATGGTGCAAAACAGGCTCCACCGATCCCCAGGATCGGTGTAGGTTGGGTTTTTTTGGCTACACCGGTCCCTAGGATCGGTGGAGGCTAGATTTTGAAAAACCCAAATCCAGAGGCTTGTTCCGTTGATTTAGTTTAGAGTAATTCTATTTAAAAAAAAAAACCAAAAGTTAGAATGTAAGATAGTTTCTTATTGGGTCTCTAAGTTTTATATATTTTCTATAGGAGATCAGAGAAAGATGCTTTGGTTCTAGTTCATATTTATTCAAGCATCTTATTGATTAAACGCAAACTTCTACTTTATTTCTTTCTCTGTTACTTTCTATAATTTACATATGAATATGAAGAGAAGTACAACGTACGAACTTTAGAGGCGGATATATTTATAGTGAATGAGAGTCAATTAAATTTTATTTTATTTATTTTTTTATACTTATATGTAATTTTCTATGTAATTTTCTATATAATTTAGAATAAAACTCATTTATTTTCTTTATAATTTTCTAGAATAGTTATTTTAGTACCCGCGCTACAGTACCCACACTTAGAGGAATAATGTATTATGATCTCCACTAATTATTATTCTAAAAAGATATTATATGTTCCCCACTAATTATTATTCTAAAATTCCAGCAACACCCTTCCTCTATGATCCGCGTTAACCTTCCTCTAATGAAGTAGTGGGGACCCCATATCACCGCATCAACCTTACCCAATCAACACCGCGTCAACCTTCCTCTAACAAAAATAGTTGACCACATAAGTAAAAATACTTTAGTGCAGAGGTATAAATACTTGCAGTACTTGATATTAATACTTTCAGACGTCATCTAGTGTCATATGTAAAAAATATTTGAGTGATCCCCTAATGCGGGTACAACACGAGGATTTTTCAAGAAAAGGTGCGGGTACGGTTATTTAAGGAAAATTCATATATCATATATGTAGTTCATTGTATTGATATAAATACTTATCTTGTTTGAGCTATATACTTCACAATGTTACTATTAATATTTATAAAACAAAATTACAGTTTTGAAACGGTTGCATGGTCCCTTAATGCGAGTACGACGCGAGAATTTTTCAAAAAAAAAGGTGCGGGTGCGGTTATTTAAGGAAAATTCATATATCATATATGTAGTTCATTGTATAGATATAAATACTTGTCTTGTTTGAACTATATACTTCACAATGTTACTATTAATATTTGTAAAACAAAATTACAGTTTTAGAACGGTTGCGGTCCCCGCGCCAACCTTCATCTAATGAAGTAGTGGGGCCGCATCAACCTTACCCAATCATCCCCGCGTCAACCTTTAACAAAAATAGTTGACCACATAGGTATAAATACTTGCAGTACTTGATATTAATACTTTCAGACGTCATCTAGTGTCATATGTAAAAAATATTTGCAAGTATAGGAATAAATACTTGCACGTCGAGGTGTAAATACTTGTGTGGTGATGAGTTCGAAAGTACGTTATCATGGATCTCATTTGAAAAAGAAAATTGCATTAGAAGGCGTTTGTGGTTTTAGATTCGCAAAATTCCTCACATATCGTTAGAAATATGGACGACATTGAACGGAGAAAAAGAAATCCACCTCTAAAAACGTGTATGGTCCCCCCATGTAGATTGAGTGGTCCCCCATAGGTATTTATGGTGCGGGTACGTTTGGGAGATTTGGTTGGGAGGCAATTATTTACGTAAAAATTGTTTACCTTATAGGTATAAATACTTCCGTGCATATGTATAAATACTTTATTGCATATGTATTAATACTTTAGAAAAAAAAATTCAGCTGAAGTTTTGTGGTCTCCCTTATAGTTATGGTAGTTATTATGTGGGTACAGTGCGGGTACTGTAGCGCGGGTACTGTTATCAGCTTCCAATTTTCTAATAATATTCTACATCACGTTTGAGATATATGTAAATAGTTAATTAACTCTTATTTATAGAAAAGTAAAAATAAAATAAAAACAAAGTATATATCTGGTAGATATTAAAAAACCAATAGAGTTGGAGATAAGGGGTTACTTCTCAAATAATTTACATACTGTACATTCTACTTTTTTTTTATCAGTGTACCATGCATTAAGATAGTTTTGCCAATCTGATTTTATAGGTTTGGGTAGAATATTTATACTCTGCCAATTCTTCAACACAAAAATAGAACAAAGGCCACCTACTTTGACCTTCTATAGCGGGACAGGAAAAAGTTAAGGAATAGTGAAAGAATAGAAGAAAGAACCCGCTTGGCAGCGTGTGAAATATTGAAAAAAAATAGAAGAAAGTAGAATTTGGAATAGATTTCTATTTTGTATTATTTCGGTTGTGTTTTTTATTGACGGTGGAAGAGTGGAATAGTGAAAAAGTATTGAAAAATAAGCTAATTTTATCTCTTGAAAAAAAAGTCAGTTCCTCTTTTCCACCATTTTTATGGAATAAAAAATTGGTTCATAGAAGAATAGATGAGGGACTAAAGTGTAAAAAGCAAAGGTTTGACCGTAAAATATCAATTCCTTATATTTCTGTTTTTCAAATACTTGTTCTGATAATTTTTTTAAATGCTCACTTCTATGACTATTTAAACTATAGTAACATTGATAATGCACATGTTTTCTATGCAAACATCTATAAGAGGGTTACAGGTTACGATATTATTATGCTCCCATCCTTTGCAAAAAAATGACATCGAGAAAATCTAACGCCTTCTCAGTTTTCATTTCTTCCATAGCCCAATTATAACAATGGTCCTGACACGAGGCTCATGTCCTTCGGAAATCATGACATGACACCAAGAAAATCCAATGCCTTCTCACTTTTGTGTTTCTTGCACATCGTATCTATAAACAATATTGTAGGTCACAACATCAGCCTCTTGCCCTTTGAAAATCATGACATCTTTATGTTGTTTTAAGTTTGTTGAGAAGTAACTGAAAAATAGTTAAGCAATAGTCTATTTCATAATTGATCATAGAATCGTTCTCAATTCTAGTTTGAGGGTTTATAATTTATTTGATTTTACTAAAAGCAAAATTGGATTCAGCACCAATATTTCTTCTCCTTTGCTTGTTTAGTATGATGCTACTGGTAAACCTCTGATTTTCAGCTGTGCGTTTGAGCTTCTCTCCGCCTCTCTATTTGCACAGTGGTATATTACTTTATTTTTTGTTTAATAACTACGGAGCGGATACAGAGCGGATAGTGGTAAAATCATATCCATATCCTTTTTAATTTTCTGGATATGGATACGGATCGGATATCAGCTAGATACGGATACGGATACGGATCAGATCGGATATTTATTAAAATAATATATATTTTTTTAAAAATACTAAAATTCATAATATTTATTTAATTATAATGGTGAATAACAATAATTTTTCATAATATATATTAAATATATGATATATATCTACTATTTAAATACAAATAATTAATTGAAACGTAAAATTATATCAGTATCCATATCCACACAGATATTCGGATATTGGATATCTACATATAATTTATAGAATACAAACCGGATATTATATATCCATACCGTTTTCACCCCTAGTTCTTATGCAAGGACAGATTCGCTATTAATGGGCTAAATTGGCGATTATCTCTTTCTTCGTGAGTTCCATCTGAATTTTTTATGACAAAATCGATATCGATCTGAACCGTCAGTTATTGACACTGGACGTTTAACATGGCGCACGAGTTCACAACGAAAATGACCGGGGCAGTCATTATCCATATCATTACCCCTGTTAAAATACGCTATAGATATTTGCCAACTTGCATGCCGATGTCCAATTTTTGCTACGACATGCTAGTTTTAGTATAAGACCTACACAACACAGAATTCAGATCCAGTGCAATACCTAAGTACAACTAGATCTGAGTTGTCAGTTTTAACTTGGCATGAATTTCAAAACAGACCCCCCCCCCCCCCCCCCCCCCCCCCCCCCCATTATCACTGAATTTTAATCGCTCGGCTGGGAGCTCCCTGGAGCTCATTGTACTGTCGTACATACCTGGGAGGAGAGGCTGTTACGTGGATGGGATAGATGCATGACCGTTCGATCTTCGCTCGTGCAGACGTAACATTTGTTTATTCTAGTGAGGCTAATCTAAGGCTGTTGCCCCAAATTTGATGGTGAGAAACCAAAAAATATAGTTTAAATTCTACAAGCGAGAACCAACACGCAAAAGAAAAAAAAAATATATATATATATATATAATAAACAGTTAAAGAGAGGAAAGAAAAATGCCTTCCTGCCTCATAATTCCATCATGCTTCGCACGATGACTTCAATCTTTTACGGATCTCTTCCAATATGCCTACCCTTTCTAATAGTGTCTGTACGCGGTACCTTTGATACATACGTATTGACTTGGTGTGTACTTTATTTTTTCGAACAATACGTTCGTAGTTGTCGCGATTGTTTTCCTGCTGTCATTTGCAGCACTCCAAAAGAAGAGTATTTTAAAATACTGTTACAACAGAAATACTGTTACAACTACATAATAACAAAGTCGTTGTAGTATAGTGGTGAGTATTTCCGCCTGTCACGCGGGTGACCCGGGTTCGATCCCCGGCAACGGCGAATGAATATGTAATTTTTTTAACAAAGTAAATTTTTTTTTTTATTGCTCTTTTCAAGAACCGTGTTTCCACATTTCATGCATTTTTGTTGTCAATGAATTTCTTTGCTGAGTTTACGACGGGTCTTATTCGCATTAATTTATTTTTTCAATGTAAAGTTAGAATGTAAAATAGTTTCTTATTTGATCTCAAGTTTTATTTATTTTCTACATGAGATCAGAGAAAGATGCTTCGGTTCCTTAGAGCATCTCTATTCATGAAATGAAAATACAATTGCAAACAACTGTTTACAGCTGTCTTGAAATTATGTTGCTTCTAATTTCAAATGCGTTGCATCGCTGAAATTGATTGTAATTTCATTTTTGTTGCCACATCAGCGATATTTCCTTCTTTTTATATTCGCTGATCTATTTCTTTGTTCGTCAGAGCGCTTCGCTCTTTTTTCTTCCTTACAGCGATGGCATCAATTGATGTGATTCTCCTTTCTCTTTGTTCGCTCTTCTCCTGCTAGTATTAAATGATCAAGTTTTTTCTTTTATTGAAACATTTCACGGAGAACCAAGACAACCAAAAGTATTTTTTATAGATAAATTGACTAGCTTCTTTGGAAAACAAGACAACCAAAAGTAATATTCACAGAGGAATCAACACGAAAACATTAAATGATTTTGTAAATATTCAAATCAATTTATCTTGGATATTAATGAAGTGTTGTCAGATATTAAAGAACTGGATTGAAATTAAGAAGGATCCGATTAAACAACTTGGGTTTGCAAAAGGAATCTTAGATCAAAAAGGCAAGAAAATTAAGCTTAAGAACACCATTGATCAACTAAATAAAAGCAAACGTTGTTGAATTCAAGGGAGAAAAGGAAAACATTCCAGTTTAAGAGAAAAGTCTTCTTTTCTGTTAGACACACTAAAAGAAAAGCACCAGCTTGATTTTTTATGATATTCCTTATCAAGTACTGTACATATCATAACAATAAATCAACAAATTAAATGAGCCAAAATAAACCCCATGTAGACCATTATAATTCCAATTCTTATTAAATCCAAGTACCCTCTATCGTGCTATTCTGCCTCAACAGCATCAATAAACCTCACAATGGTACATATACAACAAAGAAACAGTGTTCCAACTTTGCTAGAAGATCAATTTATGCAGTTAAGCTTCAATTTATTCCAAAATCTTGTGCATTTGCAGTGTACCCTTGTTTGATAATAGATGCTCATCTATTTTCAGGGATCGAGATGAAGATCTAGGAGAGAACTTCTTTGCATCAGAACCAGTCACAATACTCTAAAAATTAGCAGACCAATTCATCTTCTCCTTAAACACCTAAAACGGATCCTATCGTACCAGTAGCTTACCGACATCGTACCAGTAGCATATCAGTAAGGTTGAAACCAGAATATTCATCCATACTTGAGCCACATACCACCTTCTGTGATAATTATTGTGCCAGTTTCGCTGGTACCATCCGGCTAAGTCCCTGTAATCTTCTCCTTGAACACCTGATACGGATCCTATCGTACCAGTAGCTTACCAGCAGGCAGCAACATACCAGTAGCTTAACCATAACAAACAATTGTTTTCAATTGTATCTTTTTAGTAAGGCCTTTGAATTTACAGGGAGCACGTTCTCTATTAGCCTAATGCAAATGATGTAACTATTATTAAATATACAAACAAATAAACAAAAGATTAACAAGAGCTGAAAATTTTGATAGAATATATCAGTAGAGAGGCGATCAGGGTTCAAGTCATACCACCACTTTCCATCTACTAGAGAAGCTGGAACCATGGGCTAAATTAAAAAATTGTTATATTTAGCAGATTAAATCATAACTCTGTCTACAAGATCATCACTTTCCATCAAATGATTAAGTCGGGTGTTCACAATTTCAACAAATTACCTGAGTCTTGAAACCTCTAACAATGATCCAGAAGCAACTGAAACATGCCCAAAAGAAATTCAATAAAAAAATACAGGAACCCATCCCTATTCGAACTTCGAAGAACTTATATATGATAAAATTTCAGATAACCTTACGAAAAGAGTAAAATTCATCAAAGTATTAGAGTAGGGACAATCCTTTCAATGTGATTTACTCTTTTTGACAATTGCCAGATTAGCAAGATAAAATTAATAAAGGGAACAACCGAACAAGTACAGTAATTACAAACGAAGCTAAATTTGAATCGACTAACCATTAACAGAAATGATTTCGTATCTATACTTATTCATTTGCTGCTTGAGCGGTCGAGCCTCCAAAGAGTTAGAGACGGTGAGCGGGTCGCGAGAGGGAGAGGAACGGGGAGGGGAAGAGCGGAGGCGGTGGCAAATTTGATTGAGCAGAGGCGGAGGCGGTAGGAAAGAAGTTCCGAGCGACGAAGTTCCGAGCGAAGACGGAAGAAGTATATTTAATTAGCTTGATGGAGCGACGGAGCGAATTTGATTTCCACCAGCGTGGAAGGAGAGAAACGAATTGAAAGCGAAATGAAAGCTTTCATAATATGAAAGCTTTCATATTTTGAAAGCGGTCCGCAGCGATGAAAGAAAAGATGAAATTGACAGATAGGAGAGAGACGGTGACAGGTCAGCTTTTGCAATTCAATATGAAAGCCGATGGAGATGCTCTTAGAGTCATATTTATTCTCGCATTTTATTTATTAAACACAAATTTCTACTTTCTTTGTTTTTTTTAAAACCTTCGCAGCTTAAAACCTCCGTAGAAGCTGCAAAGTTGCGACTCGTGAATGAAAATCAAACTCTCAACTTTTGAATAACCAATAATTTTAGAATCTTTTCTAACCAACTATGCTACGTACAACGAATCCCTTCCCTTTCAAATTTCTACTTTCTTTCTTATGTTTTGTAGTTTACATATGAAGAGAGTACAACGAACTTTAGAGGCGGATACATTTATAGTGAATGAGAGTCAATTAAACCCTATTTATTTTTAAAAAATTTATACTTATATATAATTTTACTATATAGTTTAGAGTAAAACCCATATATATTCTATATAATTTTCCAATAACATTCTACATCGCGTTAATTTGATATATATATGTGTGAGTCTAGCTAATATGCTTATATAAGTACTTCACTCCCAAGTGTTTATAAGTCAAATTTTAGTTTGTAAAGTTCAAACAGTCGATCTAAACCGTTTAACATGATCTCCATGATAATATGTGCTTGGAGACCAAATTTCACATTTTTTGGATTTTTTTTTTACTATTTTTTAAATAGGTAAAAAATTATAGTTTTTTTATGGTCCATAATCTTCTTAATCAATGAATAACATGATCCTCCCCGGTACCGTAAAAGATTCCCTTCACTTTACGGTTTGAGATTAACTCCCAGCCGCTTTGGGATTCTGGCTGACGAAGGGGGCATAATTATTGGGCTTTGATTCGTGCCAAGTTAAAAAGAATGGTCCAGATCAAGTAATTGTAAAAGATTCCTTATTACGGTACCGGGGGTGATGTGAATTCCCTTCCATGGTGGGACAAGAAAAAGTTCAGTACCATTAGTTTGTCCGGAACGGTGTGAGCTAAATTGGATCTACATGTATAATATGGGTGGCCTTTGTAAGGAAACCGTTTGGTAACATGTGGAATGGTGAAGGATGGAAGAAAAGTGAATGTTTGGAATAAGCTTCTATTTCGTATTATTTTAGTTGTATTTGGTTGATGGTGGAAAAGTGAAATAGTAGAAGAGTATTAGAAAATGAACCAAGTCAATCTTTTGAAAAAATTCAATTTCTCTATTCCACCATTTTCGTGGAATAGAGAATTAGCTCATAGAAAAATAGATGAGGGACCAAAGCATAAAAAGCAAGGGTTGACTGTAAAAGATTAATTCCTTATATTTTTGTTTTTCAAATAATTGTTCTGATCATTTTTCAAATGCTCACTTCTATAACTATTTAAACTATAGTAACACTAATAATGCATGTGTTTTTATGCAAACATCTATAAGAGAGTTAGAGATTATGACATTGCTATGCTCCTATCCTTCGCAATAGTTTTACATTTCTTCTATAGCCCAGTTACAACAGTAGTCATGACACGAAGCTCATACCCTTCGGAAATCATGACATGACACCTGGAAAATCCAATGCCTTCTCACTTTCGCCTTTCTTGCACATTGTATCTGTAAATAATATTGCAGGTCGCAGCATCAGCCTCCTGCATGTCCTTTGGAAATCATGACATCTTCATGTTTTTTGAAGTTTGTTGAGAACTAACTGAAAAATGGTTAAACAGTAGTCTATTTCATTATTGATCGTAGAATCGTTCTCAATCATGGTTTGAGGCTTTATAATTTATTTGATTTTACTAAAAACAAAATTGGATTCAACACCAATATTTCTTCTCCTTTGCTTGTTTAGTATGATGCTACTGTAAACCTCTGATTTTCAACTGTGCGTTTGAGCTTCTCTCTGCCTCTCTATTTGCACAGTAATTACTTTATTTTTTGTTTAATAAATATTGGATTGGTTGCATTAGCAACATCTTTAATCATGATAGGAGGAACAATTGCTAAACGAGTAGCATACCTTAATGCTAAGGTGATGATTCACCAACCTAGCAGTGCCCATGTTAAGGAAAATATACATTTTTTAAAAATAGAAGCAAAAGATAGGCTTGAACTTCGTAACACAATTGCGGATATTTATGCAGAAAACATAGGTAAACTTGTAGATGTTAAGTTTGTTGAGAAGTAATTGAAAAATGATTAAAAGTGGTCTATTTCATAATTGATTCTAAAATCATTCTCAATTTTGATTTCATGGTTTATAATTTATCTGATTTTGCTAAAACAAAAATTGGATTCTAATGCCAATATTTCTTCTCCTTTGCTTGTTTAATATGATGCTACCAGTAAACTTTTGATTTTCGACTTGCGTTTGAGTTCCTTTCTTTCTGATCATATGTTATATAGTATATTTATTGTTTATTAATTTGTTGTGCCAATTTTCAAATGGGGTGAGCTTGATGTTATACAGTCTATTTATTATTTTTGCAGATAAAGTTCTTGTATCTTTGTTATTTTTCCGAATATAGCAAAATATTCTAAATTTCATAGCTTCTATTTCGTATTATTCTGAGTTGATGGTGAATATGTTCGGAATATTTTGCTAACTATTCTTTCACCATCAACCGAACACAACTATTCTAACTATTCAACTATTCTATTCACTATACAATTCAGTGTAAATATTTTGCTAACTATTCACCATCAACTCAGAATATTTTTCAGAACATAGCACATAGCCACATAGTTTCAACTCAGCAGTTTTTGTATCCCCATACAACTATTCTAACTATTCACTATACAATTTATTAATTTTTGTTACATGTAATTTTCTTATATAAATATTCTATATACTTATCTCTCCTGCCGCAACAGCCCGTACCGAATCAACGCGAAACCCGCATCTAATCTTACATATATTTGCCATGCATATATCGCAAATTAAGCGCGTCAATTTCGACCCAACCCGCTTGAACCCATGACTGGTCGAGAGCGTCAATTTCATTATTGGGTCCTAAATAATGATACTTGTTATATTTAATATATTTTTAGTCTTAAATGGGTCTAGTTGATATGTAGTCCTTTACTCCTGGATCAAACAAGAATTGGAACTCTATCGACCAGTTAAAAAAAAAAAAAAAATGTCGTCGAACCTTTACTTTTATTTTCAGTTGACCCGAGATAGGCCGACATTTTTATTAATATCCAAAGTTTAATACAAATTATTATTTATACCCAGAATCGGACCCAATATCGAAAAATGCCCAAACCGGCCAGAAAATGGCCGGTTTACTCCCCCCTAAGCCGGCCATTTTCTGGCCGACTTACTCTCCCCTAAACCAGCCATTTTCTGGCCGGCTTAGTCGGTTTTTTTTAGACGCTATGAAGAGAAAAATAATGAAATCTAACACTGAAAATTTAAATTTTTTGTTTAAATTTTTTGTTAGATTACTTCTTTTGATTTATAATTAGCATATTTATACTAAAATACACTAGATTACTTGAAATTATGTTGAATTACACTATATTACAATAAATTATGTTGAATTATACTAAATGAGGCTAAATTACAATAACTTCGCTAATTATGCTGAAATACGGTAAATTACGCTAAAATAGACCGATTCTGTGCCATCTTTCATGAATCATAAAAAATAGTAAAAAAATTCCGAAAATAGTAAAAACTGGTATTCTACAAGTTCATTATGTAACTAATTTACTGAGCTACTTGGATTGAATAATAAAAATGAAAATCTTAATCGGAAACTTCAACTAAAGTTTTGAGGCTCTTCCCTTTGTTTTTTGACGTTTCTGAATTTTGGAATCCGGCATCGCGGGCACGGACGCATGCGTATTTTCGCAAGCTTTCCGAAAAGTGGTTATTTGCTCGGACACTCGAGCGTCGTTTTATGACCGTTTGAAGTTTCGTCGTCGTTTTTCACTTTTTCAGTGAAGATATCGTCTCTATTCATATGTAATTTACCGTATTTTAGCGTAATGTAATGTAATTTAACTTAATATAGTGTAATTCACCATAATTTCAAGTAATTTA
The DNA here is from genome assembly GCA_028015225.1 of Carex myosuroides. Classification (NCBI taxonomy): domain Eukaryota; kingdom Viridiplantae; phylum Streptophyta; class Magnoliopsida; order Poales; family Cyperaceae; genus Carex; species Carex myosuroides. The sequence continues at coordinate 10,077,544 of CM051472.1, forward strand.
GCGTATTTTAGGATAAAAATACTAATTATATATCAAAAGAAGTAATCTAACAAATAATTTAAACAAAAAAATTCAAATTTTCAGTGTTAGATTTCATTATTTTTTCTCTTCATAATGTCTCTTAAATAAAAAAATAAAAAAATAAAAACGACAAAGCCGGCCAGAAAATGACCGGTTTAGGGGGGAGAGTAAACCGGCCATTTTCTGACCGGTTTGGACATTTTTCAATATTGAACCAAATTCTGAGTATAAATAATAATTTGTATTAAACTTTGGATATTAATAAAAACTAGTTACCTTGTTGCGGCTCCGCCGCAACTGTTCTTTTTGTTATTTGTTGGTTTATTTGGGTGGCATTTTTTTATTTCCTTTGTTTGGTTGGGGAACTGCATTGATTAAGTAAACATGGACATAGTGACTTTTATATATGCGAATAAATTTTGTTGTATATTTTTTTGGTGAGAACAATTATACTTTTTTGTTTAAAATGCTTTGATACATTGAGTAAAAACCAAATAGAAGGGGTGAAACATTGAGTAAAAACCAAATAGAAGGGGTGCACGGAAATATGATAAGGGGGACAAATTGTAATGTTACATATATAAGGTATTAATTATCATCAATTGGGATATGGGCAACAATTATTATTCGAATTATGTAATATTTAATATTAGTTGAACAGAGAAAAAGGAAAAATTGATAAAGCTTGCACAATAATGTTTTGAAAATTATATGAGATGTCTTGAGAGCTGGTAAGACAATTATTGATCAAACAATATGGAGACTAAGGCTATCAGTTGAAGTACGTTCTCTGATATTGTAAATGGTTTCTCCTTGACATAGCTCTGGAATTAATTTCTTGACTTCTATCAATGCACATTGTACTTTGAGGAAGTTACATATTGGCTGGAAAGAGAAAATTCTAACTGCAATAAGAATGTTAATGGTACCCTTTTATGAGTTTACTTGACCCGTACCGTATTTGATGAGACAAGACTCACCATTAGCTTACTCGACCCGATAAGGATGTCCTCTCTCTTTGTCATACACACAACATCTGAGAACTTTACAATCAAATGATGCTGTAGAAACAAAGAAATTATATATGAAGACGTTCGCTTCAAGTCATATGTAGAATATGAAAAACAAAATAATAGGTAAACACAATTGAAGTTTACATACTTTTTATACTAAAGCCCCAATTGTTCCTGCTTTTTGTTACCTAAAACACAATTGAATCTCTAATCAAATATGTGGGTTCGCTGAAAACAAACTTCTGAAGCTCATATTTGTTACCTACAAAATAGTTTGAAGAAAAGATTATAAACATGTCAACTAAAAGGAAATCAGCCATGCAACGCTCGTTGCTATCAGCAATTAACTGAATGTTGTGGAGTAAACATTTTAATAATCTAAACTCAGTTTTTGGAACCTGTATTACTCTTAATCGACTGCATTATTGGATGATGAAAGCTACTGTTAAGGACACATTATCAAATATGAAGATGTATGTGCCGAAATATTTCTGTGGAATCATGAGAGACTTTTAACTACCCTAGGGGGAGCTTTCCTCCAGATAGTATCCCATTTGTTCGTCTGAACACTTGGTGCTGCTTGTCACAGACGTAGTTTATAAATATGCACAGAAGTCCTGAAATTAATATCAATTTTTTGGTACAATAATTTATGTACTTCAGTTTGTCATTGGATAATTTACATATAAGTTGCCTAAAAGTTCCAAATTTATCAATATAGTTAGCATACCTTCAAATCTTCAGTTGAGCTTGCAAGAGCAGTGGAAAGTGCACCAGAAACTGTGGCAGATGCAAACCTAAATGTTAAATTCGATAAACCAAATAAAAACTCGCATATTTGTGCAGCTCACGCAGTCCCAATATACAACCTTCATGTAGATAAGGGACATTACTAATAGAAAATGGTGTATATGTAATGTCTTTGCTAAAACAATAAGGGAAAAATTCATTAAACAGGGAAGGAACATACAAGTTTGGTGAAACATTTATTCTTGATTTGAAGAGGAACAATACAGACATTTGATGATATTTTGTAATTTTAAATAGACCTAGAAGATCCAAGCATTTCAGAAGGAAGAATACAGACATTTAATGATGATATGTTCTAACAGTAGAGTGCGTGCGACAACTGAAGAGAAGCGGGAAAATAGGTAATTTTTTTTTCTGAGGAGTTGAAGAGGAAATCTAAGGAAGATCACTCTTACAACACAAAGGTCACAGTGCATCTAGCCAATGTCAGATGTAAGATACCATCATAAAGCGAAAAGTTATGCTCATATTTGACACAAAATGCTCGTAGATTTAATTCTAGGAAATTAAATTTAGACCAGTTCATATGGACTATTTCCCAAAATTATTCCACACATGACCCCCTCAAAAGCTAACATAACCCTATCCTATATGTCTACTGGTTTTGTGCAAAGTTTCTAGTGAAAATACGCAGTATAAACCCTTGGTGCTCAGGATAGTATCCCATTAGGTCGAATGAGCGTGTGTTGATTCAGTTTATCGTTGGATAATTTACATGTAAGTTTCCAAAAAGTTTCAAATTTATCAATATATTTACCATACCTTTAACTCTTCAGTTGAGCTTGCAGGAGCAGTGGAGAGTGTAGCAAAAACTGTGGCAGATGGAAACCTGAATGTTAAATTGGATAAACAAAAAAAAAAAACTCGCACATTTGCGCAGCTCACACAGTCGCAATATACAACCTTCATGTAGATGAGGGATATTACTAATAGGAAATGGTGTGTATGTAATGTCTTTCTTGAAACATTAAGGGAAAAAATCATTAAACAGAGAGGAAACATATAAATAGGAAAGGTTTCTTAGTGTAACAATTATTCTTGTTTTGAAGGTGGCAAAACCTGCTGTAATTTTCCGGACAGCAGAATTTTCCGTCAGTTTTTCTCATTTTTTTCTCTTGAGAACCCTTGTAAACCTCAAGTTTACTTCTCAAGAATTGGTCATCATCTATATACTCAAGCCTCTTGTATGTACTGCATGTGATGGGAATATTTCAAAAGAGGGAAATGCGTGTGTGAAATGCAATTCTGATGGAAATGGGAACAGTGAGCATTACGAACAATAGCTCATATTTTTCCCTCTATTAGGCAGTACTGGTACGGAACATAATTAGGTTGATTGCATATGTGGTTGATATTTGTAGATTGCATTTATCTTTGTGTTTTTGCATATGGTGCTCTACTGGTACAGGTACAAGGAAAGGGAGAGGAGGGCTGATTGGAGACAAATTTTATTATGGCAGGTTTTTGAGGTTGAAAGTCACTGTTTCTGATGAGGTTGAAAGTCACTGTTTCTGATATACCTAAGAAGATAAGATCAGCTATCATTAAAAGGAAAACTCAGAATTTTATTGTCAGTTTTTTTTAGGTTGTACCACCCGTAAACTGACGCACCCAAATCTCCAGTACAGCACAGAGCTGCTATCAACACACGCTTGTCAAACAAACAGGCATTTACAGTCGGGCAACTATATCCGAATGTGATTCTGATACTAATGCCCCAAATCTGACTCTGTCATTGGAAATCAACTACTGCTCCTTGCTGCTCTTTTGTCAATGAGAGGAAAGAAGGATGAAATAGAAAGCAAGGAAGCTTTGCGGTAGAAGAAAAGTTCAAGTAGAAAATATGAAATGGAAAATATTTATATTTTTGGTGTGCACCTATTGAGAACTTTTTCTATTGGAAGATTACATGGCTAAACATAATTGAGTCTTAACTTATGATTGTGGGAGGTATAATGTGCTGTTAGGCTTGGAATTGACGTAAAAATGAATGCATTGTGGAAGAGGAAGAAGAGATTGCTGTATAACTTTGAGGTTGGTGTTAGGAAAGTGTTAAAAAAAATCATGGAAGCAAAGAAAGGGGAGGAAAAAGACAGGGTGAGATTGTAAGATGTAAGATGTGGATTTTGTGTGAAATGTAAAAGCATAATTTATCTAACAATCACATACTGAGGGAAGTACAAACGCAGATCAACGAAGTTTTCAACTAACCTGGAATTTTGCTCCTTTCCTCTTAGCTGATGCTTCCTACACCAACCGACTTGGTTCTTGCACACTGTACATTAGGGAAATTACATTGAATTTGAAACTGAATCCGGTACCAGTCCGAGGGCCTTATTTGTTTGTTGTAATGATTGTGATACCTTGTTGAATCAGCACTGCACATTCCCAAATCTAGTAGCACTGCTACAATCGGCTTTAATTTTTTTTTTTTTTGGACTGGATGGACTAAATTTTAGTTGTAGGGTAATAATTGCAAAATATGTGCGCACCATGTTGAAAACCTAGTAAATATCATTGATTTCGGTAATTCCCTTGTGGGAGAGGTCAATTAGTCCTGAAACCATCTGAACAACGGATTAAATAACAGCAAAAAATTGTTGACATTCAAACGGATAACTATATAGTATTTTCTACCAATTCTTTATGAATGATTCCTATTAAGTAATAATTCGTACCAAACGCTATAAATTTATTATAAAAAATAATGATTTTTTTCTTTTCTTTTGTGTATCTAAAAAGATTGCAAAGTTGCGTGAAGGATTAGGCGCAGAAACATGCAATGTTGCTGAATGCAAGGCTTTACTTTTGGGGTTGAAATATGCTCATGGGAAAGGTTTTAAGAACATTCAAGTACAACGACTCTAATCTCGTTGTTAAGATGGTATTTTTATATCTAAATATTTGCAATTCACTACCTGGCAATTTTCATGATTCTGAAATCATGTCGTGTGATGTTTGAGATTTTATCTGTTGGCATGCCTTTTAGAATGAATATATATAAGAAGCTTTTATGATTCTTCGACTTGAATTTTTTAAGCTCCATTTAATGGAACTTTTAATATCTGTTGTCAACTCACCCCAATTTAGAACCAATTTTCGGGAACTTTCTGATAGCTTGTGCTACAATAGGGTGAATTGAACTGTGATTTGGTCACCCTAGTAAGCCAATCAAACAGAAACCAATCAAGAATTTGTAGTTTTCTTTTGTTCAAGGAGCTTGGCATGGTATGAATAACAAAAAACTTAGGTAGATGCTGTAGCAGTCTACAGCCCAGGCTCAAACATGTTAAGTTTCCAGCCTGAATTTATAAATTCTTTATAATATCCAAAGTCATGATTGCTTTGGTCCTGGTCTCTCTCAATCAGTCAGTCAATCAACAAATTGCTGTTTCTGCTTAGATTACAGGGCCAAAAACCTGATTGTACTAACTTGGTTACAATGTAATTTTATACCTCAACTGTAATAAATGATTTGCTAATAATTTCTACCAAGTCTTTCTTCCTGTCAGTATCCAAACCATTTACAGCTCGACATAGAAAATCACTTGTACGTAGTTATTCGTAGTAATCATCTGTAATTAACTGGGCGTAGTACGCATTTGGGTGCCATACACACTGGATGTACCAATAAAAATCAATTGGTAGAAATTACTGACCTTGAACGAATGATGCCAGCCAAGCGGGAAGAACCGAAGCTAGAGGCGGCGGTAAGGCTAACTGACAGCGAGAGGTTGGCCGGTGGTCAGATTAGCGCGAGAGGGAAATTAGCAGCAAGGATGATGGAAGTGTGACCCCGATAATCTGAAGAGTGGGAAATACCGAAGAGAACCGCAGAAGAGGAAACATTGAGAGCGGGGAGAGGAACACGTCGTAGGAAACGGGTGCGTGGCAACCGCGGGAGCAAAGGAGCTGACAGCTGCCCCCACAGGGAAGAGCTCGAGCGGTGCAAGGAAAGGCGGTTATGTGTTTCGGCAAAATATCGGGAGAGATTTTTGTGTTTCTCGGCAAAATCGTGGGAGAGTGAGGTGTTTAGGCTTGGGTGACGGCAGATGAGGTAGGAGTAAACCCATCTAATGCATTGAGGAATGATCCGACGGCAGGTATAGAGGAAGGTACTGTAACAAAGTATTTTATTTTCTATTGAACTTGTTATTTATAATTATTTAATTTAGTTAATTTAATTTTATTATTTTTCAATTATGGTTATCACATCTTACATCTAAATTTATAAATTAAATTTAATAATAATTTCATAAAATTCAATTACTTCAGTTTAGATCTTTAGCCTCCTTTCCACAATACTAATTTTCTGCTAAAACTTACTTTTTGCATTTTTTTGAACTGCATGAAAATTAAACAGATTTGATTTTTTTTACACCTGATACAAATTCAATGGCCGATCAGAAGTCCATATGATGAGTCATACAATTCCCTTTAACAAAATTTTTAATGAAAAGACTAATAAGGGACTAATTGTAATATTAAAAAAAAACCTCAAGGACTAAACTAATATAAAAAAGTTTAAGAACTAATTTTATTTTACTAATATAAATAAGTTTAAGAATTTATTTGATTTTACTAATATAAAAAAGTAGGCCTAATTTGATTTTACTAAAAAAATTCAAGGACTAAAACCCTTTCAATTAAAGAGAATTAATTGTTTTACAAGAAAAAAAAACTAAAAGTGTACTAAGCTAACATAAAAAAATGTTTAATAACTAATTTGATTTTATTATAAAAATTCAAGGACTAAACCCTTTCAATTGAAGTAAATTAAAGGCTTTCAAAACAAAACAACCTAAAAGTGTTCACATTTACAAATTTTATGACAAATCCCAAACGAAATCCAAGCATACACTATAAGAAAACAGTATTGCCGATGCTCAAAAGCATCACTAGAAAGAAACAGAGAAAGTAATAGTATAATCTATTAATAATGAGATAAATTATTTGGATGGATCAGAAATCTGGCTTGGTCTCCTCCTCGAATCGAGGAGAGAGAGAAAGATCGCATATTAATATCATAGTCGATCATTTGGGGAAAGGATCATCACTTCCATCCGAATTTTAAAATCCCCTAGCTAAATTAAACAATTACAAGCAACAAAATACAGAGATGATAGTTATCATTATAATAATTTAATCCAGATCTGCAATTTGGCTTCAGATAATAGCGAAGACATTTAAAACGACCAGATCATAGATAGTTGATTTAGCGTCGCTTCATACACGGCAGATACTGCGAATAATCCGACGGTAATCAGTATTTCGACGCAGTCACGCAGTTCAAAGAAAAAGACAAGTACATAGAACAAAAATGAAAAGATAAGAAAGAAACAAGAAATCACCGCCGAACTGGAACTTGAGGAGAGAGAGCGGTTTCACATATATATATATATATAGATAAGGGAGGAGAGAAAAATAAAGGTAACCCTAGAAAATTGGACGGCCGCGATGATGTGCTGCGATGTAAGATCGGACCAGAATGAGAGAAATGAGGAGGGCTTTATCAAGTGATGTGATTGATTTATGCCTTGGGCTGGAGGGCCTGGAATGAAATTGGGCCTTGATTCCTTCCATTTTTAATTTAGGAGTGTTGATGATATTCTTTGATGTGTTTATTCCAATGTTTTAAATAGCGTTTATAGCGTCATAGCGGAAAGACTACAAAACAAAACTATAGCGAATAGCGTAGCTATAACGAAAGTTTTGCTACATAGTGTTTTTCTTTTTTACAAAAAATATATTATTTATTTTTACTACATATCAACATTATTTAAAGTCTCATAGAACAATAAATAACATCAAATTAATTAATAAATTATAATATTCATATTGAACCAGTACAAAGTCCAAATTGCGGTTCAAAATATCCATATTAATATCATAAACTATCGATCTTTTTATATTCAAAATATCTTAAGCATCATGATTCATGATATAATCTATTTTTTTTCTATTCAAATTTCAAAATATCTTAAGTATCATGATTTCTATTTAATTTTTTTCCAATTTCAGCTACAAGGGTTTCCTTCTCGGTTTGAGCAAATTAAAAGATCTGTAGCAACAAAGCTTTTAATTGATTTCGGTTTGGACTTTTATTTAATTTTTTTGGGTCTTTTTTTAAAGCCCATAAAAATTGCCTAAAAAAGCCCATTATGCATAGCGCGCGCTATTTGCGCTACACGCTATGCGCTATAGTGGACCGCTATTACCGCTATAGCGGCCGTAGCTCAATTAGCGCATTTTGATGCCATAGCTTAGCGTTTAGGGTCAAAAAACGCTATAGCACGCTATTTAGAACACTGGTTTATTCAATATGTATCAAGAAATTGACAAGTGCCACTTGTCTTGCGGTCCATCTGATCTCTGGCAAAATCTACATCCGTATACCAAATCAAGATCCGATTGCCAACCATACCAGATTCCTAATTCATGAGTCCTTCGATATACTTTGGAATCTATTAACGGCTTTTAAATGGACTCTTTGGTAATTTTGTTGTATTTAAAACTCTTTTGCAAACATACATGGACATGATTTTTTTCGTTAGCTTATTAGATATAAGTAGGGTACAAATCTTTTTTGAGTGAGGCTATGGTGCTATGCATAGCACGGATGGGGTCCGTGCTACGGTAAAAAAATTGACTTTTTAAAATCCTAATGGTCGATCCAACCGTTCAATGTGATAACCATATGAATATGTACTTGCAAACTAAATTTTATATTTTTTCGAATTTTTTACTATTTTTTTAGATAGGTAGAATTTTGATGGTCCAGAATTTTCAGAAAATACTGATTTTTCTACCTATCTAAAAAAATAGTACAAAAATTCGAAAAAATATAAAATTTAGTTTGCAAGTACATATTCATATGGTTATCACATTGAACGGTTGGATCGACCATTAGAATTTTAAAAAGTCAAATTTTTGGCCGTAGCACGGACCCCATCCGTGCTATGCATAGCACCATAGGCTCACTCATCTTTTTTTGTTATCTTATTGAATAAAAGTTATATCTGTTTATTCTCTAGGTAAGTAATAAATATAAAATTATATATAATAATTCTTTTTATTTGTATATATAATTATATAATTTATTTATTATGATTAAATTGATTTATTTTACATTATATATATTTTATTTATTTAATAATTTATGATAAATTTGATTTATATTGTATTTTATATTATTTTATTTAATTAATATTTTATATCTTTTAAAACAATGGTATCTAAAATATAATTTTTTATATTTTGTGATACATAATGTATAATTTTTTTTACATATTTTATATTTATTTATTTGTTATATTTTTGGATTATATTATACATACTATCAATTTATTTGATAATAATCGCTATTTATTTTGTTATTAATGAGTAAGGATAGAATATAAATAAGATTAATTTTATATGAGTACGGATATAAAAATACCTCCATCCGACCCATATCGTATCCATTGACCCCGCCCCCATTTTATGGCTCTTGTTATTTTTGTTTTATTCTAAAACTCAGCACTGGAATGGATTAGTTAGATCTGTGGCTGATCATATATCTCAGAACTGGTAATATGACTAAAAAAGGACATTTTAATAGTAGGAAATGAGGAAAAAAATTATGGTGCCTCATGAACAAGAGAAGATTTCATGGAAAATATCAAGTTATATATTGACATTCAACCCACACATGAGAGGGGAAAAAAAACAGACAAGCTGAACCTTCCTAGCAAATATCTTATAAACATCCTAACTGGCAAGATATAGATTAGACGTGAAGACTGAAAAATGATAAATTATTATCTAAAGTATTTCACTCTCCAGTGCACTACACACCATCGCCTATAAACACATTATACACAAAAAGAAAAGAAACCTATTTCTACAATATTTTTACATATATGCTATATATTCCAAAGAATAGGATATTTGCAAAGATCTTGCCAGATCTTCATATGGTTTACTAGAATATCTTGTCACGAATAACCAACAAACATCAAATTTTGCGAACACTTTAAATTGGAAGAATTCCAATGCATATATCTATTTCAATCCACTCAACATGCTGTCAGAGCTCAGATTTCTCCTGCCAATTGCAGATGAGCAGATGAGAAAAATCCACTCAGGAATTATAAGAATTTATAGACCAAGAGCGAGGTTTCGGCACCTCCACAACAACATCTCGTACCGCATTTTTAACATCACATATGCTGTCAAACTTGTGCTTCAGGAGGGGATCAACAACTCTCTCCTACATAAATTAACAAAATTCAAGAGTCATAAAGGTCTTCTTGCACCAATCATTATAACTCAGTATTTCCGCACCAATCATCCAAATTTATATTGGAGAGAGAGTAAAGGTCAGGTGTGGGGTTTGAAATGTTCTATGCACCATATATGCAGGGATCAAGCCGAGAGAAAAATACAATGAACTACCGAAACAAAATATACAAGTCACATAATGTACCTTAAATACTTCAAATGGACAGAAATCCGTGCCACAGGCCTTGCCAAATAATACAAAAATCCCAGCAGATATTAGATATAATAGAAAAATCATATTATCATATTATTAAAATCAACTGTAAACACATTTCCTCTCCACACTTCTGTTCTGACGAGCCTTTTAGAAATTTAATTCTCTACTCAAAATTTGTTTTTCTTATCTTCTTGTAAACAGTAAAAATTGTCATGGAAAATTGTATATCATATAACCAAATAACTATAATAAGGGTGAAACTTTACAAAACACATTTGGGAAACCAGATTGTTGATCTCACCAGTAATGAAACAGGCACTTCATTGTGAAGAACTTGAACATGGTATGAGATGTTCTGGTCTGTTTGCCTGCTACCACACTGGTACAAAACGAGCATATTGTTCCCAGCAAAAGGTGAAATTAAACTGCCCCTCCAATTTCTCTTCTGAGGCGGCTTCGGAGGCAGGTCCAGAGGTTCTGCTCTTTGAATTTTCTCATACTCTGAATTGAAATAAAGATAGATAATAACTGCTCATTCGATATTAACTTATTCAGTAGTAAATCTCAATTTCTCTTGTCCCTTCCTATCTTCAGCCATAAATAAAGGTAAACCACATAAAAAGTTCAATCACATAGAATACCAGAAAACCATGAAAGAAACCTGTTTTCCACTACCGGATCACATATCAATACCAGAACACTAACCCCACTTATACATGTGCCACTACCGTACAAATAGCATGTACCCAAAACTTGGATGAACATTGATTCAGGTTTCTTTCTGACAATTTTTTTTTTTTGACCTAAAGAAGGTTCAGGCTGCCTAATTTCAAATGCTCAACAGGTCAGATTGGTTTTAGGTTTCTCATGGGGTGCGTTGGACAACACTATATTCAAGTCCAATAAAATGAGAATCTCACCATCTCTGTCCAGAAAGAGCCCAAGAATGCAGCCAAAAGGAATGATTGTTCCTGCATGTGCAAACTGGAGCCGTGCTCTCTCATACATCCCACCTGGCTGGTTCTCTACATATGCATCAGTTTACAGAATTTGCTCAGATTCAGCCATGAAACATATTAACCAAGTAAAGTAGTAGTGGACCTTCCACATTTGTACCAACTTTGTCATAAAGCCCTGAATAATATACATGGAAACACTAGACATACAAGAAAACCAACACCGAGTCATAAATAGGGAAAAAATAAATATATAAGAGAGTAACACCTCTAAAAGCCCAACCCTACTCCCCCTCCCCCGAGTTCAGATCTAGTCAGGTGCCTGACCTGGTAGAATGAGATCCAGACTGTTTATTTTAATTTGGCAGGAATCTCAAAGACCCCGTGCATCTAAGGTAGACCCAAATTAAAATCACTTGGCTGGGATTATCTCAGGTAGATGTGATACCTGAGGGGATCCACATTCGCCTCCCCCTATCACGAGTTAACACGGTCAATAATCACTTTTGGAAGGAAATGACTACAATATTTTGGTAGTTTATTAAGTTGAGTTTTTTATCAAGTTTATTATTCAAGGGGTTTCCTTAGGATGGCCTATAGGCTATAGCCGTAGTAGTTTTAACTAGATTGATCTCTCCTTTTGCATATAAAGTGCAGATATCAGCCAAACCCTTTTTGATTGGTCAAATTATATTCTTTTTGTGAAAGAGAAAGATGTGAAATGAAAAATATATTCGAAAAGCAACAAGCAATTGTCTACTGCTGCAATGTGATAGACCATTTTCTTAACTCTTTATCTATTTTGCCGCAAACTAAAAAGAAACTTTAAATATGGCAAAACATAATTTTATGGACATTTTAGTCATTCTTTTTTTGAAAAAAAAAATAGGCATTGTCATTGATATAAAAGTATCATTGAGTTTTGAGGACAGGTGGGGGAGCTGCTGATTAAAATTCCAACATAGAAGGCAGGATCTAAAAATCAAAGAATAAAGGTACCTTCATTAGCTTGGATAGCCTCTTGCATTGTCTGAAAAATGTCTCGTAGCAGAGGCACTCCCATCCAGTAATTTATGGATTTACCATAGCCTTTTAGTAGAAAAACCTCCAAGTCATCTGTCCACTCGAGCAGAAGAATCTTTCAAAGAAGAACAATTTGTGTGTCAAAATTGCAAACACTAATATATTTGCTAAGTTGTGATATCTAAGTAGTAAAAAAGCTGCATTGTTGCATGAATCAGCTTTTGATATTGAAGTGTTTGGTATGTCTCAATATAGTCAAGTAAACCAGAATTTGTAATTGATTTTTTTTTTTTCAATCAGTACTCGGTACTTGATCAATTTAATTGGGACAATTCAATGGGTCACCTGACAAGGCATTTTTTTTTATCATTATCTTAAAAAGAAGTGATTAGAGATCAACTTATAAAGAACTCAATACTGATATGGACACATAGGAGCAGCATAGCTTGTTACCTCTTTCTCAGAAGGAAATAATACTCAAATAAAAAAACAAAAATAAATGAAGATATTAATGATAGGGCTTATGATGTACTTCTGTTTCGTTGAAAAGGCCACAAGCTTGATCAGTGATGTTCAACAAAGATGCTTGCTGCAAATGTAAAAAGTATTATTTGACAATCTGATAAGGAGAAATTCGAAAGAAGTTAAATCCAAATTGAAATACATAATACTACTGCAGCGCCAAATTGAAGTATCAGTCACCTGCTTGCAGAGAAACCAAAGGGAGGCGATATCCTGCCTTTTGAAATTAAGATGGTGCCTAGAGATAAGTGCAGATGTAATGTCTTCTATGATTGGTGCTTTCAACTCCTCAACTTCAGGCTTTTCACTCTCCTTATAATCCTAATTGTTGGATTGTGACAAGGAGAAATTTTATTAAACAACATGGAGGCTTTTTAAAGAAGATGATAATCCATAAAGTGACACGAAGAGGAAAAAAAAACACTCAGTGTCACTGAATAAATTTACATTGTTAGCAAATATTCTATGAAATATACAAATTACTCCCTTTTAAGGATCTAAATTGTTGAGAAATCCATCACAACAAACTATAGAGTGAACATGATACATTAACATACAGGGTTGGGTCTGGATGGGTCAACCAGATGGAAAGGCATTGCAAATTCATCAAATTTGTTTCTTTTTCTTTTTCTTCTTCTTCTTCTTCTTCGTACATGCACACTGGACCTAGTTCCTTACTTTACACGTTATCTAGTGAAAACTACTGGGATATTTCAAACTCAAATCATTTGTCCACAAAGCTAAAATCAATTGCTGAATGGGTTGGGCAAGACCTGATCACCTCCAGGTTGAGAAATCCTGATACGAACTCAAGAGCTTATCCATTGGATCAGTCTTAACTAGGCCAATTCAACAATTAATAGATCTAACCTAGATACATAACAAAAAAAAGGGAAAAAAATACATACCTTGTAAGTTGCACAAATTTTATTAAATCGGAGCAAGACGTCACTTGCAAGGCTCTCACTAACTACAGAAAAGGCACGATTCTGTCCCGGCCCAAGAGTACCCTTTCCTGAAAATAGCCCTGTACCAAATGCCACCGCACTAGCTGCCGCCCTAGGAACCTTAATTACACCCAGGCACAAATTTACCATATTTTACAATTTGTTTCTTCATTTATAAATATTTTATTGTGCATCTCTGCATCCTAGCTTGGTTTTGTTTGGGGCTATATAGTTGCTTGTCTGGGGTATTTTAAAAAAAAATATGCTTACATACCATTAACCATTGTAATCAGGTACATACAGGTGGATCTCTGAGAACAGCTGAAATTAATCTTGCAATTCTCTGAACAAGTATTTGGCTTGAGGAGTGCTCACCTGGGTAGCCTTTATGGGGTAAATATCGGGGTGATAGTCCCTGTTAAATATATCTGGGAATCGGTCCTTAACTCTGAGAGCGAGTCTATACAACTCTTGTTCTCCCATGTCGGTGAGCTCTCCTCCCTTCACCCGGCCTTTCCAGGGTGATTCCCATTTCTGAATCCAACCTGGGATTTTGGGTGCTTCCGAGCTGCATTCACGGTTTGCCTCTTCAACAAGAGCTGCCAACCGTGTTGCCAGCCTGTCAAGTTCCTTGATTCGTCTTTTGGTTGGAGAGCGGGTCCCATGCCTTGCCTGCCAAAAATTCAAAAAAGGTAAAAGAAATAAATGGGCATGTTATTACCCACATGGAAAAATACAACTAAAGCCCTTTTGGACAGTAGTCTGGTATATAACTTTCTGACCAAGCATTCTTTGAGTATTGCCTAAATGGCTAAAATGACATCCAAGTACAATACAAATTCTAAAAGGAAAGGAGTATTTTAGCATTTAACAAATTGCCCTTGTGCAAACTTAAAAAAAAGATTAGCCAATTACCTAGCAAAAACACAAAAAACAAAAACAAAAAAAGTAATGAAACAAGAACTTGGCCAGGTACATAGTTGTATCAGAAAGTACATAGAACGAATCAGGCTGCACAATCCTTGCTAGTATCATTACATCTAAGTTGAAACCACCACACCATATGGTAAAACTTGGATTTGGTAAGATTACACAAAATTACAAAAGGGCCTAAAGCTAATTTTGTTACTGTATAACAATATGAAAATAAATAGAATATAGAAAAAAAAGGTGAAGGGTCAAGGAAGAGTCACCAGAAGGTTCAAGTGGATTGCTTCACACCCGTCTGGTATAGCAGAAGAGAAAGAAGCAACATTGCTAGTATCTCTCGACATATCATATCTACAATTAATGAATAGATACGAGTTACATAACTGTTCCTTTCTATTGCAATTATGCACAATAAGTTGAATCCTCATGGTGCCAATATAAATATTAACACCGTTTAACCCCAATTGAGAAATTACAATAAACGAGCTAGTAAGAGAGTGTAGAGAGAGAGACCTGGTAACGGTGCAGAGGTGTCGTCGGACATCGAAGGGCTTTACGGTTGCGTCAGCGGATAAGAGACAGAGAAAAGAGATACAAAGGATAGTAAGAGAGCGAATGGAGATCTTCATGTTATCTCAGCTCTTGCTCCAATCGGCGAGAGGGAGAGAGATAGAGAGGAGGGTGGGAAGAAAAAAATGGCGATGTGAATCAATACAATGGTGCTTATGGTGTAATAGCACGAAGGAAGCATGAAACGAGGAAGTGATTGATGATTTGAAAGGAGGAATTGGGAAAGCCATGAGTTCCGTTCTCCGCAAGTTGAGATCACTATGTTGATGTAGACAGAGATGAGGGTGACAGCGATCAGTTATGTAGACAGTGGCGTAGCCAGATTTGAGCGAATGCGTATCTTCTGGGAATTTTTGAGTTAAATGAATCTCGATTTTGAGTTAATGAATCTAGATCGTCTGATTTTAAACGGAGCCAATCTAAATTATGCTAAAAACATAGGAACTCTTTAATATTAGTGCGGATCTAATTCGCACGAATCTTGAAACAAATTGAATGGTCAAGATTTATTAACTCAAAAAATTCCCTTTTGAGTTAATGCAGAGGATACGAATTCGATTTGAACAGGGCTGCAGAAATTGGATTCGGGTCTTTTTTTCTAAACGGGTTCGGATTTGAATTGCCTTCGTACCTTCCTTTCCGTCTCCTCTCAAGCCACCTACCAAATTGCGTCTCCGCCGATCGAATTAATTTCTAAATTCCTAATTGGTACTCAAATTACTCAAATGATTAATTATAATTTCTAAAAGTATCACTTAACAAACTAAATTGCATATTCCTAATTAAAAAAAAAGAGTTACCTTAGCAGCAGTGAACACAATTTAAATATTAATAACACTCATAATAATTAAATTTGTTATATATAATTACTTAAAAAATTAAAATTTTATCTAATTTTAAAATAAAATATATTTTTCGATAAAATATTAAAAAGTTTGAATGATATTCACAAAAAAATAAAAGTTTAATTTCTACTTTTACATTTTCATAACAATCAAATTTGTAGCCGAGTATAGTCCCATTCTTTACTTTAATCAAACAAAAAATAAATAAACAAATCAATATTTTGTTTTTAAGTGAACAACCTTCATTAACAGTTGTATACCTTTTTTTCACTTTAGTCAAATAAAAAAAATATAAATAATCTAAATAGGCACTTCGCAGGCTACAGGCTGCAAAATACGAAAACTATTGAGTAGAACTAGGGTGCTCCTAAGCTCACCAAGCCCTTCGTGAGCGTGACTCTAAAAGCTATCAAATTGACTTCAAACGACATTTTCAAACCGTTGGATGTTCAATCTATATTAAAATGTGCTTGGAGACCAAATTTTACATTTTTTGAAATTTTTTTACTATTTATTAAGATGGTTTGAAAATCGCTGTTTTTATTAAAATTCTGCACCATTGGAAAACAGTGATTTTCAAACCATCTTAATAAATAGTAAAAAAATTCCAAAAAATGTAAAATTTGGTTTCCAATCACATTTTAATATAGATTGAACATCTAACGGTTTGGAAATGTCGTTTGAAGTCAATTTGATAGGTTTTAGAGTCGCGCTCACGGAAGGGCTTGGTGAGCTTAGGAGCACCCTAGTTCTACTCAAAACTATTCATTGGATCCAAATATTAAACGGTAAGGTTTACCGTGAACCACTAAAAATTTATTTTTCTATAGTAGAAAGTTATACGCCAAGTCTAGCCACAGAAATAGTTGAAGATTCTTCTTCCTAATCCAGTCAGGATTATTCGCCCTTTACAATTTTTTTCAATCACCATTATCGTTCTTCAAAAGATGCAAAATTGACTTAAAGAATCTGAGCCAGGCGTAGGCAGAATCAAATCCAGGAGTAGGCAAGACCCATTAAAGAATCTGGTTCAAATTATATTTTTTTTTCAGGGGTAGGTAATTGCCTACCCTTGTTATACTGTAGCTCCGTCTCTGTAGATAGAGACGAAGGTGACAAGCGAGTGCCTACGGGAGAACATGGGTTTGAGTCGCGTGAGTGTTGTGTGAGTAGGGTGTCAACGGGTACGATACGGTGGAGACATTTTTATTTTTATACCGTACCCGTTATGATAACAATTTTTTTTTATCTTTACTTATTTTTCGAATACGGTACTGGTGGGATAAACGGATAAAAAAATACTATTGTGTGTTTTCGATAAAATATTTTTCAAACTACAAAAGAAAAAAAATAATGAATACAACTAATTTGTATTATGACAATTTAATAAAATACAAAACTTTATTGTATCATTTATCATCTTCATACAAATATATATCTAAATATGTAATATTATTTTTAAAATTATCTTATACGATAACGGGTAAGATAACGAAAAAAAATCATTACCCTTACCTATACTCGATAAGCTAACGAAAAAAAAAATCTTACCCTTATCCGTGTTTTCGGATACAATACGGATCGGATAAACAGATAAAAGAGTGCCATTAACACCTCTTACCTATGGGCTTAAAATAAATAAAAAAGCGAGTTAGCATTTATCTGACCTGAGTTAACTCAAATATTAAGAGTTTTGTTCTGGACTGTTCGATCTGCTTAAACACGAATATTAAAAGGACTGGTGGATTCCACCTCGGACCGGTTTGATTCGGATTCTGATAAGACGGTTAAGATCTAAATTCAAAATTTGAGTTACTTCAGAGGATCCGTACTCGACAACGACCGGGAAAATGATATTTCGGAGGATGATGAGACGAGTGCGACGAAAGCTGGGGTAAATATTGTACTGAGCAGTTTTGACTCATTCGGCGCATGATCCCGCTACAGTGCTGCCAATTTTTTTTATTTACCATCTTACAAAAATATATATTTTAAACTGTGGTAGTAAATTAATACACTTCGTGCCATATTAATGCACTGCGGTCCGGATAAAATGAATTTAAAAAAAAGAGAGTTAAATGGTTTATTTTTTTTTAAAGATGATAAAATAAAAATTCGGACAATGCTGCTATGATTTTATAGTCCACGCACTGCATGAAAGTCAAAACTACTCTGTTATATCTGTTATAATGATTAAGATGATATGCGGAAAAGGACCACAACGGAAAAAAAAAAAATCAAATTATCTATCATAAATTCATAATAATAGTCAGGGTGCAAGAGGACATTTAGTGCATGTGGAAATTAAATTGTTTGCAAACGTCGTAGATATTGGCTCTGCGTTAATTGCATAAAACATATCAACAATTGTGTATATGATGTAGCTCCGTTTACCGAAAACTGATCATGTGGTCTTGTTTGGTTGGGGCTTTAACTTACAGAGTAAGAAATAAAACATTTATTTTTGAGTCAAATATAGATAAATTATGATGAAATAAGTTGGAATAAGAGATAGTTTATTCTACGTCATTGTTGTTGTTAGTATTATCGTTATTATTATTTTTCTTATCATCATTATTATTTTTTTTAATTTGGAGCTGTGTAGTATTATGTCATTGCTGTAAGAGATATTATTCAAAATAATATTAAGAATACATTGTAAAAACATAGTTGACAGAGAAATTAAGGTTACATGCAATGTGATCTACGTCGTCGCTTGATATATATTTTCCACCTCTAATTTAGTAGGTTGTGTTCTAAAATTATATAATGTTAACTTTTTATTTTTAAAAATCTTATCTATCTTTAATTTTCAAATTAGATACTACTACTTTGTAATTTTAATTTAGTTGTAATTTTAGTTCTAAAATGTGTAATAGTATATCTAAAACCCTTCGATTATAATTTTTTTTCTACGCATTAGTATGTCATCTACGTATAAATTTTTGCTCCATAAGCATGAACTTAGTTTTTTTCCATCCAACGAGTCCCTCGAATGTGTAAGACAAAATAATAACATCTATAATATTTTAACTTTAAATTAGTTTGTAATAAAAAAACTTGCTAATTATTATCAAATGCGTAAAACAAAAAAAGTAGACCAGATAACAAGAAATTTTTACTGGCCATAAAAATATACCGTATTATTTTAGATCATAATTTAAGTAAGAAGTTCTGACCAAACAAAAGCAGTTTAAGCCATAACTTGACTTTAAACTATAAGGTGGTGTTTGGTTTAATTTGATTATTTCAACTTAGGCCGGTTAAAATTATTCATGTTTGATTGATGCTTAAATGAAAACAAAATTAACTTACATTCCTTAAAAAGTGATTGAAAATAATGAAAATAATGAAAAGTTAAGCCTCATACCCAATAAAATTAAATCACATGAGAGATAGGTTAGTTTAGACTTTAGACTAAGTTAGACTAACTTAAACAATTATTGAAGCCAATTTATGGAGCCATTTCCTCTTCCCATAACAGCATATGGGAAGTAAACCAATTTGAAAGGGAATTCCTGGTATTTAGAGCTTTACAAATTTAAACTGCAAAATTATCACCAAAGAGAAACATACACAAGAGAGTTGTTGGTCTCCTCCAAGTGGGATTCAACAGGGGAAACATTGACAAACATGAGGGTCTTGGCAGTGCCACCGAGAGAATCACTCATGAGCCTGGTGAGTTTGTTTTCGCGATATGGGATGACCTCTGACCCATTTTCTGATGATAATGCCGCGCGCTATCACCTTGCCTAGAGCCAACAGGGACATGTTTATGCTCTCTGCCTCTTTCAGCTGATTACCTGCGACACCAGACTTCTTCACCCTCTCTGACCCAGCCAGGTCTACGAAACTTAACTGCAATTGAATCACTTCATGCTTACACAAATAACACAGAGATATATGCACTTGCACTTGACATGACCCACGGCACCAAAACCTAACCTGGCCAGGACTTAAATATGCACAAAATGTGCCATCTTAGTAAAGTTTGTGAGATGCTTCTTGTAACTTTTTCCAAATTCAATAGTAAACTTTTAATAATTTATAACTTTACATTAGTTTAGAAAAGTGGTTCTCTTAATTCTGACCCAATCCAGCCCACAAGATAACCCAGCTTGACACAAACAGAAAGGTTGGTGGAACCTGATGTCATAATTAATTACACGCCACACCCAACACACAAGCAAATGAACATAAACATTTGTACCAACATAAATGACATACCTTGCCACGACCATGAGATTGGGTCTGGAGATTGGTGCTCTCAATAACAATGGAAAGGATGAGGTGGGATCTCGAGCTTTCATCATTCAATTGCGTACAAGCTATATGCCTCTGTTGTGACCCTCTTATTATGTTAGATTTTAGTTCGTCAAAGCCCGATGTTTCAATTATAGTCACGTTCTTTATTGATACCACCCCCTGTACATGCAAAAAGTCAATTTACTTTCATTTCATTTAATTTAGTATAACAAGATTAGAGAAACTAGGGGTTTCTCCACAAGAGCCAGAAAGATAAACAACTCGGCAGTAGAGGTAACCACGGATGCTCAGCAATCGATAGAACACTGTCAATGAACCTCCAAGCACTGATTGTAGGGGATTTTGATAGAGTTTGATTGTAATTAGTTCAGCGTGCTTTCAGGTTTCATTATGTTAAATTACAATCCTTGAATACCATTTAACTTCTATTTGGTTTAATGAAATTTCTTGGTTGGAGCAACAGACAGAAGACTGTTGATGAAGCAAACACTGATTGTAGGGGATTTTCATATAGTCTGGTTGTAATTAATTTAGTGTGCTATTAGGTTTCATTATGTTCTATGGTAAACTCTGTGCACAATGTAATTTTTGCAGTTAATTTAGCATATTGCCAGTTTAACAGTCTGGATTTGCAGTTTGCTACCTGACACATTCGATAAAGGAACTGAGTCTTGTGCTACTGTTCCAGGGAGCATTTATTTCTTCTCGAAGGTCAATACATATACAGACTCAAAGTGCAATTAATTTATTAACCAGATGCAAGACAACAACAAAAAAATGGAACAAACTGAGCTGTTCCAGTGTCCAAACATAATTTCATACAATAAACATAACAAAACTGACAAGTATGGGTTCATAGAGTCAAATAGTCATTAGTTCCATTGGATCCTGATATAAAAAAAAAGGAGGTACCATGGAATCTGTTTTTATTTTTAGCTGCTTGCGCTCTGCATTTTTGGGAAGTAGCAAGTCCACAAGTTTGTCTCGGTGGACCTCCACCATATATGCCTATAAATAAGATAAAAATGCTTCAGAAAAATAAAAGCTATGAACATATGGTCCAACCCAAAATCCTTAATAACCAGTTCAAACTCAACACAGCAACACATAGATTTAAAAAATTAGAGGCTGCCTAAGCACAAATCCAAAGAATGTGGATAGAAAAATAGCACAGATTATTGACAAAAGAAACTAAATGCCTTAGTTCACCACATTTAGGCAAATTATAAGCAATTGAAGTAATCCCCCTATATATAATCAGAAGTTAGCTCAGTGGCAACAAATATATGTTAACTATCCTGGACAAGAAGGGAAGGCACAACTGTGCCAAAAACTGAAACTTAGACATTGGCTGAACCAAAAAGCCCACTGATCCTTGACCCAACTTTTCAACTAAAAGAATAAGCAACCAAAAAGAAATGCAGCCCAAAACCAACCTGAACCTGACCAGACCTGCTCATTTGCTGCCTCTAGATATTTACAGTGAGACTGAGGGAGACAGCTAGAAGTGACTAACCTTCAATAAAATGGAATATTTGGTGCTATCCCTTTTAATGACTCTAAAAAGCTCACTAATAGCTCTAGGGGTGAGCCCAGGATTACTATCAGAGCCAAACATGGTGAAAGTCTTTCCTGAACCGCTTTGTCCATAAGCAAATATGCAGACATTGTATCCATCAACTGCCGATTGCACCAGATACTGCAACATTGTCAAACACCAACAACATATGAGAAACCAAAACTTATAACAGTAGATGGTATTGCTTTAGCTGAAAACCTAACACATTTCCATGCTAGTTTTAGACAAATTCATTCTGCTTTGATTGACCTTTGTTGACATGTATAACATATTTTAACATTTACAAGGTTCAAAACACAAAGTTCTGGCTAAAATAACAGCGAAAGACCATGAAGAAATGCCAAAAGAATAAAAGTTGCTTAACACAGTAGAACTCATATCCACGACTACATTTTCACAAGCTACAAACCACTAAGGTACATGTAACAAGGTAGCATACCTGGATATTGTTTTTCAAAATCTAGCCATCTCTTTGCATTGACAAGAAAGAGCCAAAGGAAAAACCAGAAATAAATAATAGTTAACAGAACACTTAAAAAGAAAACAACATTGGTGTCCTCAAATACTTCCTCTTGGGAGGCAGTTGGATCAAATACACGGTCATACACATGCTGTTTTGATTTTTCATCCTTCCACGGGTGTGCAATTGTATATTCATCTGGAGTAATAACCATGTTCTTCTCCCCGTCCAATATTTCCTTTTCACTCAAGGGTCGCAACCGGCAGTAAACTCTTATCTTTCCTTTCATATCTATCAGATAAAAAAGACTAGATAATAAGCAAATAAGCAATATATATGCATACAGAAAATATGACATTTGGGCTCTTGCAAATAGTGGCCAAGTTGTATGCAAGCACCTAGAAATATTAGGCATTAGTAGCAAATAATTCAAGAGTAGATAGATTGTGTGAAATTGTCAAAAGGAACCTTCAATTGTGTTGTAATATTGCTTCCTTAGAATTTGTTCCTCCTTGTATCGAGCCTCAAGTTCAACCAGTTGTACCTTTTGTTTCTCTACTATTGCAGCTGTTTGATCCTTTTTATCAACATCCTACAATGGCATGTCCAATTTTCAGTATCAAGGATTGCAAGTCCATCTGATACCTGTATACCAACATCAATACAATCTGTTGCAAGACCAGACTTGGGCATGTCCCGAATTAGTTCGCAGTAATATAATGTTGAATCCCAATTGAGCTCACAAATAACCCAGCAAATTCCCCCAAGGCAAGTAACAGAAGTACCAAAGAAAACTAAATAAAGCAAGCTAACTGAGATGAACAGGAAAATGTCATGAAAGATATCAACTAAGACTTCTAAATCTAAGCTAATATAGAAAGGTTGTTTCGGTACAATACCGCTTTGAATTCTTCGAGTTCTCTTTTATTAGCACGTAAGGCGTCAATTTCATTAGTTCTGTCAGCAAGAAGAGATTCAGTATCTGCAAGGGATTGTTCAACGTTCTCTAGCTTTTGCTCCAGATCAGATATCCTGGCTTTCAACTTTCTGCTCTCCACCTCATGCAACTTTTCACTTGTACCCTTCTGATATATTATTAAACAGTATTATTCAGAATCAAAATTACAAACCAACAGTATAGTCTTAAATAATGAACTCATACATTATCCAGATACAAAACATGATTGGAAGAAGAGTTCTCACTTGATCAAAATTGCGTGACTCTTCAAGAGCTCGGGACAATTCATGGTCGGAGACATCCCCACTGGGAGACATCGCACTTGATTTTTCAGAAATTTCTCTTATGAGTTTTTGCAAGGCCACCTCAATCTCTTTCCGCTATTAAGACAACAACCAAGCTTTTAGTCCCAAACAAGTGGGGACAAATTTATTTTTAAGAAATCATGCCAGAATAAAACCGTCTTCTAGTTGGTGTGGCATGGCCTTTTTTTCTTTTTCCTTTTTTTTGACTGAATCTGCCTTGATTGTTCTAACAGAACTTTTCTGATTCAATATAACACTACTCTTTCATAATCATAGATGCAATTGTTGACCAATTATAACGTTTCGTTTTCTTTCTGCACATTAAAGCCCCTCAAATATAACATAATTAGACTTGTCTTTCCGAACAATTAAAAGTTTGGGAACACTAGAAAAATTAAAGCATGTCACTTGTCCATCCAAACAAAAAAAAAACAGTGTCTGGGTTGTCCAAGAAGTCAAAGCTCACTATTCTACCAACGGGATACATTATATAGAGAATGAAAAACTACCTGTTCAGTCTCAAATTCAAAAATGCCTAGAACCCCATCTACTCGTATATCAAAGAAAACACTCGGAGCTCTTATGTAACGATATTGCTTTAAATCTACTAACTCTGCTGAATGTACGCAATCTTTCATCACCGGGTGGATGAAATGCACCTATTGTCCATTAAAATAACCAATATGTAACTTAATAACGATATATTGATTCAGATTTACTCTTACCAAAGATTTCTGAGGCTTGAAATCCATGTTTCAAGTTGCTACTGATAAAGTTGGTCAATGGTTATCTACTTTAGTACAGGATGGATCCAGTAATGGGCTGGTCGAAGTCAGCCACTGTCTCTTGAAGGGTTTTCAGTGGAGATTGGGAAATATTGGGGGGGGGGGGGGGTGGGAAAGCAAAAGTTCTAGGCATGTCAAAGAAAGACATTTTGGTGGACTTGATCAGGAAAGATATGCTGGTCAGACAAAAGGTGTACTTCAGACAGTTTGACAATCAAGGTTTCCTTATCTTTATTTCAGATTTTAATTTGAAAGGAGGTGTAAGAAAACTGATTTGGGTTTCTTTGATAACAAAACATTTTCATGTTTTCAGTAGGTGCACCTTACCCCTCCATTATCGATATTGAGAAGAATTTCATCTAGCAGAGGTACTGTGGGGTGGTCATTAATCTTTCTCAGATTAAATAAAAATGAGTTGCCATTAGCATTGGCACTGGAAGCAGATGGATTCTCATTGCTATTTGCCATTGGAGGGTTAATATTGTCCACTACGATTCAGGTGTGGGATATCTGCCATTAGTCTGGACACATATTTATAGCCATTAAGAGAGGGAGAGAGAGGGTGTCGAGAATTGAGGATCTTTCAAACAAGAGAAATTAGGCAGGCTCTGCCAGGTTTCTTCTCAAAAAAACAAGAGAAATTAATTAGCCGCACAAGTTTAATGAACCTTTCAATGATCCTGCATGCGCGGCTACTCTGCAACGACTCAAATTATTCAACTACATGTGCGGATTTTGAGTTATTAATTCCTAGCTCCTTCCAACTAATTTTATTGATTGTTGATATACTGCTAGATTATAATTGTTGATTTGGGTTGCTTGATTGCTACAGAGTAAGTATAGATCAATTATTAGGTAACGGTTCATATTTGCAAGGCATGCCTAATTGAAATAACTTATGGGTATTGACCAAATATCCTTGTATTAATTTTTTAAATCAAAATATGCACGATACAAGATATAAACTAAACTATGGAATAATTATTATGAAATTGTACTGAAAATTAGTAGGCCTTACTTGTAATAACCGCTCCACTGAATTGTAACCAAATTGGTGTGTATGACAATAAATGATAGACATGTAGATGTTATAATTGTAGACGTGAGAGAGAAAACATTTGGTTATAATTTGGAGCAACAATTCTTGAATGCATAGCATTTTCCATGATACAAACAAATGACGTAACATTTGGTAGTCTTTTCTGAATTGGACCACGACATAAATGTCTAACATTACAAATGAAGCATGAAAATATTGGGCATTAGTAGCAAATAATTCAAGAGTAGATAGATTGTGTGAAATTGTCAAAAGGAACCTTCAATTGTGTTGTAATATTGCTTCCTTAGAATTTGTTCCTCCTTGTATCGAGCCTCAAGTTCAACCAGTTGTACCTTTTGTTTCTCTACTATTGCAGCTGTTTGATCCTTTTTATCAACATCCTACAATGGCATGTCCAATTTTCAATATCAAGGATTGCAAGTCCATCTGATACCTGTATACCAACATCAATACAATCTGTTGCAAGACCAGACTTGGGCATGTCCCGAATTAGTTGGCAGTAATATAATGTTGAATCCCAATTGAGCTCACAAATAACCCAGCAAATTCCCCCGAGGCAAGTAACAGAAGTACCAAAGAAAACTAAATAAAGCAAGCTAACTGATATGAACAGGAAAAGGTCATGAAAGATATCAACTAAGAGTTCTAAAGCTAAGCTAATATAGAAAGGTAGTTTCGGTACAATACCGCTTTGAATTCTTCGAGTTCTCTTTTATTGGCACGTAAGGCGTCAATTTCATTAGTTCTGTCAGCAAGAAGAGATTCAGTATCTGCAAAGGATTGTTCAACGTTCTCTAGCATTTGCTCCAGATCAGATATCCTGGCTTTCAACTTTCTGCTCTCCACCTCATGCAACTTTTCACTTGTTCCCTTCTGATATATTATTAAACAGTATTATTCAGAATCAAAACTACAAACCAACAGTATAGTCTTAAATAATGAACTCATACATTATCCAGATACAAAACATGATTGGAAGAAGAGTTCTCACTTGATCAAAATTGCGTGACTCTTCAAGAGCTCGGGACAATTCATGGTCGGAGACATCCCCACTGGGAGACTTTGCACTTGATTTTTCAGAAATTTCTCTTATGAGTTTTTGCAAGGCCACCTCAATCTCTTTCCCCTATTAAGACAACAACCAAGCCTTTAGTCCCAAACAAGTGGGGACAAATTTATTTTTTAGAAATCATGCCAGAAGAAACCGTCTGCTAGTTGGTGTGGCATGACCTTTTTTTTCTTTTTCCTTTTTTTTGACTGAATCTGCCTTGATTGTTATAACAGAACTTTTCTGATTCAATATAACACTACTCTTTCATAATCATAGATGCAATTGTTAACCAATTATAACGTTTCGTTTTCTTTCTGCACATTAAAACCCCTCAAATATAACATAATTAAACTTGTTTTTCCGAACAATTAAAAGTTTGGGAACACTAGAAAAATTAAAGCATGTCACTTGTCCATCCAAACAAAAAAAAACAGTGTCTGGGTTGTCCAAGAAGTCAAAGCTCACTATTCTACCAACGGGATACATTATATACAGAGTGAAAAACTACCTGTTCAGTCTCAAATTCAAAAGTGCCTAGAACCCCATCTACTCGTATATCAAAGAAAACACTCGGAGCTCTTCTGTAACGATATTGCCTTAAATCTACTAACTCTGCTGAATGTACGCAATCTTTCGTCACAGGGTGGGTGAAATGCACCTATTGTCCATTAAAATAACCAATATGTAACTTAATAACGATATATTGGTTCAGATTTACTCTTACCAAAGATTTCTGAGGTTTGAAATCCATGTTTCAAGTTGCTACTGATAAAGTTGGTCAATGGTTATCTACTTTAGTACAGGATGGTTCCAGTAATGGGCTGGTCGAAGTCACCCACTGTCTCTTGAAGGGTTTTCAGTGGAGATTGGGAAATACTGGGGGGGGGGGAAAGCAAAAGTTCTAGGCATGTCAAAGAAAGACATTTTGGTGGACTTGATCAGGAAAGATATGCTGGTCAGACAAATGGTGTACTTCAGACAGTTTGACAATCAAGGTTTCCTTATTAATTTGAAAGGAGGTGTAAGAAAACTGATTTGGGTTTCTTTCGTAACAAAACATTTTCATGTTTTTAGTAGGTGCAACTTACCCCTCCATTGTCGGTATCGAGAAGAATTTCATCTGGCAGAGGTATTGTGGGGTGGTCATTAATCTTTCTCAGATTAAATAAAAATGAGTTGCCATTAGCATTGGCACTGGAAACAGATGGATTCTCATTGCTATTTGCCATTGGAGGGTTAATATGGTCCACTACGATTCAGGTGTGGGATATCTGCCATTTGTCTGGACACATATTTATAGCCATTAAGAGAGAGAGAGAGAGAGAGAGAGAGAGAGAGAGAGAGAGAGAGAGAGAGGGAGAGAGAGAGTGTGTCGAGAATTGAGGATCTTTCAAACAAGAGAAATTAGGCAGGCTCTGCCAGGTTTCTTCTAAAAAAAACAAGAGAAATTAATTAGCCGCACAAGTTTAAAGAACCTTTCAATGATCCTGCATGCGCGGCTACTCTGCAACGACTGAAATTATTCAACTACATGTGCGGATTTCGAGTTATTAATTCCTAGCTCCTTCCAACTAATTTTATTGATTGTTGATATACTGGTAGATTATAATTATTGATTTGGGTTGCTTGATTGCTACATAGTAAGTATAGATCAATTATTAGGTAACGGTTCTTATTTTGCAAGGCATGCCTAATTGAAATAACTTATGGGTATTGACCAAATATCATTGTAATAATTTTTTAAATCAAAATATGCACGATACAAGATATCAACTGAACTATGGAATAATTATTATGAAATTGTACTGAAAATTAGTAGGCCTTACTTGTAATAACCGCTCCACTGAATTGTAACCAAATTGGTGTGTATGACAATAAATGATAGACATGTAGATGTTATAATTGTAGACGTGAGAGAGAAAACATTTGGTTATAATTTGGAGCAACAATTCTTGAATGCATAACATTTTGCATGATACAAACAACTGACATAACATTTGGTAGTCTTTTCTGAATTGGACCACGACATAAATGTCTAACATTACAAATGAAGCATGAAAATATTTTTCTGAAATATATGGAAGTAGGAAATGTTCACGCATATAGTAGAACATGATGTAGTGTGTGATTGTCATATATTTACTCAGTTCTTTCAATTTTGCTTGTTATTTTTGTTAAATACTTGTGTGCTTTCGCTATATTGTTTCTTGGATTTTTAAATGGAATTGCTTGAATTATTTTTATAGTTGTGTGTACATAACATGGATGCATGAAATAAGACATGAATTGCATTAACTGATCAGTTGCATGGCATATGCATAGATGACATAAGACATGAGTTGAACCATAAAATTTTGCATGATATACTTACATGCATGATACATAGCATTATATGAACCATGAACTTGTTATAAATGAACCGAGTTAAAGAACCACAAGTCTGAAACCTGGCGATCATGTAGGCGCCGTAACAGGTTTACTTTCAATTTGTTGATTACATGTATGTTATGTCATTGGTAATCTATGTATAAATATGATTGTGAATGATAGTTGAATCGTAAATTTTATATTCAGCATGCACGTGAGTGGGTGGGTAAAGGTGTATGCGCAGTATAAGAGAGGGTTTGTATTTATTGTTGCATCATTTAAATTTTAAAATGATGTAGCAGCTTGAAAAATTAAAAAGACATGAAGTGAAAGAGCATGCTAAGTAATAAAGCACCCCACCCCCTCTCTATTAATAATAGCAGCGCCTGATAATTAACGTGCTTTCTCCTATTCAGTCTTTTGATGTTTCCAGGTATTAAAGCACCCCCTCTCTACTACTTAAGGATCCTTTCCTCTCTCTCAGCTTACCGTGTTTTGGGTTCCAAGAAATATTTTGTTTTAGGATAGAGACCAAGAATGTCGACCTTCATTAATTATATTAATTAATTATCAGAGGAAAATCAATCTAATTAGATACAATAAATAAATCTAAAGTGATTAATTATATTTGAAAATTTATTAACAGATTTGAGTTATATATATCTAGTTAGATACGGATTTAATTTTTAATTATAAATTTTAAAGATATAATTTGTTCAAATCTGACACGATTACATAATATAATTGAATTTGAAAATAATTTATGCTTATCTATTGTTGAATTTATTTATTGTTTCTTTGACATATTTTGTTTATTTCATTTGTATTGTTGTAGTATTGTTTAATGAAGAAAGTCCTCGTTATTAGTTAAAATAATATTGTGTTGGATTATATATATATATATATATGTATATATATATACATATATATATACATATACATATATATACATATACATATACATATACATATACATATACATATACATATACATATACATATACATATACATATACATATACATATACATATACATATACATATACATATACATATACATATACATATACATATACATATACATATACATATACATATACATATACATATACATATACATATACATATACATATACATATACATATACATATACATATACATATACATATACATATACATATACATATACATATATACATATATATATACATATATATATACATATATATATATATATCTATATATACATATATGTATATATATATAGGGTCCGGCTAATTTGCTGCCGGGCATTTCGGTCATTTCTCGTGTTCAAACAACAAATGTTTTTATACATATATTCAATCTATATTAAAATCTACTTGGAGACCAAATTTTACATTTTTTGGAATTTTTTAGCTATTTATTAGGCCAATTTGAAATTGGCTGATCCGGGTGAACAGTGCAACAAAATTCTGGACCATGTGATCTGGAATTTTCAAAGTGGCTTAATAAATAGTAAAAAAATTCCAAAAAATGTAAAATTTGGTCTCCAAGTAGATTTTAATATTTAGAACACGTTGAACGGTTCGGATTTGTTGTTTGAACACGAGAAATGGCCGAAATGCCCCCGGCAGCAGCTGGCCAGAATGCTGCCGGCAGCAAATTAGCCGGACCCTATATATATATATATATATATATATATAGAGAGAGAGAGAGAGAGAGAGAGAGAGAGAGAGAGAGAGAATGCTATCACATGAATATTGTTACTTCATAGTTTATATTAAAAACTCCTTTTACGTTTTTATATTAGGATTTTGTTCTATGTATAATTTTAACTATTAATGGTAATTACTCAAGCTTTATTTTGTTCTATGTATAAATTTTAATTATCAATTGCTTAAGTTAACGCTTTTAGTATTAACTTGTAACATCCTGAAAATTTGAGTTATTATTATTATTGCTAAGAAGATTTTTTTTATATAATATAATAAAAATTCTATGGTGTAAATAAAAACTTAAAATTTGAATATATAATTTCATACCATCTAATTATTTTGTTTAGAAATTTATTTGGCCACTTAAAATATTGTTTGGTTATTTATTTTTTTAATCTTGTTACAGTTTGAGAAAATACAATGTTAACTGGTTATTCTTATCCATTAATATTAATTTAACATTAAGTCTTATATATATAAAGTTAAAAATATTAATTTGCAATTAGATATACATTAACTGACACCCTTTCGCTCCAATTAGATGTGCATTAACTGATCATAACCGCCCCTTTTTAATAAATTATCTTCTGTAACTCCCCATCTGTTTTGTCCCAAACCGAATATCCCCTTACATTATTTCAATTCTCTGCCACGCCTCTCTCTCTCGCACCTCAAAAGAAAAATAAAAAGAAAAAGAAAACCAAAAATAAAAGAAAGCAAGCTTATGACAAATATATTGATATTCGATTTCAATGTTTGGTTTGAATTGTGGCTACGTCGCAGTAATTCTGAATTATCGTTGCAATCCGATAATTGAATTTATTTTTATATAGTTGAATTATGCACGCTCACATAACATGAATTGCAGGATACACACTTCCCTCTCTGATAACATGAATTTGTATGAAGCAGGAACGTACAATTTTTACTAATATTATGCATTTAATAATAAATTAAGGAATCTAAGATGAAGCAGACCGGCATTTCCTCCTGAAGTTGCTCTAATTTATTGTCGGAAGGTTAAAAGAGTAATTTCACGCAATGTCCTTCTCCCCATTTAAAAAAAATACCATTTGTTAATTACAAGTCTCAATGCTAAACAGTACATGTATTAATGTTGACCAATTACCAAACCAAAATTTAAGAGAGAGAAACATAAATACAGAGGCAGAATCAAATTAGGGGCCTAAACAATTTTTTAATTTTTTTTAATAAACTAAATTGCCTAACATAATATATATAACACAAAATTCACTATTTGACTTCATTAAAAGTTACAATAATAACTAACACAGCAACAAATTATTTAAATTCCACCCTATGATTTCCTAAAATTATTTGAACATAATATCATATATTTAACTAACACCAACTAGGGTTCTCAATACGTGCCGTGCCGTGACTAGTCATGTCATGATTTGGGTCACGTGTCGTGCCGTGATCAAATTTGAAAGAATGGTCACGTCACGTAAATGGTCACGGCACGTTAGTCAAGCCGTGACCACACATGACTCACATGAAATATTATTTATTCTCTACTACAATCTAGATCAAACTACATAGGAACACTGATATTTTGTAGCATTGCATATTAATTATGTGACAAAATAAGAGCATGGCATACTAATTAATGACACATTTTCTATATTCCAATCAGTGTAGGTCTATTTCCTTTCTTATTTTTTTTACTATTTCAATAATCCTCTGAATGTATTCCATATAATTTTTATATAATATAATTTATTTGACTCTCCGTATTTATACTATTGCCACACGCTGCCAACTTGGCTCCGGAGCATTACTTAACATTGTGCTCTTTTAATTCATCTATTTTCATTATCCACCCCACTCATGTGAATGCTGGATATGAAATTTACAATTTTTCAAGATATATAGAAATATAGTAAAGTGAAAAAAAAAAAGTTAGCTGTATTTTAAAGTTTTAAAAACAACTTTACTACTACTGTAAGAGATAAATACAACATATATCACATTTTGAATATCCGCAATAATACCCTCATGAATACTCTCACGGATACTGTCCCATTCTTATACGTCAATATATCAACTTTAATCTTTGTTAATATCTACTTGTTCGCTCTCTTTTTCAGAATACATATATTAAAACTGGGATCACCTGCGGTCAAATGTACCCACTTCTTTTATCTTTATTATTAAGAAAATAAACCATAAGTCATACTTCATCTCAATTGAAATTTCAAACCTTAAATGATGCCACCTGTTATTTTTAAGGCACGTCTACTCTCTTTTCAAAAATCGAAGGAAAATAAAAATAAAGTCATAAATGATGACACAATTTTATCAGCAAAGCCAATTCAGCCGTTTGTCATAAATGCCATAAATCATGCCACCGGTTCACTTTCTCTTTGTCTATCAAGCTCTGTCGCATTTATATCACCTTAATTAACTAAAATTTTGAGTTTACATGCGGACCCTAAACTTGAATATAGTTGCAAAACTTGAATATATTCAACGTTGGTAACCCTAAACATTCTATATAGCTATCCCCCTCTTTCTCTGTGGCGTTTGGATTTGGGCCTGGACATTTTTCAATTAAGGAATTTTTCTTTTATTTTTGCATGTCAGATGATGGAGCCACGGCCAAGCATCAGTAGTAGTGATTCACACAACCCTAGTCAAGCTCCAGACAAGACAACGATAGAGAGGGAAATAAGTGGAAAAGTTAGCTCTCATTTAGAGCAGATGGTTGAAGATAGAAAAGCACGTCGGAGGCCTGGACTTGGACTTGATTATAACATAAGTCCATTTAATCTAATACAAAAGTGAGTTATTTACTTTAAAACAAATATTTTCCTTTTTGGTTCTGTTAATCTTTGTTCTCATTCCTTCTGGTTTGCTCGAGAGTGCAAATTTAATTAGAAATCTTATTTTTGGCAGGAACTATATTGTGAATACTAAGGTTTTACATAAATGTCATATCATAATTTTGTGGATGATGACAGTTTATTCCTAGTTTGCATGTGTAATACTTTAAGTGTCAATCTCTCTTTTAATGAACAATGCTAAAGAGTTATCATGATATAAAATAGATTGTAGGCAAAAATAAATTATAGGCAGTGATCTGTTGTAGCAATCACAGTACCATTTGTGCAGGTATCATAGTTGTGGTACAAACTGTTACTAAGTGGTACCACATCAGGCACAAAAAAGATTTCTTTCGAGTCCCTACTTGCATATCTTGACCTGAGAATACTTGGCTGATGTTCTTTTTGTTACTTGTTTCGATTGAAAAGTACCTAACAATTATATGAATGAATAGGAAATGAGAAGTCTAAGCAGGTCGTTCCTGTTGATTTCAGAGTATTGGATCACATTTCAGATCCAGACGCCTTCATAATTAAAGAAGGCCTACGAACTGGAAGGTAATGCTATTGCTTGTGGTGATTGTATATATGTAGGGTCGTGCAACATTTTGAAACTACACTAAGAATTGTAGATAATCACATATTTTTAATGAAAATATATTTCCAATTGAAAGTCAACAAATAGTGCACTTAGTTTTAATTAAATCCCCCGTCCCCTACGGAAAACCCAGCTTGAACTATACTGAAATCTGTAAGGTAGATGCTTAATGTTGGATTTATTGTAAGTTATGGTTTGATTTGGTCAATAGAGAAATATTAGGTGCAGCTTAGTTACTTGGACATAACCTTGATTTTATCTATTTGGGTTTTTTTGCAATAAATCCTAAAGAATTAAAGATGGCGTTATGTTTGGGCAGGGTGGGCATTTGTTGCCACTGGTCCAAAGTAATTGTAATAATATTCCTGAAGAAGTATTGCTGTAACAGAAACTAATTATAAGATAGTCTTTGTTTTCCAAAATAAATGTAAATTTATGCCCTAACCTGAATTTTTGCCTCACCTTACCCTCTATGCTGGATCTTCCCCTGAAAAGGATGTTAATTTTGTATTTGAATATGAGAGTTTCTAAGTTTTTCTTGTAAATTAATGCAAAATATAGCATTAGTGGCTTAGAGCTCATTTTAATATTATATAGGTAGCGTATGTCAACAATAGCAGAAACTGGTCATTTTTTTTTTCGTGTGATAATAATTGCAGTATTTTGTTAGTAAGGGCTGACCATTAAATAATGATCATGTCGTTAAATATGCTGAGAATGTTTCTTAAAACTTTTGGTTGCGTATAGGCTGAGACAACACACAAAATAATATACGGAGGCATTTCGCTTCTCATACAGGCTCAAACAACACTCAGAATTTTGAAATATTGAGATGGTAATTAAATTTTTTTCACAATTTTATAAAACCGGCAAGCAAATAGCAATACAGAAAAATTAATTACTCTTAACTCTTTTCTTTCTACTCTCATGTCAACTCAAATCCCACTCGGTCATTTTCTTATTTGCAATTGATTTGAATTTTTTTCACACGTCCCAATCACCATACCCTTCATCTACTCTCTTAAATGTATTTGTAATCCATCAGTATCATGAATTTTTTTTATAAACCATAATTAAAAAAAAATTATGAAACCAATATGATTACTTTTTTTTGCCAAAAAACATAAGAACTAAAATGCAATTTTGGTCCGAACATTTTTTTTTCCGGACTGAAATGACAATTCAGCCCGAAGTGATTTTACAATGTTTCACACTATATAGCGGTCACAGAAAATCTGAAAATCTCTCTGGACCGAAATACTATTTCAGTCCCATGCACTAATTTTTTTTTAAACCCAAAACCTCTTCTCTCTTCTCTTCTTTCTCCTTTCTAAGCAAACCTGTTTTTCTGACCTTCCTAAACAATTTATAAGCAAACCCAAAAAAAAAAAAATAGTTCGGACTGAAATGGTATTTCGGTCCGGTCTTAAAAAACATTAGTCCAAAATGGCATTTCGGTCCATGGGTGTTATACTGAAGGCTACACCTTTTTTTTCTAAAAAAACTGTAAAACCACCTTGAGCTGAATTGCCATTTCATTTCCGAAAAAAAAAGTTCGGACCGAAATGGCATTCAGTTCTTATGATTTTTGTAAAAAAAAAAAAGGAATCATGTTGGTTTCATAAAATTCTTATTTTTAATTATGGTTTATAAAAAATGTTCCGCAATACTATCCTCGAAAATGAGTGTACCGCATAGTAACAAGATTCTTGAAAAATTCACGAATTATTCAGATCTGAGTTGTTGGCATATCAATTCGTGTATTTTTTGGTTTTTGAGTTTCGAAATTATTCATGAATTTTACGAACTTTTCCCAAATTTTATGAATATTCGTGATTCTTTTTCTCTCTTGTGGTACTAAGGTCGTCTATCCGGACTCAATGTATATCTAGTTCCAAATTATTTCCGAATTATTTTTGAATCACGAATTTTGGACGCCGTCAAACCTTTTCAGAATCATTAAGTTGTCGCTATATTGTAGAGGTTCGGGCCTGGGCGTTTTATCCAAAAAAAAATGAAATTGAGCATGATTTTGAACACAAAAGATCCGAATAATGGACGTCCTCAGAGTATTATCTAAATCTGTGAGATTGTGTTCTGATGAAATTTAATCAAAGTGGAGATATTTTTTACCGTTTTTTTTCAATTTTCATAATAATGTAATGAAATAGTTATTGGAATCACCTATTTAATTGTACACTTCAAATTTAGGGAGGTTAGTATTGCACTATGATGGACATAAGATAGAATTAT
Source organism: Carex myosuroides (assembly GCA_028015225.1). Classification (NCBI taxonomy): domain Eukaryota; kingdom Viridiplantae; phylum Streptophyta; class Magnoliopsida; order Poales; family Cyperaceae; genus Carex; species Carex myosuroides. The sequence continues at coordinate 10,113,886 of CM051472.1, forward strand.
TTAAAATACATTAGTAGACAATCATGATATTGAAAGTTTGAGTAGATATTTTTAAAGAGTCCGGCTACTATACCACTAGTGTCATTCCAAATTAAATAACACCACATCTTAAATCATTGGATCTGCTTTAATATTCGTGCACAAGATAGCTTGGAATGATACTAGTGTCTTGCACGAATATTAAAGCAGATCCAATGGTTTAAGATGTGGTGTTATTTAATTTGAAATGACACTAGTGGTATAGTAGCCGGACTCTTTTTAATTCTTGACTAATATATTTTGAATTTTCAAGATGAGTTACTCATTTTGGCCATTTTTATATATCTTTATAATTCTTTCAACCAAAAACTACCAAGTGATAGCAATTTCTGAAAGAAATTTTTTTCTACTCATATTTGGATGAAAAAGTTTATGTACAACATCAAATTTTCTAGTCTCACGCTCTTTTTACTTCTCAATATTTCAAAAAAAAATTATATGTGTCAGTTTTAGCTTCATCTTCTCTTTCACAAGACTAGCAATTAATTTTTAAAAAAAGAAACACATCTTAAAAAAATATATAAGGAACCGCCAGGATTCCTGGTGGTTCTGTAAGAGCCTGCTCCAATTGGGCGTACGCGGAGGGAGGGGAAGTGAGATTCACTATGCGGAGGGGAGCTTCACCTCAGACTGCCCAGTCAGGACGACTTCACCTGCTCCAGAAGGGGGAAACAAAGAGGGAGTGGAGGGAGAACACTGTTGCAAGATATAATAGTAAATAGTAATAGATAGTAAATAGTAAATAGTCATACATAGTTTTCTAAAGGAAAATTTCATTCTGGGCCTTAGGAATAAGTTGGGCCATAAATATTTGAAATTAATTAATTAACACAGTGAAACAATTATATTTGCATACGCCACAAAGTTGAAAGTTGTGTTGGAAATTAAGCGCACAGTGGAGAAAATGATGAGACTCTCTTTTTTTGGCATATATTCCTGTATGAAGTTTTTATATTTACAAGGGATGCATACCTCATAGCATCTTTGATATAATTGGTTTTTGGTCAAATTATGATCTTAATCATATTCTTGGTGCAAACTTTGCCGCAGATGACTTCACCGAGAAAATATACTTTCAAAGTTTTAGATAGGTTGAACATCTCCCGAATCAATATTAATTAGGTGCTTCTGGGGAAGGGGAGCGCAGGTGAAAGGAATTATTGTCATTGATATATTGTCATTGGAATTTACTATCATTGTGCTTTGAAATTTGTGCGAAAAGGTTTTAAACGAAAACGGTTCAATTTTTACAAACATTCACTCAAATCTTGAGATATCTCAGAGGATGCCAATTCAGATTTACCCTCATGGTTCTCTCTTTAAAACATTGATTCATTGAATGCTTCTCGAAAACAGATTTACCCGCCCTCAAGGCCGTATACACCCCAAATTTTACTGGGTTAATGGGCCTCCATAAATTTGTAAGTTTTACAAGTTTAGTTTTAATGAGCCATACAGATACATAAAGTACAGATATCAAAATTTTAAAATTAAATCTGTTTTAAACGTATACGAATACATCTGATCTGTGAGTATATTAATACTAAATCTGGTTAATCGTTTGAATGAAGTTTCAATAGTTAAACAAATGTCCGATTATATATTTGTTACATATGTTGTTATTTTAATAAAACAGTAGACAAACTTTCAATATATGTATCAAGATAGTAGTAGAACCCTTTTATTTTCTAGATATTAATAGTATGTAGTCAATAATAAATATATTAAAACCTGCAAAATATAAACTACTAATAAGTAGTCTCTTTAAAATTATATTATAATATGAAATATTCTTTATTAGTTATATTAAAACTTGATAATATTCTTTTGATTGTATTTAATTTGATATTCATTTGTCATCATATAATTTGATATATATATATAGGACAGTGCTACGGTGCTACGCATATATAAGGGCCCTCTGTGCTACGGTTCACTTTTTGAGTTTTCAAAATTCTAACGGTCGATCCGAACCGTTCAACATGATCTCCATATGAATATGTACTTGCAAACCAAATTTTACATTTTTTAGAATTTTGTTACTATTTATTAAGCCACTTTGAAAAAACACTAATTTGTACACAACAGTAAACTTTTCTGGACCATTGGATCAGCGATTTTCAAAGTGGCTTAATAAATAGTAAAAAATTCTAAAAAATGTAAAATTTGGTTTGCAAGTACATATTCATATGGAGATCATGTTGAACGGTTCGGATCGACCGTTAGGATTTTGAAAACTCAAAAAGTGAGCTGTAGCACGGAGGGGCCCTTATATACGCATAGCATATTAATTAGCCAGATTCTATATATATATTATAATAAATTCTGGAAATTTTAGCATATAGAAATATTTTGTGATCATGAAAATTAATTTAGAAACCATGTTTCGTAGCCTAGGTCTGAGTGCCGAAGTAAGGAGTAATATAGAGATAACAGTGAATTATCCCACGACAACAAGTGCAGTTTCCTAGACTTTGTAAAATTATTACTTACCGTTTTGTGTGCATTTATTTTTATATAGTTGAATTACGCATGTTGAATTCGAACAACCATTTGACTTTGTTAGAAAATATTAGGATCGGATTATACGTTTGATCAACGGATTTATAGGATGTGTTGTGTTGAGTTAATATACGTGATGTGAACGGATAAGTAAAGTGAACAGGGGCCGATATGTTCGCATATCGGAATGTATACATATGGTTCGAAATACGGCAACAACCATGCCTGTTCAAGGGTGTCAAATTTACTGGAAAATAAATATATGAACTTAAAAAATAAACATAATTAAGTGGCATTTAATCAAACATGGATCCTTCCGCTTGCTCTTGCTCTTACTCATGATCTTTGCTTAGGCGCCTCTTCTTCATTTCATTACCCTGACATTAACCAATTAGAAACATATAACAGGAAACAAATATTAATGTGTCCAGATCTATTGAATTTTTGAGAACTTCTTGATGCTGACATTGACCCAACAACATAGATAGAAATAATAAGAACCACTAGAGTGGATCACGTTCGAGTAAATATTTCTGGAACCCACTAGAATGTCAAATTGGACCCGACCATTCTTACTTTCAAATTAAAATGAATAGCCTGACCTCAACCATTGCCTAGTCTGAAGGAGCACCGCAAAAACCAATACAAACAGAAGAATAAACTTACTTTCCATGTTGCTTCTCCTCTTCGGTTGTCTTTTGTTTCTTTTCTTTGGAGGTTCCATTTGCTCCTCTCTCTTTCCAGGAGGCTCCAATCCAGAATTATGTTTTTTTGAAAAATTATGTTTTAGATTCGGAAACATAATTTTGGTATTTCGGGAATGACCAAGGGGGTTGGAGCCTCCTGGAAAGAGAGAGGAACCAATGGGTCTAGCTGCAATCCATGAGCCTGAATATAACAAAGCAGGTATTGAAGAAATCAAACCTTCATTAATTTCATTAGAAATTCTTGATAAAGCTTCATTTTGTGATCCAGAGAAATCTGTCACTTTTGTAGTTTCAGGGGGTCCGGTGCTTTGTGCTGGAGCACTGTTTCGGCATGTACATGCAGGCTGCACTTTTATAGGTAAAGGACGCATTGGAAGAGGGACAAACTTAGGTCGTTCCCTATTCAAAAATATAATTAAGAAAGAAACCGGTGGCATCATTTATGGCATTTATGACAAACGGATGAATTGCCTTTGCTGATAAAATTGTGTCATCATTTATGACTTTATTTTCATTTTCCTTCGATTTTTGAAAAGAGAGTAGACCTGCCTTAAAAATAACAGGTGGCATCATTTAAGGTTTGAAATTTCAATTGAGATGAAGTATGACTTATGGTTTTATTTTCTTAATAATAAAGATAAAAGAAGTGGGTACTTTAATTTGAGCGCAGGTGATCCCAGTGTTAATATATGTATAGAAATAAGAGAGCGAACAAGTACATACTAACAAAGATTAAAGTTGATATATTGACGTATAAGAATGGGACAATATCCGTGAGGCAGTTAAGTTTCGTAGACCTGTCTGGGTCAGAGAGGGTGAAGAAGTCTGGTGTCGCAGGTAATCAGCTGAAAGATGGAGAGAGCATAAACATGTCCCTGTTGGCTCTAGGCAAGGTGATAGCAGCATTATCATCAGAAAATGGGTCAGAGGTCATCCCATATCGCGAAAACAACTCACCATGCTCATGAGTGATTCTCTCGGTGGCACTGCCAAGACCCTCATGTTTGTCAATGTTTCCCCTGCTGAATCCCACTTGGAGGAGACCAACAACTCTCTTGTGTATATATGTTTCTCTTTGGTGAAAATTTTGCAGTTTAAATTTGTAAAGCTCTAAATACCAGGAATTCCCTTTCAAATTTGTTTACTTCCCATATGCTGTTATGGGAATTTTTACTCTCCATAAAAATATACCGTATTATTTTAGATCATAATTTAAGTAAGAAGTTATGACCAAACAAAAGCAGTTTAAGCCATGACTTGACTTTAAACTATAAGGTGGTGTTTGGTTGTGAACTAAAGCTAATGAGGTTTAATTTGGTTATTCCAACTTTGGCCGGTCAAAATTATTCATGCTTGGTTGATGCTTAAATGAAAACAAAATTAACTTACATTTCTTAAAAAGTGATTGAAAATAATGAAAATAATGAAAAGTTAGGCCTCATACCCAATAAAATTAAATCACATGAGAGATGGGTTAGTTTAGACTAAGTTAGGCTAACTTAAAGATCAGCTTATCTCATCTTAATCTGGCTCAATTAAACCATATTTGGTGAAATAAGTGAGGCCTTAAGTCCCTTATTCCACAGTTTAGTCCACAATCAAACATGACCTAACCGGATTAAAATAACTCAAGCCATTTTAATTTATTCGGTTTTAATTTTAATCCACAATCAAATAAGGCCATACAGTTGAAAACAACAATGACAAGCCATGTGATCCGGGTTGTTATTAATGAAATGTGAAAACAATTGTTCGATAGAGGATATATTTAGTCCGAAAAGTATATCCGGAGTCGCACTCTGTTGAGTTTTACGGAATTTGAAACAGAGAAGGAATGAATGAGAAAAAGATTTCTTATTTCAATCTAAAAAATTATATGTTACAATCTCTAACATATGATATATATATTCTCTTGAGGCTAAGATTATTTTACCGTTAGTGATAACGGTAACATCTCTAACATATGATATTTACAATTTTACCCTTATTCTTATTTTACATTTTTACCCTCTAATTTTCTAGATATTCTCAACACTCCCCCTCAAGCTAGGATTGTAAATGTCGATCAATCTTAGTTTGCTTATATTTTCTTCAAATGGCTTCGGATCAAGTCCCTTCGTAAAAATATCCGCCAATTGATCTTCGCTTCTTACGAAAGGAGTTTCAATTTCTTTTCCTTGTATTTTTTCTCTAATAAAGTGGCAATCGACTTCGATGTGTTTTGTTCTTTCGTGAAACACCGGGTTGGATGCTATATGTCGTGCTGCTTGATTATCACAAAACATTTGCATTGGCGCATGAATTTTAATTCCTAAATCCGAAAGGAGTTGCTTGATCCATGTCAACTCACTTGCGGTGGACGCCATGGCACGATATTCCGCTTCGGCGCTTGATCGTGCCACGACGTTTTGTTTCTTGCTTTTCCATGTGACTAGATTTCCGCCTACAAATGTGCAAAAACCGGTTGTCGATTTTCTATCGAAGCTCCCGGCCCAATCTGCATCGGAATAGCCACACACATTGTTAGAATTGTTATTTTTCATACAAATTCCCTTTCCGGGTGTTCCTTTTAAATATCTTAGAATTTTATTTATTGCCTCTAAGTGCGGTGTTCTAGGGGCATGCATAAATTTGCTAATTTGACTTACCGAAAAAGAAATATCCGGACGCGTTACCGTTAGGTATATTAATTTTCCTACAAGTCTTTGAAATTGATTTATATCTTCTAAAGGTTCACCATCTTCGGTATTTAATTTATTCTTACCATCTATTGGTGTTGAGGCCGGTTTACAACCTAGTCTACCGGTTTCTTTTAACAAATCTAAGGTATATTTTCTTTGGGAAATAAATAGACCCTTCTTAGAATGTGCAATTTCTATTCCTAGAAAATATTTTAAATAACCAAGATCTTTAATGTCAAATTTTTCTTTCAATTGAAATTTTATTTTATTAATTTATTCTTGGTTATTTCCGGTGATTATAATGTCATCAACATATACTAATATAATGGTAGTATTAATTCCTTCAATTTTTACAAATAATGAATGATCGGCACTACTAATTTTAAAATTACAAGAAATTAAATGAGAGCTTAGCTTGCCATACCATGCTCTTGGAGATTGCTTCAATCCATAAATAGCTTTCTTCAATTTGCAAGCTAATCCATGATTTTTTTCTTTTTCATGACCGGGTGGTAAAGTCATATATACCTCTTCTTCAAGTGTTCCTTGAAGAAATGCATTTTTGACGTCCATTTGGTATAATTTCCAATTTTGGTTTACCGCAATAGAAAATAAAATTCTCACGGTATTCATTTTGGCCACCGGTGCAAAAGTCTCATGGTAATCTATACCATATGTTTGGGTAAATCCTTTGGCAACTAAGCGGGCCTTATACCGTTCTATGGTACCATCGCTATTGTATTTAATTTTGTACACCCATTTACATCCTACGGGTTTTTTATTTTTTGGTAATTGAACAATTACCCAAGTTTCATTTTTTTCAAGGGCTCTTAGTTCTTCTTTCATTGCTTTGTTCCATGAGGGATTTTTAATTGCTTCCTCATAGTTATATGGTTCTTGCTCTTTTGAAATTGACGTTAAAAAAACTCTAGGGCTTGATGAGACATTTTCATAAGAAATATAATTTTGAATAGGATATTGTACCTCATATGTGATAAAATCTCTTAACCTTGTTGAAGGTTGTGTTGTTCTTATTGATCTTCGCAAAGGTGTTTCCTCTATGATTTCTTCTTCACCACCAATTTGAGGAATTTCCTCTATTTCTCCCTCATTTTGTGAGATTTCTTCAATCTCATTCTCATTTTGTACCGGTGTACTATTTTCCTCCGGTAACTCAATTTGAGGTAGTATGAATATGTTTGGTGGTTCTTGGATGTTGATTTTATTATCAACATTTTTGTAATATGGCTCATTTTCTAGAAAAGTTACATCTCTAGAAATGTAAAATTTTTTATTGATTGGATCATAGCATTTGTACCCCTTTTTTGTGATGAATATCCCAAAAAAATGGCCTTAACCGAAGTATAATCAAATTTGTCTTGTTTATTTTTGTATACGTAGCATGTACAACCAAAAATACGTAAATGACCAATATTAAGTTTTCGTTGGTAAATAATTTCCAATGGACTTTTATAATCTAAATTGGCACTTGGCAATCTATTTATTAAGTATGTGGCGGTGAGAACGGCATCCGACCAAAAAATCTTTGGTACATTATTTTGAAATAAAAGAACTCGGGTCATTTCAAGCAAGTGTCTATTTTTCCGTTCGGAAACACTATTTTGTTCGGGTGTATAGACACATGTTGTTTGATGTAAAATCCCTTTTTGTTTGAAGAAGTTTGAAAAGTTTTGATTTATAAATTCCGTTCCATTATCGGATCTAAATATTTTAATTTTGGCTTCATATTGATTTTCTATAAAATTATAAAAATCTTGAAAGTGAGAAAATACTTCACTTTTATTTTTTAGTAAATATAACCAAGTTGCTTTAGAAAAATCATCTATAAAAATAACAAAATATTTATATCCATTAAATGATTCAATTGGAGCGGGACCACATACATCCGAGTGAACTAATTCAAAAGGTTTTTCACTTTTGCTATTTGATAAATAAAATGGTAATCTAGTATGTTTTCCTAATTTACATACTTCACAATTACTACAATCTAATTTAGGAAAATCAATAATATGTTTTAGAATTTTATCCGAAGGATGTCCAATTCTTTTATGCCAAAGAATGTCTAAATTATCTTGTTTTTTAACATTTAGATTTACTTTTTCACAATTCAAAAAATAAAGTCCATTTTCCACAAAACCTTCACCAATTATTTCCTTGGTTATTCTTTTTTGAAAGAACACATTCTTAGATGAAAAATTAATTTCACAATTTAATTCATCCGTGATTTTCCTAATGGATAATAAATTTGACGAACAATTTTGAATATACAAGACATTTGGTATTTCTTTAGAAAAAAGGTTAATTGTACCAATTCCTAATATTTCCATTTGTTCACCATTAGCTACGGTCACAAATTGTTTGGTTTTACAGGTTCTAAAGTTATGCAACAAATTTATGTTTCCGGTCATATGGTCCGTTGCACCGGAATCTAAAATCCATTTGGTTTTATGAAAACTATGAGTTAAATTTGCAGCCATACCAGAATTATGTATATTGTTTTGTTGAAGTAGCAACACAAGGAGTTGTAAGAGGAGTGGTTGCACTGGATTTGAATTCGGATCCTTTGTGGCACAAGAGTTGGATCCAGAGGGGTCACTTTCTCCCAGCGCCATATTTCCCTTCTTCTTTTCTCCCAGCGCCTCCTCCTTTGTTTCTCTCTTTCTTCCTTCGCGATTTGGGCGAAGCTCCCCCTTTCGATCGCCACCTCTTCCCTTCCTACTTGGCCGTAATGACGGGTAGAGGAACCAACACCACGTCTGCTCGTGTCCCTCCTTCTTGCAGTGGGTGCAGCGAACGGTGCTGACGGCTTTACTCGTTTCCGGTCTCAAGCTAGGGTTTCGGTTGGAAGTAAGTTGCATTTCTAAGTGTTGAGAGGAATTTGGAGAAGGCTTTCACAGTGCGATCTGATAGTCACTATTCACTGGTACACGATTTTCTTTTGGTCTGTACCAATTTCGAATATTCACTGGTACACAGCAGTCACTATTCACTGGTACACAGTTTTTTCTGGTATTTGGTCTGTACCAATTTCGGGTTTTGATTTTCTGGCGCTGATCTGATTTTAGATCCCGCTCTTTTCCCTTTTTTTTTTATACTGGTTTGAGAAAGGGTTTATTTTCTGGTATAATCTGACTCGGTTTTTTTGAGCCTTGATGGTGCTGCAGTTCTTCGTTAGCTGCAGTCTTGTAGATCGTTATTTGCGGAATTGAGACAGGATTAGATATCCCGCTCTGATACCATGTTGAGTTTTACGGAATTTGAAACAGAGAAGGAATGAATGAGAAAAAGATTTCTTATTTCAATCTAAAAAATTATATGTTACAATCTCTAACATATGATATATATATTCTCTTGAGGCTAAGATTATTTTACCGTTAGTGATAACGGTAACATCTCTAACATATGATATTTACAATTTTACCCTTATTCTTATTTTACATTTTTACCCTCTAATTTTCTAGATATTCTCAACACACTCAAATATAATAAATTATGAAAGCTTTCAAAATACGAAACAGTTCCGCTTTTATCCGTGAAAGTCTAAATGCAATTAACAGATAGGAGAGAGAAATTAACAGATTAGCATTTGCAATTCTAAATAAAAGCCGATGCAGAATTTCTGAAGGCAATTGGCCTAAGGGCTTGTAATAAAAAATAATTCTGAAGGCAATTCATAGAACCCAGAATTTCTTTTTACAAATTCAATAAAAAATATCATCGGGAACAGAAAAGAGTATTTTGGTTTTTCGATTTGATTGAAGAAATCAAAATACTGATTAGTGATTTTGTTTTATTAGATATTTTTAAAGGAACCAAATTATTGATTGGTGGCTCCTTTAAACTACACCCATTTTAATTTTTGATATGTTTATATTTTTTTTTTGTTATTACTTGATATGTTTATATATTTAAATATTCTTTTAATATGATATGATATGTTTATATTTAAATTTTGCCATGCAATACTGATCTGAAAAATGCTGTATAGTCTGATATGTTTATCTCTATGTATTATTCTATATATTAAAAAAATAATGTATATTATTTTATAATTTCGTATTGTTATAATTATTTTTTCATTGTTAGTATGAATTATTTTTGTTATTTAATTATTATTTGTTTTAGTGTAAGTTCAGAAATTTCAATCACCATTATCGTTCTTCAAAAGATACAAAATTGACTTAAAGAATCTGAGTTAGGTGTAGGCAGAATCAAATCCAGAGATAGGCAAGACCCGTTAAAGAATCTGGTTCAAATTATATTTTTTTTTCAGGGTAGGCAGTTGCCTACCCCTATTATACTGTAGCTCCGCCTCTGTAGACAGAGACGAAGGTGACAAGTGAGTGCCTACGGGAGAACATGGGTTTGAGTCGCGTGAGTGTGTTGTGTGAGTAGGGTGTCAACGGGTACGATACGGTGGAGACATTTTTATTTTTATTATGTACCGTTATGATAACAATTTTTTTTATCTTTACTTATTTTTCGATACGGTACGAGTGGGATAAACGGATAAAAAAAATGCTATTGAGTGTTTCGATAAAATATTTTTCAAACTAAAAAAGAAAAAAATTAATGAATACAACTAATTTGTATCATGACAATTTAATAAAATACAAAATTTTATTGTATCATTTATCATCTTCATACAAATATATGTCTAAATATATAATATTATTTTTAAAAATTATCTTATACGATAATGGGTAAAATAACGAAAAAAAATCATTACCCTTACCTGTACTCAATAAGCTAACGAAAAAAAAATTATTATCCTTATCTGTGTTTTCGGATACAATACGAATCAGATAACAGATAAAAAGGTGCCATTAACACCTCTAACCTACGGGCTTACAAAAAAAAAAAAAAAAGCGAGTTAGCGACGAATTTATCTGACCCGAGTTAACTCAAATATTAAGAGTTTTGATCTGGACTGTTCGATCTGCTTAAACACGAATATTAAAAGGACTGGTGGATTCCACCTCGGACCGGTTTGATTCGGATTCTAATAAGACGGTTGAGATCTAAACTCGAAATTTGAGTTACTTCAGAGGATCCGTAGGAAAATGATATTTCGGAGGATGATGAGACGAGTTCGACGAAAGCTGGGGTAAATATTGTGCTGAGCAGTTTTGACTTCATTCGGCGCATGATCCCGCTACAGAGCTGCCAATTTTTTTTTATTTACCATCTTACAAAAAATATATATTTTAAACTGTGGTAGTAAATTAATACACTTCGTGCCATATTAATGCACTGCGGTCCGGATAAAAATGAATTAAAAAAAAGAGAGTTAAAAGGTTTATTTTTTTTAAAGATGATAAAAGATAGAGTGAGGCTACGGTACTATGCATAGCACGGATTGGGTCTGTATTACAGCTCAATATTTGAGTTTTCAAAATTCTAACGGTTGATCCAAACTGTTCAACATGATTTTCATATGAGAATATACTTGTGGGCTAAAATTTTTATTTTTTAGAATTTTTTACTATTTTTTAGATAGGTAGAAAATCAAGTGATTTTTTTAGAATTTTTTACTATTTTTTTAGAATTTTTTACTATTTTTAAGATCAAGTGATTTTCTACCTATCTAAAAAATAGTAAAAACAATTCGAAAAAATGTAAAATTTGATTTGCAAGTACATATTCATTTTATAATCATGTTGAACGGTTTGAATCGACTATTAAAATTTTGAAAATTCAAATATTAAGCCGTAGCACGGACCCAACCGTGCTATGCATAGTACCGTAGCCTCACTCTAAAAAATAAATTCGGACAATGCTGCTATGATTTTGTAGTCCACGCACTGCGTGAAAGTCAAAACTACTCTGTTATATCTGTTATAATGATTAAGATGATATGAGGAAAAGGACCACAACGGAAAAAAAAATCAAAATTATATATCATAAATTCATAATAATAGTCCGGGTGCAAGAGGACATTTAGTACATGTGGAAATTAAATTGTTTGCAAAGGTCGTAGATATTGGCTCTGCGTGAATTGCATAAAAACATATCAACAATTGTGTATATGATGTAGCTCAGTTCACCGAAAACTGATCATGTGGCCTTGTTTGGTTGGGGCTTTAACTTACAGAGTAAGAAATAAAGCATTTATTTTTGAGTCAAATATAGATAAATTATGATGAAATAAGTTGGAATAAGAGATAGTTTATTCTACGTCATTGTTGTTGTTAGTATTATCGTTATTATTATTTTTGTTATTATCATTATTATTATTTTTAATTTGGAGCTGTGTAGTATTATGTCATTGCTGTAAGAGATATTATTCAAAATAATATTAAGAATACATTGTAAAAACATAGTCGACAGACAAATTAAGGTTACATGCAATGTGATCTACGTCGTTGCTTGATATATATTTTCCACCTCTAATTTAGTAGGTGGTGTTCTAAAATTATATAATGTTAACTTTTTATTTTTAAAAATCTTATCTATCTTTAATTTTCAAATTAGATATTGCTACTTTGTAATTTTAATTTAGTTGTAATTTTATTTCTAAAATGTGTAATAGTATATCTAAAACCATTCGATCGGTTATAATTTCTTTTCTATGCATTAGTATGTCATCTACATATAATTTTTTGCTCCATAAGCATGAACTTAGTTTTTTTTTCATCCAACGAGTCCCTCAAATGTGTAAAACAAAATAATAATAACATCTATAATATTTTAACTTTAAATTAGTTTGTAATAAAAAAACTGGCTAATTATTATCAAATGCGTAAAACAAAAAAAAGATAGACCAGATAACAAGAAATTTTTACTGGCCATAAAAATATACCGTATTATTTTAGATCATAAATTAAGTAAGAAGTTCTGACCAAACAAAAGCAGTTTAAGTCATAACTTGACTTTAAACTATAAGGTGGTGTTTGGTTGTGGACTAAAGCTAATGAGATTTAACTTGGTTATTTCAACTTAGGCCGACCGAAATTATTCATGCTTGGTTGATGCTTAAATGAAAACAAAATTAACTTACATTCCTTAAAAAGTGATTGAAAATAATGAAAATAATGAAAAGTTAGGCCTCATACCCAATAAAATTAAATCACATGAGAGATGGATTAATTTAGACTAAGTTAGGCTAACTTAAAGATCGGCTTATTCCATCTTAATCCGGCTCAATTTAAACCACATTTGGTGCAATAAGTGAGGCCTGAAGTCCCTTATTCCACAGTTTAGTCCACAATCAAACATGAGCTAACCGAATAAAAATAACTCAAGCCATTTTAATTTGAAGTAAATAACTTAGTCGGTTTTAATTTTAATCCACAATCAAATAAGGCCATACAGTTGAAAACAACAATGACAAGCCATGTGATCCGGGTTGTTATTAATGAAGATGTGAAAACAATTGTTCGATAGAGGATAAATTTAGTCCGAAAAGTATATCCGGAGTCACACTCAAATATAATAAATTATGACGTGGTCGAGCGATTGAATAATATTCCACGGCTGAAAGCAGGGGCGGATTCAGGATTTTCGTCAGGGGGACAAAAAAATATCGAATCGGGTTTAAATCCATTAATCAATTAGGTACTCGACAAAAAATAATGCTTTAACTTATACTTTCTAATGCTTTGACTTGTAATTTCTGATGCTCTGACTTATAATTCTAATTACCAATAAAAATTCAACAAATTTATTTCAATTTTAACCCTAAATTTAACTCGAATTACAAATTAAACGTCCAGAGGGAGGCAAAAAAATTCCAGGAGGAGCAAAGTCGATCGGAACCGATAAATCTCTACTAAAACTCAAAATCCAGGAGCCCCTGGAATACTCTGGGTCCGCCCCTAGCTGAAAGGAGTCATACTTAATCCTCGTTTCTATTCTGAAAGCAATTGGCCTAAGGGCTTGTAAAAAAAAAATTCTGAAGGCAATTCATAGGGAACCGAATCCTCTGCCCCCTTATGGGCAGGAAAATCCTGCCCACATGTGAATTTGACCGTTTGATCTGTTTTCGGATCCGTGTTGTGATGAAGCACTTGATGAAATGGAAAAAAAATGTAAACCTCCGTTAGCTCTCGTTCCTGGGTCTGATCGCTACTTTCCTCTTCCCTCCGCTCACCACCTCTGCTCCTCTCCCCTCCCGCTCATCACCTCTTTTCCTCTCCCCTCCCGCTCACCACCTCTTCTCCCTCACGATCTATGCTTCTTCTCCTTGACTCTCTTTCGTGCCGCTCCCACGTACTGACCAAATTGAAACTATATAAATTTCGGAGTTCAGCGGATCTCACGACTGTACAACTTCCTTGATCGGAAATCTGCCAGTAACAGACCCACAGAAAAAATCAGAAGAGATACGACATTATCTACGTACTATGGGCGTTTGTGCAGGGTTGGCTGTTGGTGCGGGGCTGGTCTTTGGTTTCTCCTGCCTATTTAGGAAGGTACCTCTTAAGTGTATTGATGGCCGCCTTGTCAACATAAACTCCTACGAGGTGTCATTTTCACTGTTTCCTTTACTACACTTTTTCATTCTCTTGTGAATAGCCAGGAAGGTAACGCCTGTAAAGTTGCAGCAGATCAGATCAGGGTCCTTTGACTTTGATCGAGATAGTGAAGCTAACACCTTATTGTTACTCTGTCAGATTTTTGAGTCGGTTAATGTATCGGTGAACAGTGAACACAATCACCTGTGAGGGAAATTAATTATACATCTGTGTTAATGGCTTCATTTTTAGTAAAAAAAAATTTTTAAGAAAAATGAGGATCTAAGTCCTCATTTGTTGTATTGATTAAAAGTTCAGGTTTTGAACTGAAACCTGTAGTACAAAGTACAAACATGGATAAAGGCTCAGGAGTGGTGAGCCTGATTAAAACAAAATAAAAGATTTAAGACGACAGAAGAAACACAAAATAAACTTAGTACAATAAAAGTAAAATTGATGCTTTCCCCTCCTGACATCTTAATTCAAGTAGTGTCATTGTTTTTTGTATTTCTTCTATCAGTAAAATTGATGCTTTTCCCATTTCCTACTATTCTTTTTGTAAAACACTTACATAATTGCTCGAAAGGTTGCAACAAATTAGGGATCTCATGGAGAAAGCATCTGGATGATCTACTAGATCAAGTCAAACTACAATGGAGATATCTGAATTAGGCTTAAGCACAAGGGTAGAATCGGAATTACAATGCATAGAGGTGGATAAATCAAATACTGGTAAATGAAGGAGGA
This sequence comes from Carex myosuroides, assembly GCA_028015225.1. Lineage (NCBI taxonomy): Eukaryota > Viridiplantae > Streptophyta > Magnoliopsida > Poales > Cyperaceae > Carex > Carex myosuroides. The sequence goes on from CM051472.1 coordinate 10,129,039, forward strand.
ATTTTTAGAGACAAATCAAGATGATAATCTCATGCAATTTGTAGTACTTCAGTTATCACCTTCAGCCATCTTGTCGTTAATGAGTGCTTGTTGAAAATTAGTACTTCAGTTATCACCTTTTATATTTTTCTTTCTATTAGCTTCTTGACTTATATGCTTTTGTAAATTTTGCATACTTGGAATTAATGAATATGTTTGTTCATTAAGTGGTTCTTGAAAATTAAGTGCTTGTTGTAACTGTTTGACTTGTATGCCTTAGTTACTTTCTGTCAGTGCTTGTTGAAAATCTGAACTTGTTGGCCTTGTTAATTATTTTGTTAGTTCCATGATAAAAATGTACTTTGTAATGCTGAGTACTGATCGATGTAGGCAGGTTGATAGAAATGACCTTAGTTTAATAATTGGGGCATCGGTAATATTACTGGTACATAGTAATGCTTAGTTTAACAATTTTTATCTCTTACCATATTTATCTCTGCTGATTTGTTTGATGTAAACAAAATTTTTCGAATAAATTTACCATTAACTAGAATTAAAATCTTACGGAATGAACTGGCAAAGACTTCAATTCTTTGCAGTCTGATAATTTCACTTGATAGTGGTCAGATGCGCAGAAAATAGCATTTTATCTTTTACTGATGAAAAAAAAAGTTAAATCAAGAAGGCCTGCTAAATTTATCAAAATAAAGAAGAACAATTCACAAAAATGCAAATTCCAACGTGAAAGTGGATAGAAATTAGTATACTGCCACCTGTGAAATTATATATTGCTCGCTAACTAACTATGATAAAGACCTGTGCAAAAAAATATTTATAAATAAATAAAAGAAAGTACTTTTCAGTTGATGGAAGTAATGAGAAGAACAGACAGACTGGAAGGGGGGTGGAGCAGATTCGTTCTCTGTTGGGCGAAAGAGAGTCAAGGAGAAGAATCATAGTTCGTGAGGGAGAAGAGATGGTGAACGGAAGGGGAGAGGAAAAGAGGTGATGAGCGGGAGAGGAGAGGAGCAGAGGTGGTGAGCGGAGGGGAGAGGAAAGTAGCGATCAAACTCAGGAACGAGAGCTAACGGAGCTTTTCATTATTTTTCCGTTTCATCAAGTGCTTCATCACAGTGCGGATCCGAAAGCAGATCAAACGGTCAAATCCACATGTAGGCAGGATTTTCCTGCCCACAAGGGGGCAGAGGATTCGGTTCCATTCATAGAACCCAGAATTTCTTTTTAGAATTTCAATAAAAATATCATCGGGAACAGAAAAGAGTATTTTGGTTTTTCGATTTCATTGAAGAAATCAAAATACTGATTAGTGATTTTGTTTTATTAGATATTTTTAAAGGAACCAAATTATTGATTTGGTGGCTCCTTTAAACTACACCCATTTTAATTTTTGATATGTTTATATTTTTTTGTTATTACTTGATATGTTTATATAAATATTCTTTTAATATGATATGTTTATATTTAAATATTGCCATGCAATACTGATCTGAAAAATGTTGTATAGTCTGATATGTTTAATTATCTCTATGTATTATTCTATATATTAAAAAAATCATGTATATTATTTTATAATTTCGTATTGTTATAATTATTTTTTCATTGTTAGTATGAATTATTTTTGTTATTTAATTATTATTTGTTTTAGTGTAAGTTCAGAAATTTCTAACTTAAGTTTTGAGAATCAGACAGTCTTTTTTTAGAGTCTCAGAATGGCAATTTTGGACTTTGCCCCATAATCTAGTTTTGGCCCAGAAGTTCTGTAGATCTCTTCGTGAGCTTCTTAAATTGAAGTCATATATAATAATAAATGCAAATTTTCCTATCAAAAGTTATACATGTTTAAAGTTCAATTTTCATTTATATATTTTTGGATTATTTCTGCCTGCAAGTTAATTATATTGATTAAAATAAATCAAACATTGTCAAAAAAAAAGAATTTATTTTGCTATTTATTCGTTATTGTATGCCTCCTAATTTTTTTCAATACAAATTAAACCGAAATTTTTATTTATAACATTTTAAATAAATAAATTAACCAAATAACCATCGTTTCTGGTCAATTCTAAATCTAACACGGCCGCAGAACACCGGAGCGGACCCATTTGGGGGCCGCCGCAGAATGCCGGAGCGGACCCTCATACGGGTCCGCAGAATGCCAGAGCGGACCCGGGTCCGCACTATGCCGGAGCGGCCCCCTGTTTTTTTTTTTTTGATGTGATTCTGAAGTTGATTATGATTTTGTTTTGGAAATTTTTATCAAAAATGTAAAGTTTGTACTGGAAGTTGTGTGTAATTACTTATGTTTGAAATGTCGTTTAATCTGAAATTGTTGTTCGTCGTTTGTTTGATCAAAAGAAATATTACAATAGAACAAGAAGCCATATAAAGAAGCATACAATAGAACAATGCTAATGTTATCGGAAATTACAAATACGTCTAATTAACCGAAAATAAACAACAATTTTACGAGTACAATTAAAAAAGCAACATTAACTCTCAATCTCGTGCAGCTCGAGCAGCTCTGTTTTGTCTTTCTTGTGTATCTCGGCCGGCTTGGTGTCCTCTTCTCCTATTATGTAGAACGTCCATCCACATCGGAATTCTGTCGTGCTGTCTTCTGCCCACAGTAATATTTTTTTTCTCTGGAACAAGGACCGGGCCATCGTGTTGAGGCCATTCGACTGATTTCCATAGACATGTCATTGTGCGCTCCATGTGTTGATCAGTGTATGGATGTGATAGTAGTGACTTACAAAGACGCCAGGGTCGATGCCTCGGAGACGACACACGGACAAAACATGAGAGCACGGTATTCTCTCCAATTGAGGCTTCTGGCACGTGCAAGTTACCGTGTGATCATCCCCGATTATCACCATGTATTTGTAATTGGCCTTGGTAAACCGACCAGAATCGTCAGGTATGAAAGCGTGAACTCTCTCCTGTGTGGAGGTTACCTCGAACTCGTTGTTGTTTCCAAAGCCCCCCAGCGTCTTCATTTTATCGGACCTCTCGAACCGTTTGTTGATCAGCTACGAAAAATTAAAAAATAATGAAGAAGTCAGATTTTTTTAACAAAGTTCATTAAAAATTATGAAGAAAGAACTACAAATAAAAGTACCTGATGCACACGACACGAGAATTGTTGACCTTGACTGACTTCCCATTCCGCTTTGGCCCTCCTTTGCGCAAACCATGTCATACATTTGTAAAATGTGTCTTCAATTATTGCTGCAACCGGTAGCCTACGAGAGGACTTGAAGACCTTATTAAGCAACTCGGACCCGTTTGTAGTCATGATGCCCCAACGGTAACCACCGTCCAATGCTTGGAATATCTTCCATGGTTTGGGGCACTCGTTCTCATCTTGATCCAAATATTTACCCACACCGTCCAGCCAATTAAGGGCAATGTCACATGCCTGCCCCATTGCTTGCATTCCTTGCTCGTACCTCCTCATCTTCCTCTTAGCCACAGTAACTGTCCTTGCACTTGAACCTCATTCTTGTGCGGTCACTGTGCGTAGGTTTTACCTCTTTGTTGCAAAGGATGTGAAACCTGACAATTGCGCTCTTCATTGCCTCTTTTGAGTCATATGTTTGTCCCTCGGACAATTCATTCTCATACTCTGCCCTACTTCCAAACAAATCCGAATTGGCTTCCATAAATCCTGATGTGTCGTTGAAAACATGAATCGGGTGCTGAAACCCGTGATCCATTATCCGAAACCCGCGATCCATCTTGAATTTCCTTGATAGTCCGAGCACAGGCCCGGTATCTTCCTGGTCAGAATAATCGCTCATACCCTCAGGATCAACATGACCCCAATTTTCCTCTGCCTCTAGTATTTCCGGATCCACTTCTTCATCGGATTCATCTGGATCACAAGTTTGACCCCAATGAGCGGTCCGACTAGATGAAGGCTGGTCAGTCTGGGATGGGCCCGACGGGAGGGTCGGTCCCTCTGAACTGGGGCCCGACTACTGGACAGTTGGTCAATTTGGACAGGGGACGGACTAGAGCCGGATGAGTTACCCCGACTACGACCCTGGATTAACCTCATAACTGGGTTCGAACGCCGGGCTCTGGTAACCTCCACATATAGGTCAATTATCTTGTATGCACCCCCAGAAAAACTCATGGTTTGGTTGTACAATACCTGCCAGACTCTCTCATTTTGAATTGGAAATAGTTGGAACCAGGTTTGTGCCGAACTAGTCGGCATGCTAATTTTGGCATCAATTTTAAGGTCATACTGACCCTGATCCAACCCCAAATTCTGACATATACTTGATTTAAGTCCCAAATAATCAGTACCCGGCAATACCGGGATCACAGTAACAGGTCCAATACTATAGTAAACCCCATTAGGACCTGTTAAAACATCCCCCCGTGTAGATGGATACCATAAGAGCCATTTTTTCAATTCAATACAGAAGAAACCTACAATTAAAAATTAACTAAATTAATTATTCTAATTAAATTATTCTAATTTAATTATTGCTAAATTAATTATTCTAATTAAATTATTAATCTACTGAAATAAAAATAAAAAATTTAAAAGAAGAGAGAAAAAACTTACAGATCAGAGAGCTAACTCAGGAGAGAGAAGGTGTGAGAGTGTGGAATGAAATTTCGCTGTCATTTTCGGGATATAAAGAACAGGGGGCCGCTCCGGCATAGTGCGGACCCGGGTCCGCTCCGGCATTCTGCGGACCCGTATGAGGGTCCGCTCCGGCATTCTGCGGCGGCCCCCAAATGGGTCCGCTCCGGTGTTCTGCGGCCGTGTTAGATTTAGAATTGACCAGAAACAATGGTTATTTGGTTAATTTATTTTTTTTAAATGTTATAAATAAAAATTTCGGCAAATTAAATGTATGCCTCTTAGTTGTTTTATTAATGCATATTTAAAGTTTTGGGGAAGAAAAGGAAATCAAGAAGCTTTGACGAGAGAATGGAAACTCTTAAGAGAAAAATATTCAACTGCGTCTGAAAGAAAGCTGACGATTACGTCGACAACGATCATGATAAAGTTTCTAAACCTGAGAAGTGTTTTAAAAATATGGCAGTGGATATCGGTGCGGAATTATGACAAGTAATGGGTCATAATCAATGAACAATGCTGGAATAATGAACATGTGACAACACAACCGCGTTCCTATATTGTACACAAAATAGAGGCAAGAAAGAAGGATGTCACGTCAAGTAAAATGATACATGCATGACAAAACGGCAAACAAGTTGTTAAAATTATTTATTTCTATTTGTACCGTAGTTATACAGAGACTGACATAGTTCATATTTGTTATCAAATTATTTAGGATATTTTCAAGGAGCAGGAATCAGTGTTTTCTAACGACTGGAATTTAGTGATAATATGGTTTGGAATTTTTATTTTATGATAATATTATAATAATTATCTGGATTATTTATTATTATACGGTTATGTAATGATTGTTTTTTAATTTAAGATTATTAACTTTTAGTTTTTAGTGTAAATAAGTTGGTTTATTTCATTTTAATTGTTTGAAAGGTCACGCTACTGTTTTGTTTTTTTCACAACGAAGTAAAACATTGCTAGTGACAATGTTTCTTTTAATGCTGTATTTATTTCGAAATTTTACAGATTTGATGTCATAAATTTAAATTTATTTTCTTAAAATGTTACAAATTAAAACCGGAAAAAATACACTGGAAGCTCGCTGATCTGGAACTTAAAAGAGAGAGAGAGAGAGAGATTGTATATATAGATATGGGAAGAGATAAAAAAATAAGGTATAGATATGATCTATATTATTCATGGATCATATCAATAAAATTCAATATATATTTCACTGTACATGAAATAATTTAAAATTTCAACGGTCCTTGATGCATCATCAAATGATACTTAAATTACATGCAACTTATTTCTCAAAGTATTTATGCTTGCAATTCCAATAACATATCTATAAAATTATTTTTTTTATTTCTAATTCTTGTTTTATTTAATTTGTTTGAATTTTTTTTTTGTCAAAATTGTCAAAATAACCATTATCAAGTGATCCCTCTCACTCCTCTCTCTCCCTCTCTCTTGTGAAGCGCTTCATCGCACCCTCTTGCAGGTCCTCTGAAGCAAGTTCAGTTTTCAGTTTGTTTAATTTGATTTACAAATGGGGTATTTGCATTCATGTCTTTTATGTTTCACGAAGGTTCTGAATCTACAGTTGTTAGAATTGCAACATTCATTGATCGTGTGGACTAGCAGATTATGTTTCGAAATATGATTTTCTTAGATAAATCTGGCACAACAAGAAGTATACTGTCACAGATACCAAGTATTAATGAAACTGTTCGATATCATGATTTCATTCTTTTAGTATGTAATTGAGAGATATTGACACTAGTGGAAAAACACAAATCAGGATCGGTTATATTCGCACATCAGGATCGGACCCACAGCCGATCCTGTTCCAGCCGATACAGATAGTACCACTAATCAGGATCGGTCAAATAACCGATACTGATTCCCTAATCAGGATCGGTTATTTGTATTGACCGATACTAATTCAGACAATCAAGATCGGACTATACTAAACAACTGATACTAAAAAGACAATCAAGATCGGACTATACTAAACAGCCGATCCTGATGTTATACTATCAGGATCAATTGTTTCAAACAACCGATCCTGATGTTATATTGGATCTAAAAAAAATATTTTTTTTATTTGGCCAGCTTCCATATATATTTGCTGGCCAACATAAAATATTTTTTTTATTTACCATTGATTTATTGGAGCTCAAAACCAATTAAGAACACAAAATAAAATTCATGAAACACAAAAAGAAGTACAATAGTTGAAGAAATTTGGTGCAATAGCAAAATAAAATTCAGCCACATGTATGGCACTCCCTCTTTTATCGTCTCCACCAGTGCAAACTTCAAAATCTGAACAAATATTTATATCATTAATAGCTTGCTTGTGCATCTTCGATACATGTATTATTTAAATTGAAAGACAAGGAAAACCTAGCTAGCATACCTCAAAGTGTACCTCTTCACCGCCGATGGAATAATCTCAAAAAGCCTTGCTCAAATGAAAAAAAAAAAATTGAAACCATGAACTGTAATACTGCAATTTAGTGTAAATTAAAAATACAAAAGATGCTCAAATGTACATAAGAGATTTGAGGAAATAAACAGTATGTACCTTAAGTATAATTTAAGGGCATAAGTCGGGGCATCATCCTTCATCTCATTCCATGAACTTGGAAGAGTTGGATGGCACATCCTTGTTAGTTTTCGTCTTCTTCGCCTTTTTTTGACATGATCAAGACAGAGAGAGACAGAGATTGCTAAGTTGAGAGGCGCCGGAGACAGAGAGAGAGAGACGTAGGAGTTGAGAGGCGGGTTTGATTTTTGCTAAGTTGAAAATGAGAGGCGCGAAATGAAAATAAGAACCCTAGAAGAGGGAGAGACTGAGACAGAGAGAGAGACGGAGGAGTTGAGAGGCGGGTTTGATTTTCGTTAAGTTGAAAATGAGAGGCGCGGAATGAAAATAAGAACCCTAGGGAGTTATCAGGATCGGTTATTTGAAACAACCGATCCTGATAACTACTATTAGGATCGGTTGTTTTAAACAACTGATCCTAACAACCGATCCTGATACTTTTTTCTTTTTTTTTACAGATCCTAATTACTACTGATTGTAAAAAAAAAAAAAAGGTATCAGGATCGGTTATTTAAAACAACCGATCCTGATATTTTTTTTTTACAGATCCTAATTACTACTGATTGTAAAAAATAAAAAAAAATAAGAAAAAAGTATCAGGATCGGTTGTTTTAAACAACCGATCCTGATACTTTTTTTTCCTTTTTTACAGATCCTAATTACTACTATCCGGATCGGTTGTTTTAAACAACCGATCCTAATATATGCTAATTAGGATCGGTTGTTTGTTAGAACTGATCCTGATAGTATCAAGATCGATTTTTAATAACAATCGATCCTAATAGTTCATAAATTAGGATCGGTTGATCAAAAAACCCGATCTGATTAGTTTTTAGGATCGGTTTTATAAGAAAACCGATCCAGATAGATATTAGTATCGGTTGTTTGATATAGCCGATCCAGATAGGCCGATCCTGATTCTAGTTTTTCCACTAGTGTGAATAAGTAATGGGACCAGATCGGAAATACGAAAGAGAAAAAGGAATCGATAGCTAGGAGCTTCTAAACAGTGGGACCCATCCAGTGGGAGCATGTGAATTCTCCCCGGTCTCCAGAGTATCTCGTGATCGTCCCCGTCTAAATCTGGTCAAACTATATTTGAAAATAGCCGGTTACTAAATTTCTAACATATTTTTACAATTTACATTAATTAATAAAAATTATTAGTGCAAACAATTTCTAACAATTTCTAAATAATTTTGGATAATTTCTACAGATGCTAAACAATTTCTAAATATGTCGGAAAATTTTTAAAACCCTAAAAAATAAAAGGCATAATTCATGCATTAAAACTCTAAACCCTAAACTCTAAAAAAATCCTAAACCCTACAAAAATTAATATTACAATTTACATTAAATAATAAAAATTATTATTTTGCAAACTACCATAAGAAAATTAATGATAGAATTTTGAATACTTTATAAGCAATTAATAAACAATTTGTAAACAATTCCTAACAATTGCTACACAATTTTGGATAATTTCTAAAACCCTAAATCCTCAACCCTAAAAAATTACCATACATTAAATGATTTAAAATTTTCACATAACATATTTATAAAAATTAGTGAGATTTTAAAGAAACCCTAAACCCTAAACCCTACTTTCTAAATGCTAATTTTCTCAACTCTAATTTTGGACAATTTTAAAAAGAGTGTAACAGTAACTTGAATCGCGTCGGAAAAATCAACAACCGGCACACGATATTCAACAACCCGCAAGGCAATTTCTTGACATATTCTAACAATTTCAATCGCAACAATTACGAACTATCAAAAATCCGAGCAATTCAATGGCGTCAGAAAAATCAACAACCCGCACACGATAATTAACAATTCAATTTCTAACAATCGCAAGGCAGAGATAGAGGAAGGGAGAGGGCAAAGGGGGGGTTTTTTGGTGGGGTTTGGGCGGAGCAACAGGGATAAAGAGAGAGAGAGAGAGAGAGAGAGAGCAACATGGGGGTGGGGCGGCTAGGTCGCAATATTTAACAAAAAAAAAACAAACTGCCCACAGTGGGGCGGTCTGGTATGAATAGGTGACTGCTCCACTGCGAGGCTGTTTGTAGGGAGAGTAGACCGTCCAAACATGTGGCAGTCAGAGTATTTTTGAAAAAAAAAATTCATATAGAGGGCATATTTGTTTCTTTTTTCTTTTTTTGAAGGTATTAATAAAATTTTTAGTGAAATAGAAGTAGACACAATTAAATATTACTACTAGAAAATAGACACTTGTCCACCTCTAAGGTTTTTTAAATCCGCCCTGTCAACAAGGCACATGCCATGTCCTTAGACTTGTCGTGCTCACGTATCCTTAAAACAGACATTTTGACGCCGAAAGAGATGTGCCGAATTTGTACTATGCAGGCACAAACACAGCACCATATGACACGTTTTGAAAACCCTAATTGCAGCATCATATAACATGACAGTAATTAATACTGGCCAACGCAAATAATTTTGAGAAATTGCGGTGCTTTAGATCATTGCAAACATGATTTCTTCTAAAGTAAAAAATAATATTCAGAATTAACATATTAAAATCATAATTTATAAAATTTGAAAACAAGAAAAGTCTGATTTTGAAAATCTAGTTTTATTTGTAACTAGATGCTTTGTTGCGGCGTTGCCGCAACTGTTTTCGGGTGCATATTGGTGCAAACGGGGGCAATTTGTTCTTCACTTCTGTTTTGTTTGTTGGAGCATATATTGTCCTTGGATCAGAAACGGAGTTGTGTAGAAATATAAGTGTGAACGGCTCTCGGAATTAAGGTGACAATAGAGATGGATATATCCTGTAAGGTTTCCTCAGATGTTTTTGCAGGGGAAAATAGACATTTATATAGAATCCCAAATACAATGCGGTAAACATATGAACATATTAGGAAGTGTTTCAAATTATGTTGGAATGTGTAAACCTATTCTACAAATGTATACAGTAGAGAGTGGAAGATTAATGGAAAATGTAGTTACGTTACATAAGAACAACAGTAAAATTGAAGAAGCCAAAGTACTTTACACCATTGTATAAACTAATTCAATTATCAATTAACATTCACACTACAGTTTATATTTGGTCAACAGTGCAGTTTTCTCACAAGAGCAATTCAGCGTCAATCATGCAATTTTGTTTTGGTCAGCATTGATCTTTTTGTCTGTGTTGAAATGGTGACTATTGGGTGTAGACTGTAGAGATACATTTATATTTCCTTGCCTCTTTCCTTTGATCTGAAATAACAAAAGAGAAAATGCTGATTTTTTTCCAGACGTATAGAAATATGACTATGTTTGAAATATATGAAGACTGTATCATTCAATAGGATAACAGTTGCAAAATTGTCGAGGTTGATGTATTGGGTATTTGAACTGCCTTCTGTCAATGTCGTTCAAATTTGGAAGACTATAATTAAAGATTTGCCAATGGTTCTATATGTAGAACCTAAAATATATGGAACGTAAATTAGATATGGGAATGGTTGGAGTGGGGCATGTTTTTCCATTTTTACCCACAAATTTTTGTTGTTACTGTAAGGGGGAAAAAAGGCAGAACTCACTACAGTGTCATATTGCAGACCGTAATGGGTAGATTTAGCTTGCGCCTGTACAATTGCATCCAGTTCCTTATTTGTATCCCTTCAAGTTCAGCAGCATGGAAAATAGTATAAATATATCAATTACCAAAATATGTACCTATTTAGCGTAGTGAACTCTTGGTGACATACCTAATTTTTTCCAATTTTGTCCCTGTAATTGGTGGACAACTCTACGAAGGGTCTTGTTCTACAGGAAAATAAAAGCTATAGAACAAAATCTGACAATAGATTTGAACATACTAAGGAAAATGTAAATTGTTTAGGAAGTTAGCAATGTACAGTTGAGATGAAAGTATTTGTAAATTTACTTCTATTATTTTGAAGTTATGTTGGGCATGCATATAATTAATTAGTTTTTAAAATTAAGTTTCAGATGCATATATTTTTTTATTTGGTAGTATGCAGACATTCTTACTGATATTAAATTTTTGGATGGAAATGGAAAGCAACAAAAATGAGTCTATGAAATATTGTACCAGAAGTTAGTAATATTATAGCCAATATAAGAGAGAAACCTTTCTTCAGAAAATCTTCTGCGGAGATTTTTGCTTGCAAAACTGGAAGGTAGGTTCCAATGACAATAATAAGTACATTTTTTAATAAATGAGTACTTATTTGGTAACAGTATGAACAGCTATATTTGGTTGGGTGGACTGTTTCGATCCATTTTGGCCTTTGTCGGAATGTTTCAATAAATTCAGCAGTAAGATATCGATTCGTGTAAGTGGAGTCAATGTAAATATATGATTGTAGGTAGTTAAGGATGTTACTTGTTAGTAGTATAACCAAATCATGCATTATTTTACAGTAAAGTCAGGTAACTTGAGTTCAAATGACTAATTAACTTTGCTAATAAATCTTGAGAGGTAGTTGTGTTTTACTTTGAAAAAAATGTTGCAAATTTGTAAAGTTGTTCATTGTATTCTGTATTTCTCATACGCGACAGTGTTTTAGTAATACAATTTTGCAAGTTGTTAATATCTGAAATATTTTTCTGCTTATTATTCTAGTTTGGATATGGAGAACAACAATGCAGGTGAATTTATTTATAATGTGTTAAGTGAGACAGCAAGATCGTTTAATTGGAAACTGTAAGTACTAGTCAGATATATGTTAGGTAACAGTTAAGAGTACAGTATGATGTGTCGGTGGAGTTGTAAGAAGTGATTTTGTGCCAATGTTTTAGTCATGGAAGTTGGCAAGTCATTAATGTATGCCATATTTTTCAGCTTGGTGTAAAGCCGAGTATGGGAAATAAACATGTTGATCAATTCATCTGTAGTGTGTGTAGAAGAACAGGAGGATGATTTAATTGTAAATTGCAATGGCTAGTTAGGTACGTCGTATAATAGTTAGAATGCAGTAAAGTATAACAGTGAAATTGCAAAAAGTGATTTATATTGATTTCCCATCAGGTAGTTGTGTAATTTACATAATATTGTTACAAAAGTAGTGGGGACAGTTCATAGGACAAGGAAGATGCAGTTGGAGGTTTTATAGGGGAGGTTACTGCCATGTGTAACACTTCATATCTCAGTAAGGTTGGCGCGGGTTAGCGAAAATGGGCGAGCATTTCCGTCTTCATTACCGTGGAGCGTTCCATGCACACTGTTAGTGGAGGTTGATGTCTCATTTGGCCTAGTGATTTGGAGGAGGGTATGGTGGTTTGTGCACAGCATCGCATTGATATTCGCCAAGTAGTGGAGACGATTTTCAAGCACAGCAATTTGGCATCGTTGATTTGCCATGCTTGTCGTGAAGGCGGCGTATGGTGTCTCTTGTGACGTCCAGCTGCTCTGCGAGATGGTCGGCCACCATTTGCCATGCTTTCTTCGTTCGACCAAAGATGTGAGTGTTGAAGTATGTTGAGACATGGTCGTCTCCAGTGTAGTAGGCGTGGATGAAATACAAGGCCATGCGTGATGCTAGGTCTTCAGCAATTATTATGTTATCCTCGTACGTTGAGGAAAAAGTTTTCTCCAACGGTTCGACATTCGGCCGTCGAACGGATACTGTCACCATAACCGCTGTGAGGCCGCGCATGTCAGTATGATGTTTGTAGGTGGGGTTTTGGAGGCACAAATCACTGGTAAGTCTTGTCAGTAACTGACGGGCTTGGAGAGGGATTAGTGCCATGTTGGTGTTATGTTTTTAGGGGAGGGAATTTTTCTTTAGTTATGGGTGAGGGAGTGATAGGACAGGAGGTTTTGTTGGAGGGATGGTTATTTTTTTTGAAAGTTTCTTTGAAAGAAGTTACATGGGAAGTGATAATGGAGATTAGTTTGATTTAAATAGTGTGAAAGGCGGATATATTTAGGAGGTATTTTGTGTGGTGGATGGTGTAGTGGGTGGAGATAATGGAGTGAATGTGACAGATGTTTGTTGGTGGGGTTATGAGGCTGCCAGCTGTCTATGTGTGTATCTAAGTTGGAGACAAGTGTGTGGTGGGGGGAGCTGAAGTAATGTATTTAAATATGCAATGTAAAACGAAATGGGTTCATAGGATTACCTTCAGTTGGTGGGTCCCATGCTTGACTTGGGCTGCTATAATTTTAATGGGCTGTTACAGGAGGATTTGTTGACATAGCTGGAAGGAAGGAATTGTACCTGCAGAAGTGAGATCAATGCAATTAATGCAGTTGTATCTTTCTGTAGACAAGTGATGTTGGCTTTAATTTTTTTGGTTTAAAGGCAACCTACAAAGTGGGGTGTTGTGATTGGAATGCAGTTCTAATTCAAAGATAAATATTCATGGCTGAAAATGTTACGTGTAAATAGAATGCAAAAGAGTACTATACCATGTAACTGTTTGCGGAAAAACAAAGGAGTGCAGTTGTGGGAGGGAAGGAAGGTAATTTTCTCTTCATTCGTATGATAAGATGGGGGCGGCTGTTATATTACCACATGTATGAAGTAGGGGAAGTATATTGTGGTGGACTAGTGAATATGTAAATATGATTGACGGTAGCAGATTTCGAGGGAGTTATTTTTGTACAAGCACAGAGATGGAGTTATTATATATTACAAAAGTTGTGACATGTATGTCACAGTGTGTACATGTTCTGCTTTCTGGAAGCAATTTACAAAAAGGGATGGAGGTATATGTTACAAGTAGTGGAACAAAATGGAGAGAGTTTGCAGATTTTGGGATGTAGCATGCTGGATAGGTCACCTATGGTGTGTTTGCATTGGAGCTGTCATCGTCGGCTGAACGTGAAACACTGACAAGGACAGTGGACAGTAGAATGTTAAAGTTAGTATGAGGTCAATAAGATATGAGTTGAGTAGGAGACGTATTTGATGATTAGTTCAATATAGGAGGCAATGTTATTTTACTGTACAGAAGAGGAGGTAACCTGCTGGTGGCATTTTCTGGATCCAATGTATCCAAGATTTTTCTTCTTGTGTGTGAAGAGCAAGATGACGTAGGGTTCTCCACTGGGGAGCTGGAATGGATATGTACAATTAGAGATATTCAAGGTAGTTGGTGACATATGAGCGTAGCAATATAGTATGTGGAGTTAATGTGAGGGTATTAAAGAGGGTTTTTTTTTTTTTGTACATATTGTGATCACCATACCTGATGAAGAGATGAGTCGCCTGTGGAGAAAGTCCTGTGTGGTCAGCTTTTCTTTTCGGTGTAGATGAGGGGGACTGAGATGTTGTTGAGAAATGGTCCTGGAGAATATTGGAAGGTAGTAAGTTAGCCTGCGGAGATTTAGAGAGTATTGCTGGAACAGGTTCCACTTTGTTGACATCATATGATAGGCGTTGCCTGTGAAGTTGAGCTATATTTATTTCCACAGTAAACATGAAGCGCTTCTCGTAAATATTCTCGAGAGATGAGGGAACCATTCTACCGGTGCGCCTCGCTTCTGCGAAGACAAAGTCGGCTTTCTTGTTGATAATATTTTCTGCTTGCTTTCCCATTAGGGTGAACTCTGCCACTGCTTCTCCGTCAGTCACTCGTAAGATTAGACGATACCTGCACCATGGAAGTAAGTGCTGTTAAGGTTAGTTTACGAATAGTGCGAAAGGTGAAATATTGACCATAATGTGGGGATGCTTTCGTTATTAGGGAGGCATGTAATTAACTGGTGTGTCTGGTCCTTAGCTTTCACTGTAGGGTATGGCAATATTGATTCCCAATTTTTCTTAGCTAAAGAGTAGATTATACTGATGAAGGAGCGCACACATTTTGTGGGTAAGGTATACTATGTGGGGATTCAGTTTGAAGGAGTGAGTACTGCATTTTTCCACTACAATTATGTGAAGACTGAAGACGAATATGAACAATAAATTAGGGGAGTATTTGGTTAGTTTAGGAAAAATAATAGGGGCATACCATTGAACTGTTGATGTAACAACTGTTTGACAATTGTGGCAAGTTATCGGATCTCCATCGCAGTATGTAGACACTTTACATTCAGGGCATGCGGAGTATGACCAGCTGTCTTGGTTGATAATTCCCTCGATGGTACCAAGGCAAGAGAACTGTTGGTCCTGTATAAGTTTGTATGTATGTTAGGTGACTTCAATATAGCAAAGTAAATTGGGGCTGGAGTGTGTGAAATGTATGTCAGAAATATAACGTACTTTGTTGCCATATGGTTCTAGGGCGATTAGGTCTTTGATGGATATGTTGATTGGAGTTGTCAGTTTAGATGCTTTTGAAGGAAGGAATACCCTTGGCTGTAGTACATTGACATGTGAACTTCCTCCTGTGAACCTGGCAACGTTGAAGAAGTGTTAGTTGGAAATAAATTGAGTACAACTGACGAGGCTGTTAGTTGTAGGTGGGTAATTTGTGTTTTGCATTTCAGGTTACTTGGAAGTTCTTTTCCCAAGGAAATAGGGGAAGTCTCATAAATATTTTTTCCACCCCTGAATTTGATGGTACTGGTACTGTAGAGGTTGGAACAAAATGGAACTATTTTGACTCTATTAACCTTAATAGCTACCTTCATTATAGCAGTTATGTAAATATGAAATGTAGTAAATTGCGAGGCACATTAGAGGAGATGAAAATAGAGTTCTGCCTTCTGAGGAGAAGCTATTTCGTACAGTATTGTGCCAGTTAGGTGAAATGAGATGAAAAATTAGTTACGGCTGTAATTACTGTGGCGACATCATATCCACGTTGTTGTGAAATGTGATCATTAGGAATGATACTTGTGACTATTTTTATAACTTGAGTGAGATTTGGGGTCAGACTTTATATGATTCTCTCGTGGTATGATTGATTCTTTGTAGTATATTTAGAGGTATAGTTTCTTCTAGGTGATGATATTATTAGACGACAAATTACAGTATCTTTGTTGGTAGAATAGTGAAGTTATGCAGGTAATTGGATTTCCTGCGGCATGAAGGATTGGTTTTAGGATAATATAAGATGGATGCAAACTTACAGTTGCAAGTACTGAGCGATTTGTGGCTGAGTTTGGTCAGTGTAAATTTTCGTGGCACTATATGTCTTCAGAAAGGGCTCCCCAAAGTTGATCAGTGGAAAAGAACTAAGTTAGATGTTAATAAGACACATACATAACATGAAAGGGTAGTTATGTTGTCACACGAAGATGTAGTAAGGTAGAAAGAAATTGATGAGGAGATAAATAATTATTTCATGAATAATTAGTATGCAGAAATAGAGGATGTCACTGTTGTAGGATCTGAGTTCGAGGGAGCTGAAGGCGTAAACAACGGGGAATTGTTGTGATGCTTCTGTGATGGCAACTTCGTTGATGAGGGGGATAAAAGTCGTCCATAGTGTGATCCTTAAAGTTTTCCTTCTGAAAAAATGGGTGAGACCAAAGAAGTTAACATTGAGCTTTATATTTTCTTTTATATATCATTGTATTGAGTATAAGTACCAATGTGTTGTGTAAGGAGTACCCATTTCTTGAGTGGGTATCATAAGATGAGGTTACATACCTTATATTTTCGATGAGGATGTCCCTAATATCTGCGGGACCATTCGATCCATTGACGGTCTCAATAGGTCCTATCGAAGCAATTCGACCAATAATATCTGCGTGAAAAAATGTGAGCTAGATTTGTTTGTGAAGAGAGAAGTGAAGTAACAATAAATAGTGAAGAGTGAAGTACGATGGTGTGATTGGAACGATGTTGGTAATCTAGGCCTTGTGTGAAAGATTCCTCAACTGTGCCAGTTGCAAATTGGTGGGAATGGGCAGTGAGTGTGGTTTCCGTAATGGAAATGGATAGATAAAAATTCACTTTAGGGAGGAAGACTAACCAACCACTACACGGGACCCCCTGATGGTTGTCCCGATATCTTCAAATTCTTGGAAATTGAAGTAGAACAACGGTGGCTCAACTGCTGGATTCTCAACTCGGCGAGCTTGGGTCCACTTGCTGAAACGTATGATGTAAGTGTTGCCTGTTGCGTTGAAACCACCAGGTAGGAGATCAACACGGAATTGTGTGAAAAAGTAGACAGCACCATCTTCCGGTTTTACTGACAGCAAACTTCGGTCGGCTTTGCTAACTTCGGCTTCGATGGCAGTTCCCTATTGGAAGCATAATGAAAACATGTAGGTATTATCACAGAATGAGGCAGGAAGAAATATTAGACAGGTATGACATGTTCAATATTGAAGATTATTGACCAGTGAGAAGTTTGATATTTTTCGAGAAGCTCTTATCCGGAAGGCTGATTTTGAGTAATATTTTTTGCTGGATAAGTGAGAAATAATTTAGTAGGAATGACTACGTATTTGGATGCTCATTGTACTCTCATATTGGTCGAGGGAAACAATATATGTAATTACTAGCAAATGTTTTATGGTGGATGGAAACAACACCATTTGACTTGGATGCAGAGTCAGACTTTGTGGGGAAATAAATTCCTATTACAATTGAGTCCTCCAATTGTAATAGCTAGCTTACGGGAAAATAGGTATGAAATTGTTACATGGCTATGCCGTAGCTTATCAAGAGGGCAAAAGAAGAACAGAGGGGAAAAATGAGTTGTTCATTACTGCCGTGGCAGATTATGTAATAGGAAATATATGGTTCATCAAATGTGCTGCATCAGCATTTGTTGCAATAGTGTGGAATGCATCTGTGTTTGGTTGGTCTGGTTGGAGCTAAACTACAATGATAATGAGAACAATTTCCCTCTCAGCTTGCATGGTGGAAACAAATGAACCGAGTTGAAAGTCAAAGTGGACAATTAGATCATTTTAAGGGGTACCATTTTACTTAGTTAGAACAAAAGTGGAGAAAACATTTGGAAAACCCCAGCTTTGATAATTTTCAAGTTACACGGATCAGTTTTTAAACCTGACATCAATTTGGCCTTGTAGAAAATATATTTGAGTCACGTTGAAACCAAAATGGCATGAATGTGGGAAAAACGTCTCCCCCAATTTGCATAATATGGAAAAATGAACCAGATTGAAAATCAAACTGGGCAATTAGATCATTCGAAGGGGCAACATTTTATTTTGTTAAAATGCCCCAGTATTCGAAGGAGGATATTTGTTCGGGTTAAAATGCCCCAGTATTTTGTCATATACAAAGTAATATTGTTTCATGAGTGAGGCTATGGTACTATGCATAATTAATTAATACCTTCTATATTTTTTTACAATATATCAAGGGTAATTGAAGAGAAGTATTATTACATACCTGAGTATCGACTAGGAGGTAGCGCATAGTACGAGGACGTCCACCATTGGGATATATAATGTCCCATGTCTTGATTACACGGCAAAGAACGGATGGGTTGTCAGTCTTGTCCGTTAGCTGCTGTAGCGTCACTGTAGGCTCCATCTGAAAAGGCAAAATAATAGGTGTAATATTGAGGTTAACAATATTACAAGTGGAGAGTTTGTAGGGAACTGGAGCTGAAATTTAATGGAAAGTACATATAATGATGATATTAGCAAGTACTAATTTGGAATGCAATAGCAATGGGGAGTAAATTTGTGACATGTTCGACAAAAAAGAGGAATCCATGTAAAAAGTAAGATACCTAGATCAGCAAAGATTTCGGTGTAGACAATATTCTGAGTGTATTGGGGATATTCATTGTCAGAATTACAAAGCAGAACTTTTATGCCGTCTATACTTGTTGCGCGTGAGAGAGCAACGTATAGTTGACCGTGCGAGAAGACTGGACGAGGTAAATAGATACCTATCTTGGAAAGCGTCTGGCCTTGGCTTTTATTTATTGTCATTGCGTAAGAAACTTTAATTGGGAACTGTTTTCTCCGTAAAATAAAAGGCCATTTCGTTTCCTTCTTGATAAATATTATACGAGGAATTACATATCGATTACCTACGCCATGTCCCGTAATTATTTGTCCCTCTATGTAATGCGAACCTAACTTCGTAATTATTAGGCGAGTTCCATTGCATAATCCTGATGGTTGATCCAAGTTACGGAGCAACATTACAGGCATGCCAATTTTAAGGGAGAGAGCATGGTTTGGGACCCCAGTTGGGGTGAGAATGTTCAAGTAGTCTGGAGGGAACATGTCCCGTAGCTCAGCGGAAACATTTCCAGTTTCATCAATAGTATCCGAGCTGTAATATGTGGAGGTCTCTCCTGGCACCATGTCTGAAACCGCATTGTTGATGATGTCTGTGTCTTCATTCTTTGGAGTGACTATGGCTCGTTGACGTAGGTATTGGTGATTATCATAGTTTAGCGGGAACTGGTCGTAAACAGATAGGATTATTGATAAATGGCTATCTATTGAATTGGGAATCAATAGTGGATCGGGAATTTTTATCCAATTTGGTTCAGTTGTATGAAAGAGTTGTTCTGCCTCAAGCTTGCCATCACCAAGGGCGAGAAGCCATGAGGCAAATGAGGCAGCACGTTGTAAGTTATCTCCAACCATGGAGGAAGGTAGTAAACGCATATTAGTATGCAAATAGAATAACTTACAGGAGGACCACAATTTAGATCTTGTAATGCAAGAGTTGACAGTTTCATAACGGGAACCCGATGGAACAATTGGAAGAGTTTGACGGAAATCACCTCCAAGAACCATAGTTAGGCCCCCAAATATCTTATCACGGTTAGTTGGACAATTTGTTGCCATGATGTCACGCAGCGTTCTATCAAGAGCTTCGAAACAATATCTATGGTTCATTGGTGCTTCATCCCATATAATTAGGGAGGTTGATTGCAGTAATTTCGCGAGTTGGGTCCCTCGCTTGATGTCGCATGTACTTTTCTCCGATATATCGATGGGAATTTTGAATCTTGAATGAGCCGTTGTACCACCATCTAATAATAATGCTGCGAGACCGGAGGAAGCTACGGGAAGCACTATTTTTCTCGAAGACCTAACAGAGGCAATAATGGCTTGCCAGAGGAAAGTTTTACCAGTGCCACCATGCCCGTAAACGAAGAATAGTTGGCCAGAACCTTCAGTGACGGATGCAATGATACCATTGTAAGCATGCAGTTGATCGACATTGAGGGATGCGCACAAAGTGGTGGCCTCTGCTGCCAATCCACTTCGATTAAAGGCGAGTTGTTCGCGCAGTAGACGGTTATCTAAAGAGGTGGCGACATCTGCGGATGGCATAGGTAAATTGAAAACGGATAGAGAAGTGCCCAACTGGACAAGGTCGTTCTCTAAGTAGTTAAGGATATAATTCTTCAAGAGGTGCTCGGGGAAATTATGCTTCAAAAGAGGATGTAGGAAATTCAGTTCGTGGACTATGTCGTCGCCTAAGAGGTGCCATGTCTTGTTCCATAGGTGTGGAGGGTTGGACACTTCACTATAAAGTAAAATGTAGGTAAATAATTTTCGTAGTTGGTATGATGAAGCCCATGAGGCGGCATCTTCGATGGAGGCAACCCATTCGTTATCATCGCTTAGTAAACCAAGAGATTTGCAAGCAGCTCGGAAAGTGCAATGCAAGATGCCATTAATAGTTCGGAGTGATTCGTAGGACATAGCACCACCAACATGTGCCAGAAGTAAACGTAGATAGTATAGCTCTCCCTTGTTAGGGTGAACATAGTACATGCGACCTAATCGCTGTTGTTTCTTCCGTGGTGTCCAAATTTTCTCCCCTTTATTCCAGACATATTTTTCGGGAATTTGAAAACCATTCAGTCAACATAGTACGTGCAAAATCCTCATCTGATGGAATAGAACTTATACATTTTGAATCTGGGAATGTAACATTGTTTTCGTCAGGTAAGTGAATGGGTAATCGCTCGACGGTTGGGTAACTGTGGTGTAAATCGTATTGGAAAATACGCCACACTGCTTCGGGTGGAGTTATGCAACGACAGTTCAGATAATTCTTGACTTCGTTTGGTACAACACATGATCGCTGTGATATGGAGGGATCATGTGTGTTGGGAGCATTGATAGATATCAACTGACGGTCTTCACCTTTGCAGAGGTATTTGAATAGATATTTGACTAAATCAGGGCTATAACATTTCTCAACGTTAAGGTGAGCTTGATATTTAACAATCAGCGACAAGTTATGCGGGATGACACGAGCGTTTGTGAAGAGGTGACCATTTCTTTCGAAGGAGACACCATTATCCCTACGGCGATAAATAGGGGTACCATCTTCTTCAATAATTGTATGTGTTGAAAAGGATTTTGGAAATTTTTTTGAGCAAATGCCATCTCTCATGCATGGGCTGCGATTGTTCAGGAAACCACATGGGCCATGAACCATAAACTTAGCTACAGCATCGTAACCTATAGTATCAGTGGTAGGATCAGGCAGCTCAGCAGATATTATGGAGTCGACATTCAGAGGGCTTCTTAACTTGTAGTTTGAATCCAGCCAAATGACAATGTGGACATGTGGGAGGCCCCGTTTTTGGAACTCAATTTGGGATACTACTGCAATTCGTAAAAATTAAGATATGAGCAAGGAGAGAGTGGGGGGAATGTGGACGGATTATTTAGTGAGATATGTAGTGAGTGGAAGAAATGGCTAGAAGAAATTACCTGCTACGGTTTTACCGAGGCAATTACGCTGCTTAATATCTAGTAGGAGTTCGTCATGTTTCATCTTGAAGACACGGGCGACAACATCGGCTCGGTCATTCGCACGTTGTCCCGCGAGTAATAACCTCCCAATTTCAGGCCATTGAGGATTGCAGGTCAGCGTAACAAATAGGTCAGGAGGACCAAAATGGCGACAAAGTGCAATAGCATCATGGTAGTTTTGGTACATATAACGTGGGCTGCCAACATGACTAGCTGGCAACACTATACGTTTGCCGACCTCATTACCAAACATGTCACCCTCGAGAACAGCGTTCCGTATGTTGCAGAGCTTTTCACAACGAAGAATAGCCTGATTTCGTTCAATGAACTCCAATCTAGATTGTTGAACGCAAGCGTACCAGTTGACCAGTATTTGTTGGAATAATCGACCTCCTTCGAAGATAGTAGTTGCCTCATTGTTGCGTGGATGTAAACGGTATGAATAATACTCAGACATAGTAACAAATGTTCTGTCAATTTTCTTCGCACCGGGAGAACCAGAGGCATAATGGATATGCGGATGGTAACCATCCTCACCATATGGGAACAGAATAGGGTATTGCATTGGCATGAGGGAAGGATGTTCTGCACTTACACGTTTAAGCCCCTCCGAACGGTGTTCGACGACAATGTCCCTACCCTTCTGATCGGCCGATAGATCACCCACAACGAAACCGACAATTTCTAATGCGGTGGGCGCTGAATATTGATGGGACAAATTATCCCTATCGGAACGTATTCGAATCTGGAACTCACATAAATTCGAATGTATATAACGGTCACGTAAACAGCGAAAATGTCGAACTAAAACATTGTGGGTATCAAGCATCTCCATTAGGGCCTCGACAAGTGTGGGTCGGATTTTCCGATTCGATGACGAATTAGAGAAAGGGGCAATCCTATTTTGGATGTCATGTTCAGTATCGAAGACATATAATTGCAAGAATGATGGACGACAATCAGGTGAGGGAAGTAGGGATCCTATTCGGTGATAAACTTCGCCTGAAATTTTGAATACATAGGGAGCTGATCCATTATTTATACGTTCGTCCACATGACAACCTATGGAGGTCATGGAAAACAAAGAGTTGTATGTTCGTATGAGGTCTCGAAAGTGGTTTGAATCAGGACAACCATTTTGTTGGAGCAACATTTTCAGAAGCTGAGGTGGAGACTGTAGAAAGGGCAAACACACACGTCCTTGCCGACAACACAAATTGTAGCGGGCATCAGTTTTCGTAGATGTTTTGATGCAACGTTCTTTATACCAGAAGAATGCACCACAGAAACTGCAATTATATTCGGGGAACCCAACATCTAATACGTCTGGGTGAGGAGCTAGTAAAGGAATACAAAAGAGGGATAGGAAAATTAACATTTGAGGAAGGGTAAAAATAATAGGACAATTCTAACATAATGTACAACAATCCAAAGGGAGGAAAGTTTAGCAAATTTCAAAATTAGAGTGTCAAGGAAGTACAGATAGTAAGAAAGACATGTACATTGCCTCTTACATGTTTGTTTCATGTTAGAAGGAACACTGGGGTGGGAGGCACTGTCGTTAGATGAGGATGGTAATGAAGAGGAAGCAGTTTGGAAAGTAGGAGGGTGAGCATCATCGCGGGCTGTTGGAACGTCATTCAATTGAGCTGCAGCAGTGGTAATTCCCAATGCATGTGAAGTTAATATACGCCGCGAACGGTAAGGAACCTGACTTGAGGACGGAATCTCTCGACCACCAGTTGGTGGGGGTGGGTCATGGGACTTATATCGTCTTTTCATCCTTCCAATGGAGGGGAGAGACGACCACAGGTCATGATAAAGTTAAAGGATGTGGAGTGAGGAGTGGTAAATACTACTGAGAAGAAAAGTGATTTATTAAAGGATTGGGTCTGTATATTACAATATTTGGAAAATTGTAATTATGTAGGAGAGTTTTGATGTAAAAAATTACTTATCTATGTTACCTCCAGTGAATTGAATTTACAGAGCAATTACCCTATGTAGTATTGTTACAGATTTGTAAATATGTATGACTTTTGTGAAGAAATAAAGTAGATACATACCTGATCACTTGGGAAGACAGTGAGGCGCAGAACACGGTGAGCTACACTGAAACCATTTTGGACAAGCTAATTGTGCAGAAGAACCTTCCAGCTGAAATAGTACTGCATTTTTTAGAGGAAATGGTTGGGAATTCAGTTCTCTAAAATATAATGACACGACTATATCCATAACAGTAAATTACTAGTAACGTTATTAAATTGGAATGGGCATTTGACGTAATATACACCCATGTTCCCATCTCAAACAGAAGGAGGTAACATATTATTAGTAACTCGCTCATTGGATTAGGCATATTTACTAGGTAAATGGTCAATACTTGGTAGTCCCTACTAAGTTGTGGAAGGAAGAACGGAAGGAAGTTGTCAATTCAGTCGGAAGTCATGAAGGAAAAATTGCAACACTCCAGTGTGCTTTATCTTTGACACAACCAGTCGCTTCTTATTTTCTGACTGTATAATTAATTCCTACTTTCTTTGATACACTTAGTTTTCTTTTCTTCTGATGAAAATAGTTGGAAATTTTTAATTGTAGCAAATTTGCAAATGTTAAATCTTCAATTCAGGAAATTTTGTTTCTGAAGAGATGTTTAAACAATTTTGAAATTTTGTTTCTGAATAGCAATTCCCGCCAATTGGCTACACCAATTTTTGTGTTCTTTATATGAAATTGTTCATTAAGTCATGATCTATATGCATGTGCAACAGTATTATCAAACTTAATTCAGAGCTATGTCAAATGTATGTTTTTATGGAAGGGTATTTGCTGGTAATTTGCAGTTTTGTCACTTTTCAGTATGCTGTTTTGTCATTTTCATTTCTTTTAATTGGCTACATGGAATTTGATGTTCTTTATATGGAAATGTATATCAAGTTGTGCTATACAAGCTCAATTTATTTCAAGCTCACTGGGGATTTACAACCATTACTGGTAAAGGGTTTTCTATGGAGGTGTTAGCTGGTGAACTGCAGTGTTGCTGTTCTGAAAGTCTGAGTTGTTATTTTCATTCTGGACAAACTAATACACCAAATTTTGATTTCTTTTTACGAGAATGTAAAGGAAAGTGTAATCTACATGCATGCCAATTTTTGAGATTTTTGTAGTTTTCTAGCTATTTTTAATAGGTCTTTGAATGTAAGGGCAGACTGGTAAGTGAAACAGTTTTTTAGAATGTTTTCATATTTTCATAAAGGGAACTTCAAAAATAGCTAGTAAATCATACAAAAATGCTATACATATGAAATTTAAGTCTAAAGTGTGTGTTTTGAAGTCCTTTGCATGTGAGTGTAGTTTATTTTACATTTTGGTCCTTGCACCAGTCTGCACTGACTGGTTAATCAGAACAGGTCAATTTCTTGTTGAAGCATGTTAAATAAACTAAGACATCTGAATAGAAACGCAAGGAATTGTCTTCTCAATTTTAACTTCTCTTCAACAACCCAGTCACCAAATATATCGGTTAGGCTAATGGGTTATGTAACTCAAGTCATTTGGTTTTTTACCTCCAGTGAATTGAATTTACAGAGCAATTACCCTATGTAGTATTGTTACAGATTTGTAAATATGTATGACTTTTGTGAAGAAATAAAGTAGATACATACCTGATCACTTGGGAAGACAGTGAGGCGCAGAACACGGTGAGCTACACTGAAACCATGTTGGACAAGCTAATTGTGCAGAAGAACCTTCCAGCTGAAATAGTACTGCATTTTTTAGAGGAAATGGTTGGGAATTCAGTTCTCTAAAATATAATGACACGACTATATCCATAACAGTAAATTACTAGTAACGTTATTAAATTGGAAAGGGCATTTGACGTAATATACACCCATGTTCCCATCTCAAACAGAAGGAGGTAACATATTATTAGTAACTCGCTCATTGGATTAGGCATATTTACTAGGTAAATGGTCAATACTTGGTAGTCCCTACTAAGTTGTGGAAGGAAGAACGAAAGGAAGTTGTCAATTCAGTCGGAAGTCATGAAGGAAAAATTGCAACACTCCAGTGTGCTTTATCTTTGACACAACCAGTCGCTTCTTATTTTCTGACTGTATAATTAATTCCTACTTTCTTTGATACACTTAGTTTTCTTTTCTTCTGATGAAAATAGTTGGAAATTTTTAATTGTAGCAAATTTGCAAATGTTAAATCTTCAATTCAGGAAATTTTGTTTCTGAAGAGATGTTTAAACAATTTTGAAATTTTGTTTCTGAATAGCAATTCCCGCCAATTGGCTACACCAATTTTTGTGTTCTTTATATGAAATTGTTCATTAAGTCATGATCTATATGCATGTGCAACAGTATTATCAAACTTAATTCAGAGCTATGTCAAATGTATGTTTTTATGGAAGGGTATTTGCTGGTAATTTGC
This sequence comes from Carex myosuroides, assembly GCA_028015225.1. Classification (NCBI taxonomy): domain Eukaryota; kingdom Viridiplantae; phylum Streptophyta; class Magnoliopsida; order Poales; family Cyperaceae; genus Carex; species Carex myosuroides. The sequence goes on from CM051472.1 coordinate 10,155,292, forward strand.
AGTTTTGTCACTTTTCAGTATGCTGTTTTGTCATTTTCATTTCTTTTAATTGGCTACATGGAATTTGATGTTCTTTATATGGAAATGTATATCAAGTTGTGCTATACAAGCTCAATTTATTTCAAGCTCACTGGGGATTTACAACCATTACTGGTAAAGGGTTTTCTATGGAGGTGTTAGCTGGTGAACTGCAGTGTTGCTGTTCTGAAAGTCTGAGTTGTTATTTTCATTCTGGACAAACTAATACACCAAATTTTGATTTCTTTTTACGAGAATGTAAAGGAAAGTGTAATCTACATGCATGCCATTTTTTTAGATTTTTGTAGTTTTCTAGCTATTTTTAATAGGTCTTTGAATGTAAGGGCAGACTGGTAAGTGAAACAGTTTTTTAGAATGTTTTCATATTTTCATAAAGGGAACTTCAAAAATAGCTAGTAAATCATACAAAAATGCTATACATATGAAATTTAAGTCTAAAGTGTGTGTTTTGAAGTCCTTTGCATGTGAGTGTAGTTTATTTTACATTTTGGTCCTTGCACCAGTCTGCACTGACTGGTTAATCAGAACAGGTCAATTTCTTGTTGAAGCATGTTAAATAAACTAAGACATCTGAATAGAAACGCAAGGAATTGTCTTCTCAATTTTAACTTCGCTTCAACAACCCAGTCACCAAATATATCGGTTAGGCTAATGGGTTATGTAACTTAAGTCATTTGGTTTTTTTCCTCAAGCCATTAATAATTTCCAAGATGAGTAGATCAGTCGAAACATTGACCGAAGAAATTAAGTATGGGAAGAAGTGTAAAATACAAACCTGAAATCGTAGGTGGAGAAAGTTGTATCTTCAATTGGTACATGAAGCTGTGTCCATCTATGTTTATTCGTTGGAAAGATATATCAGTGAATTATATCATCATTAAATAGAGAAATAAGCATAATGACGAGTTCTTTGAAATCCCTATTATTTATCAAATAAGGTAGATATTCAAACCGTAAAACAATGAAACAGAAAGGGGAAAAAAATATGTATTTCTGATGGTAGAACATAAAATTTCTCGCTCGTTTACCTTCTTCTAACCATTTCATTGTTTGTTTTTTTCATGCTCTTTTAAAACCCTGTCTTCAGGAGTTGCAAGTTCATTACAATGGTGAACGCTCCAGGTATTCAATAGGAATACATTTACATATAAAAATTGCTTCCTGTATTGCTCTTTTGTTGCCAGGAGATATGACAACGAAGGAAGTTTGTCTAAGCTTCCTTTTCACTCTTTGACTTTTTTTTTCCCTAAGAGTGAAGATGGGCAATTACAGGGACCAGTAGGTACATCTTAAGAAATTCACCAATTTGTTGTTGGTAAGAACTGTCTAATCGTACCGATAACTCTCTAGTGAGCTGAATTTACCGAGCAATTACAACATACTACCATTATTACAGAGGTGGAATTATGGCTGAAATTTTTAATGTGATGAATTAATCATCGGCAATAGCTCCGGCGAAATAAATTTTAGATGTAACGCATCACTTATCAGCATTATCTCTTAAGAACTATACATGTTGCAGAAATAAACTAAAGAAATACCTCAACACTTGGGACGACAGTGACCTACAGGATGCGATAAGCTATAGTGAAACCATACTGGAGAAGCTTATTGCGCAGAACAACCTTCAAACTGAAATCTTACTGCATTTTTTGGAGGAAATGTTTGCAAAATTGAAATTGTTAAATTGACTAATTGAACTATATCCATGTCAGTAAATACAATTGAGTTATCTGGCGAATATTTATATTTCTTTCACTCGTCAGTAACTGTATACATTGAGGAGAGTTAAAAGTGGCAATGAGCAAAAAAAAAAGGGAGGACCATTGAGATTTTCCAGTTGGGAATGCCGTAGCTGATTGGTAGGAAATAAATTGAGAAGATGGAAGAGAGTTGAACTTAACCTGTGGTAGCTGGAGAACCTTATGTGCCGTGACTGTAGCTGGAGGGTGGTCTTACGCCAAAGGCACCAGGTGAGAATGGAGATGAGCGGACGACCAGACGACAGGGAAGCTGCGACGGGTAGAGAGTGGCCTACGGAGAAATTGGCTGAGGCAGCAGGAAGAAGATGAAGGGAATGAGAGCAGGCGACGACGGAGGGAGAGGAAGAGGTTTGGATGGCGGACAGGACGAGGGCGGAGTGTATAGGTGGCGAAAATGAGAATTGACAGCGTTTTTCCATTTTTGGGAGTACTTGGGAAGGCGGTGGGTGAGTAATTTGGAACAATCCAGAGCCCTTGATTGTTCATCAGACGGCACAAAAGCTGGGAGTCCTTTGGAAGGCGGTGGGGGAATAATTTGGAACAATCCAGAGCCCTTCATTGTTCATCATACGGCAGAAAGGCAGCATGACACTGTTCATTCCCCATCCAGAATTAAGGGATTTATAATTTGGTGATGCCTTTTGTTTAAGTCCTGTACATAATTTGAAAGCACTTTCTCTTGGGTTTGTAATGGGCCTTGGGCTTTGCCCTATCCACTATCCACTCTTAAGTCTAATTCAAGTCCATGTTCATTTTGCATCCTTCATGCGTACTTCCATCCCCCACCGCCTGCGAATTCAGATTCAGCATGAAGTCACAACACAGTGACCCGTATAAAACACACTAAAAGAAAGTGCGAGAAAGGATATTGAAAGGTTCGATGCTTGATCATCAGGGACTTCGACTTATCGACAAGGAAAGACAATGGAGTACTAAAAGAAGCTTGCTGGCATAGAGGAAAGCACACTGGATAAGCATCAAAGAGATTCGTCTTAGGCGGAGAAGTGGAGCGACAAGTTGGTATTTCTTTGGTAAGCTTTCTCATTTTTCAAGAGTATCATGGCGTAGGCCAGCTTTGACAAAAGACAGGCTGATTTCGCTTGGATGGGAGCATCAATCACTCTGCTATCGCTGTGCTCTCTACTTATTGAGAAAGTCCTCTCCTTTCCAGTCAGTAAGAGAAAGAAGATCTGGTGCTGAGTGCTTTGCTATCCCTTCCTATCTCGCTTTCAGGGGAAAGAAACACTTTCATGGCCTCGCTCTCAACTTCCTGTCTCGCCACTAAACGTTTAAAGAAGAATGGAAGGTAGCTTGCTTCCAAGAAATAAAGTAAAAGAATAAGACACAAGCAAGACGGAGATTTGAAGGAAAAGCCCCTTTGTAGCAATACAAGGAGAGCTTTAAATAAAGAAGGATAGGGCGGGCAATGGAACTAGATAGGTCTCCTCTTTATTTAGATGGATTAACGTTCCCCCTCCCAGATCACTGGTGTAGTTGCTTATTACTTGATTCATTGAGATTGGCTTTGGTAGACTCTCCTTGGAAGACCAAATAAGTGATCATGGTCTTCATTCTTGTCACAACAAAACTGTCTCTACATACTTGACTGAGGATATAATCTTTTGCGTCAGGTTTTCCTTCAACAATCAGCATTTGCACTCAATCTGGGACTTTTTTGAATAGACTTTCCAAATCATATCCCATAGACAGCTCTTCTATTTCACCTTGCAGCTTTTATAAGTCATCAGTACCACCAAATTGACCTTTCCCCGCCAGGTGGAATGGCTCACTCTATCCGTTCTAAAGGCTCGCTTCACTCCCGTGACACTCGCTGGCTCGCTCTTGTAGCTCGCTGCTCGCGTAATCCTTCCGCTGCGCTTTTTTGTCCCAATGGCTAATTCGGTAAGCCTGGAGCCTGGAAAAAACTCTATTTGCAACGTGTTCAGTAAGTTCTATATACTTATAGCGTTATCTATCTTTTCTCTTGCATTCTCTCTAATCACACTCACTTTCCTCCTTCGTGATATTTTACATACATGTGCCCTCTTCTTCTTAAAATCTTTTGAGTCGCAAGAAAATCCCTTACTTAATTAAGGAGTTTTCATCTCATTTTTGTGTTATCCAAGACCGTATCACTTTAAGTAGCTAGCTCCTAGGCGTGGGTAAAACTTATGAGGCTTGTGATCTCTATCGGTGATATTGATCATTGAAATGAAAGACGGCAACGTTTTCACATCAAATGAATTTTCTGTGTTTGAGTTGTGGGTAGAGCACTGCACTTTTGAAAAAGCAATCCATTAAGTGGCTCATTAGATTCGGAACTATACAACTTTTTAGGAGACTAACTTCTTTATAATTAAATTGGAACATCCGAGTATATAATAATTATGACCTGGTTCAAAGACATTCCAAAGCAAAATAAGTCACGGGATTGTGCAATCTGCCTTCTCCACTACATATATTGCACCATTACTGGACAGCCTATGACATTCACTCAAGTAAGTGACCATATGTATATTATATGGAACCATTATTACCTACCTTAAGTAAGCATATTTACCAAGAACTGGCTGGATGCATATATACCTACATTTTCGATTGAGGGTTTGTACATGTGATGATAGTAGGGGAAAAATGGGCCAAATGGGGAATCGTACCAGAAGCTTGTTATATGGAACCATAAATGACCAGTGAAATTATCCAATCTCCAAGGGTACATGGTATTAATGGTTCCTATTGGAGGAAGCACTAGAAAATTTTTTAATACAATGGAATTAATTGTCTTCTTTGTGGCGCATTTTTTTCTAGGATGATGAACGAAAAGATCGTGCTATACTTGCATACAAGTGGCTCACTGATGTTGACAACAAGGAGCGCTATGAGCCAGCCAAGCTGGTGTGATGAGTTGTTGTATTTGTCCTTTTGTCAGATATTTTCTCTTTTTTTTTTACAGAGATGTTAGTGGTATTTTTTCTTTTGTGTGTTTAGTGTTATTACGTGGTGGTATATCCCTTTATCCATATTTACAAATTTGGGTATCTATATATACCTAATGGATTATGTATGCGAGTTCCATATATGCCTCCTTTAATACATATATATATCTCAAGTGCTATCACCATATATATCTCTTGCAATAACTATAGCTATATTGAGTAGCCATACATATCATAGAGACCATATATCATAGAGAATCACCATATATACTTAATAAGTATCCATATATACTTGAAATTAAAACCATGCCTTTTCACCCGTGGCAGCGCGTCGCTGGGTTCAGACGCCCTCTCGGAGTGAGATGTTGCGGTTGCTATTTATGGAAAGGGGGATATTTCAGGGAGATTGGCTTAGGGGGAGAGTTATAACTCCTCTTTTTCATATAGAAAAAAGAGGTTGTAACGTTTGGCTTGGTTGGAAACAATCGAGTGACTGGCTACTCGTGAAAAAAAACCGGCTGTATTAGGTGTAAAGTAAACTCTATAGCCGTTGAATCAAAAATATCAACGGTAAGATCATTCGTGAGAGGATTGGAGTCAAACCCTTATCTATTTAAGGTTGAATTAGGGCTTTTTATACTATGGTACGAGTTCTTGGCCAAACTGGAATACAAAACCAAACCTATTTGGATTCTGGTACTGGAACGTTCCAGTACTGGTACATACTGTTTGACACCGAAACATTCTGGCTGTATCATAACCCTTGAACAAAGGATTAGTGTTATTATTTTGGATTTGGATTTATTTTAGGAATATCTGGGTTTGATTTCTCATAGGATGAAATGGTGTCTTCTCTTATTTAAAAAGTAATAAATACACAGGGAGGCTCCCTCCTTTACTGAGCCAGAATCAAGTCCTGTTGAGAAGCTATTCTTCTACATCCTAGACCAATTCAGCGAGCTTCACGAAAGAGTAGATTTCTTCACTTACGAAAAAGGAGACCCCCAGTAAGCACTTGCATCTAGTACAACAGAGACCGACAACCTCAAGAAATAATATGAGACCGTCCATGTGAGTTTGGAAAAGATCCTACCAAAATTGGTTCAACTGGGAGGAAAAGAGATAGCACCAGATTAGAAACAAGAACAAACAATGGCATTTTTTTCATTCATTCTTGGAAAAAGCTGTGGATTAGTGCATGAATATGAGATTAAAAAAAAATGTTTGGAGATGGAAGGAAAGCTGCTTCAGACCCGGGATAAAAAGGTAGGCGAATTTTCGGGTCGCGTTAAGTATATAGGAAGAGGGTAGGTGAAGACCATACTTCTAGACTGGGTTGCAAGGTATGATCAAGAGAACAATGGGATCTTGCTCTAACGTAATTGTTCTGACTTAGTGATTTAGACTCTCTCGAATAAAAACCGAGGACGGTCAGGCTTCCTCATTCAATGAGGGACTCATCTCCCGAAGCAATCACAACGTAGAAAAGGAAGTGATCCGGCTGGGTTCGAAATGAAGTCTTAGGCCAGACTGTTTTCTAGTTTGGTTTCTAGCATGAATGAGTTCCGTCCCGGAAGGAAGCATGTGGATTTTTCATGGACTAAGGTCATTCAAGGAGAGGTTTCAGGGACCTGCCTGTCGTTCACCCGATCTCACGTGTCCATCTGCAACTAATGAGGCCCAAATGTTCGATGTGAATGATGATCTAACCGAAGAAGAAGACATCTCTCTTTTTTATTCAGAGCGCCTTCCAAGGAAAATCGTTCATTTCACTCTTGAATCGTTATGAAAAGCATCCTCGTTGGACTTTCTTTTCCTAGTTGCGCAAGAGTATAGTAAAAGCTTTCAATGAGAGATCCAAATTCCATTCATTTTTTCCATTGCCTTTGCCTAGAGTAAGTACCGAGGGATTTGATTGGAAGGTAAGAAGAAAGCACCATCCATAGAGAGTGAAGGGAGAACTGAGCCGGGGCTTGCTACCTCACCCAGGAAAAAGTTTATCAGATCAAAAAGGACTTGCTTAATAATTCCTATTGCTTTGCCCCTATCTATGTTTAGGTCTTTCATTCCAAAACAAAACAAGCCCGGCCCAGTTTCGACCGATTACTCCGCCCGCCGACAAGGACCTTCTAGTCTCAATTGCTCTTTACAAGGTTCTCGACCACTGTTTGGATTGGCGCTTTTCGACCTCTAATTTCCAACTTTTTTTTACACCCGCATGTCTGTGCCTGTGCTACATAGATACTGATTGATAACATTAATTTGCCTATAATTTATATACAAAAATAATTAATTACCAAAAGAAAATCTAATATCTTTTAGAGCGTGAAGTTTAAATTTTGTAATTACACAAACTATAGTTGAAAAGGAAAATAAAGTTAGCATGAAAATTGGCCCGAAGAAGTAGATTTTCTTAAAACCACAGCTTATATTTTAATTTGATAACTTAAAAGTCGTCCAAGAATATAACTAGCTTATTTTTTTTTTAATAAATTAAATCTAAGAGCATCTACAACGGTGATTTCTTTTAAATCACTAATATGAAATGTTAGTTGCTAATATAATTGCTGGGATGTACCACAGTTTTTAAATTAGCAAGTTTGCTTTAAAAACAATTCTTTAGAGCATCTACAATGGTGATTTCTTTTAAATTACTAATATGATGTGTTAATTGCTAATATAATTGCTAGGATGTACTTCAGTTTTAAAATTAGCAAGTTTGCTTTACAAACAACTCTAAGCAACTCTAATTAAATTTCTGAAATAGAGTAATTTAGAAATTAAGAATCTTTTTAATTGCTAAACTCAGTGACACGTAGTTCAAATTAATTGCTAATACCTCTAATTTCAGAGATGGAGATGTTCTTCGAATTTACAAAGAATATATAATAATTAAATAAATCAGTTGACGTGTCGACGGCACCGCGGAACCAGATTCTAGAGGGTTTGCGTGGATATTTGCCGACGTTTGGATTCTCAATTCGTCATTTTAAAACTTTGAATTCATCAATCAGTTTGTACCTCCGTGGCTCCATGCTATTGCTGCTAATTGCATTGGGAACCTTTACCAATCTTTCATTCTCATGTTTACAGCACAAGTACCAACTTGAACGAGGTTGATTGATTCACATCGCCATTTTTTTCTTCCCACTCTCCTCCTCTCTCGCTGATCAGAGCAACAGCTGAGAAAACATGAAGATCGCCGTCTGCTCTCTTACGCTCCTTGGCATCTCTCTTCTCTGTCTCTTCTCCGCGGATGCAACCGTAAAGCCCTTCGACGTCCGGCGACACCTCTCCACCGTTACCAGGTCTGTCTCTCATCTGTGTGTGTGTGTGTGTGAACATAAAATCGCGATTGCATCACCAAAATATCAGAGGGAGAAAGAGAGAGTGCTGGCAAATGTTACTATTCTCCGCCCCTTTTGGTCTTGTAAGGTCTAGTAATTGAACTAGATCGATTTTCCCATATGCCACTAGCATGTTGTCTGCTAAAGGATTTCATTCTTCTATTCCTATCTGTTGGTATGTGCTGATACCATTTAACTTTACATTTTTGTGTGCTTGTTTATTGTAACTTCTCAATTGGGGTTAAACGGTGTTGATATTTATACTAGCCCCACGATGATTCAACTTCTAGCGCTTAATCGCAATAAGAATGGTCATCCTTTCTCTTTGTTGCCATGACCCGAGAAGTTCATGATTCAAAATTTAGATTACTCTACTCCTAATTGAAAGGAATTAACACAAAGTAATTGAAAAAAGTAAAGATAAATCAGTAAAACGATAAAAGAAGAGATAAAAAGGAAATATTTCATTTATTCATTTTTCTGCATTCATATGCCTTACAAAAGATAATAAATACATATATGGATCTGCTTGGAGAAGAAGCTATATGTACTCTTCTTCTCAAGTTCAAACATACTTGACCTCTCCATTACTTGTTTTATTTGCTCAAAACCGAAACAGACTCAGCCCACAACTAAACAAAAGATATCAAAATAGAAAGACAGCCCAATTGATTCTAAATTTTAACACAGCCCCATTCAACTTCTATATTAGTGTAAGGCATTGGTATTGAGATTGTGACATTTGTGTAATCAATAGTGCTTCCATGCTACAGTTTTTTCCTTCATTACCATTGGGCTTTTAGCTGTATTGGAAATAAGTAACTTGTATCTCTTCATTGTAGGTATGATGTGTCGAGAGATACTAGCAATGTTGCTTCTTTCTCTTCTGCTATACCAGATGGGTGTGAAGCAATCCACTTGAACCTTGTGGTGAGTCTTCCTTGATCCTTAACCTTTTTTTTACAATCTCAAAATCAGCTTTAGGCTCATTCTATAATTTTGTGTAATTTGAACCAATCCAAGGTTTACCATAGGTTGTGGTGGTTGCAACTTGTTTGTAATGAAACAGGCAACGATTGCGCAACCTGATTCTTTTTACTTACTTTCTGATAGAATGATGTATTGGTCAAGTTCTTGTTTTATTAATTATTTTCTTTTTGTTTTTTGTGCTTTTGCTAGCTAATCGGCTAATTTTTCATAATTTTTTTAATTTGGCACAAGGACTTAATTTGTGAAACGCTAAAATTAATCCTGGGTTTTTCCTTTTAAATTTTATACAGTACTTGGATGCCAGTTTAGCCATTTAGGCAATACTCAAAGTATGCTCTGTTAAGAAGTTATAACAGTATTTTTGGATAAAAAAAGGGTTATAGTGGTACTTTTTCCATGTGGGTAATGACATGCCCATTAACTTCTTTTTCCATTTTTGAATTTCTGGCAGGCAAGGCATGGGACCCGTTCTCCAACCAAAAAGCGAATCAAGGAACTTGACAGGCTGGCAATCCGGTTGGCAGCTCTTGTAGAAGAGGCAAACCATGAAGGCAGCTCTGAAGCATCCAAAATCCCGAGTTGGATTCCGGGATGGGAATCACCCTGGAAAGGCAGGATGAAGGGAGGAGAGCTCACCGACTTGGGAGAACAAGAGTTATACAGACTCTCGCTCAGAGTTAGTGACCGGTTCCCGGAGATATTTAGCAGGGACTATCACCCCGATCTTTACCCCATAAAGGCTACACAGGTGAGCACTTCCTCAAGCCAAATACTTGTTCAGAGAATTTTAATTTCAGCTGTTTTCACAGATTCACCAGTATGTACCTGATTACAATGGTAAGTAAGCATATATATATATATTTGAATAATACTCCACACAAGCAACTATAGAGCCCCAAACAAGCACAGGTTAGCCATGAAGAGATGCGCAATAAACTATTTTTACAAAAAAGAAAAACAAATTGTAAAATATTGTAACTTTGTGCTTGGATGTAATGAAGGTTCCTAGGGCAGCAGCTAGTGCGGTTGCATTTGGTTTAGGGTTATTTTCAGGAAAGGGCACTCTTGGGTCAGGACAGCATCGTGCCTTTTCTGTGGTTAGTGAGAGCCGTGCAAGTGACAATCAACTCCGATTTCATGACAATTGCGCAACTTACAAGGTAAGTATTTTTTTTTCCTTTTTTTTGTTATGTAGTTAGGTTAGGTCTATTAATTGTTGAACGGGCCTGGTTAAGATTGATCGAATGGATTAAGCTCTTGAGTTCGTGTCAGGATTTATCAACCTAGAGGTGGTCGGGTCTGGCCCAACCCATTCAGCAATTGACTTTATTTTTGTGGACAAATGGTTTGAATTTGAAATATCCCAGTATTTTTCATTAGAAAACATGTAAAATAAGGAACTAGCCCTGTATGAAGAAGAAGAACCAAATTTTTGTGCATGTATGAAGAAGAACCAAATTTGATTAATTTGCAATGCCTTTCCATCTGGTTGACCCAGCCCTGTGTCATTAAAAAGGAGTTTTTTTTGTCGTGCTGGATTTCTCAACAGTGTTAGATGAATTTGATGGATCACTTGCACTCCATAGTTTGTTGTGCTGGATTTCTCAACAGTCTAGATCATTAAAAAGGAGTTTTTTTTTTTTGTATATTTCATGGAATATTTGCTAACTATATTAATTTATTCAGTGACACTGAGTGTGTTTGTTTCTCTTCGTGCCACTTTATGGATTATCGTCTTCTTTAAAAAGCCTCAAGCTGTTTAATCAAATTTCTCATTGACACAAGATAGATTCTTATAGCACAATCCAACATTTCAGAGTTATAGGGAGAGTCGAGAGCCTGAAGTTGAGAAGTTGAAAGAACCAATCATAGAGGAGATTACATCTGCACTTATTTCAAGGCACCATCTTAATTTCAAAAGACAGGATGTCGCCTCCCTATGGTTTCTCTGCAAGCAGGTGAATGATATTTCAATTTGGCGTTGCATTAGTATTATGTATTTCGATTTGAGTTTAACTTCTTTCGAATTTATCTTTATCAAATTGTCAAATCGTACTTTCTAACATTTGCAGCAAGCATCTTTGTTGGACATCACTGATCAAGCCTGTGGCCTTTTCAGCGAAACAGAAGTACATCATAAGCCCTATCATTGATATCGTCATTTATTTTGTTTTTGTTATTCAAGTATTATTTCCTTCTGAGAAAGAGGTAACAAGGTTTGCTGATGTCATGCAAATGTTGCTCCTATGTGTTCATAGTTTCATACCAAAATTGAGTTTTTATAAGTTGATTTCTAATCATTTATATTAAGATTATGACAAGAAATGCCTTGTTCGGTGGCCCATTGAATCTGCCCAATTAAATTGATTAAGTATCCAGGAGACGTGTACTTCAACATCAAAAGCTGATCCATGCAACAATGCAAAGACATTTTTCAGACTTTTAGTGTTTGCAATTTTGACATGCAAATTGTTTTTCTTTGTTAGATTCTTCTGCTTGAGTGGACAGATGACTTGGAGTTTTTTCTACTAAAAGGCTATGGTAAATCCATTAATTACTGGATGGGAGTGCCTCTGCTACGAAACATTTTTCAGACAATGCAAGAGGCCATCCGAGCTAATGAAGGTACTATTATTCTTTGATTTTAGATCCTACCTTCTATGTTGGAAGTGATACCAGCAGCTCCACCACCTGTCCTCAAAACTCAATCATACATTTATATCAATGACACTGCCTATTTAAAAAAAAAAACTAAAATGTCCCTAAAATTTCTGTTTTGTCATATTTAAAGTTTCATTTTTAGTTTGCTGCAAAATAGATAATTAGTTAAGAAATTGTTCTATCATATTGCGGCAGTAGACAATTGATTGTCACTTTTTTTAATACTTATTTCATGTCACATTATTTTCTTTCACAAAAAGAACATAATTTGACCAATGAAAAAAGATTTGGCTGATATCTGCACTTTATATACAAAGGGGAGATCAATATAGTTAAAACTACTCTGGCTTTGCCACCCAAAGGAAACCCCTTAAATAATAAACTTGACAAAAAAATTAACTTAATGAACTACAATAATATTCTAGTCATTTCCTTCCAAAATTGATTTTGACTATGTTGACTGATGATAATAAAAAATTGAGTGGGGATATAGGTTGGGGGAGGGGGAGGGGAAGGGAGAGGGGGGTTGGGCTTTTAGAAGTGTTAGTCCCTTATCTATATATTTTTTTTTCCTCGCCATGACTTGGTGCTGTTTGTTTTTTTATTTATATTTTTATTTCTAGTGTTTCCTTGTATATTATTCAGGGTTTTATGACAATGTGGGTACAAATGTGAAAGGTTCAGTAGTATTTTGCTCAACACATATCAGGCCTGTAATTTGTGAACTTAATTAATATGTTTCCTTGTTGAATTTTAACAATTTCTGTAAACTGTTGCATATGTAGAGAGCCTGCCAGGTGGGATGTATGAGAGAGCGCAGCTCCGGTTTGCACATGCAGAAACAATTGTTCCTTTCAGCTGCCTTCTTGGGCTCTTTCTTGAAGGAGATGGTGTGCTTCTCATTTTATTGGTTTGAATAAATTGCTGTACAACCCACCCACCCCATTAGGGACCTACAACCAACCTGACCCGTTGTGCATTTGAAATTAAGCAGCCTGAACCTACTTGAGGCAAAAGAAATCTAAATTGTCAGAAAGGAACCTGAATCAACCTTCGTCCAGGTTTTAGGTACATGCTATTTGTACGGTAGTGGCACATTTATAAGTAGGGTCAGTTTTCTGGTATTGACATGGGATCCGGTAGTGGAAAACAGGTTTCTTTCATGGTTTGCTGGTATTTTATGTGATTTACATTTATTTATGGCTGAAGATAGGGAGAGAAAAGAAATTGAGATTTACTGCAGAATAAGTTAATATCAAACGAGCAGTTATTCTCTATCTTTATTTCAATTGAAGAGTACAAGAAAATTCAAAGATCAGAATCGCTGGACCTGCCTCCAAAGCCACCTCAGAAGAGAAATTGGAGGGGCAGTTCAATTGCACCTTTTGCTGGGAACAATATGCTCGTGTTGTACCAGTGTCGTAGCAAGCAAACAGACCAGAACATCTCATACCACGTTCAAGTTCTTCACAATGAAGTGCCTGTTTCATTACCGGTGAGATCAACAATCTAGTCAGCCAAAAGTGTTTTTTAAAGTTTCTCCCTTATTATAGTTATTTGGTTGTATGATCTCAGATTTTCCAACACAACTTTTACTGTTTACAAGAAGATAGAAAAAATAATTTTGATGAGAGAACTAAATATCTAAAAGTGCTCATCAGAACAGAAGTGTGGAGAGCAATTGTGTTTACAGTTGATTCTTATTATTCTATAATATGAATTTTTTTTTATCATATCTAATATCTCCTGGGATTTTGTATTATTTGGTCAGGCCTGCGGCACAGATTTCTGTCCATTCGAAATCTTTAAGGTACGTGACATATTTTCTTCATTTTGAATAGTTCATTGTCTTAATCTCTAGGCTTGGAGCCTGCATGTATGGTGCATAGAACATTTCAAACCCCACTCATTCTGACCTTTGCTCTCTCTCCAATAGAAATTTTGATGATTGGTGTGAAAAATACCAAGTTATAATGATTGGTGCAAAATTACCTCTATGACCCTTTCAATTTTGTTAATTTATGTAGGAGAGAGTTGTTGATCCCCTCCTGAAGCACGAGTTTGACAACATATGTAGTGTTAAAAATGCGGTAGGAGATGTTGTGGAGGTGCCGAAACCTTGCTCTTGGTCATGTAAATTCTTGAACTTTCTGAGTGGATTTTTCTCATCTTCTCAACCTCAGCAAGAGAAATCTGAGCTCTGACAGCACGTTGATTAAATTGGAATAGATATATGCATTGGAATTCTTCCAATTTAAAGTTTTTGCAAATTTTGATTTTCCATGTTTTTCGCAAATTTAGGTACCGTTCAAGATATTTTATTTTCTATTTTACTAGGAAAGGTTGAATAGCGCTGAATGTGGTGAAAAACTTGGTATTTTCCATGAAACCTTATCCTGTTCACCAGGCACCATATTTTTTTTCCTCTTTTCCTACTATATGTCCTTGTTTTTTAGTCATATTGCTTTGTACTGAAATATATAATCTACTGCCAAAAAAATATATATATATATAATCGGTTACATATATATCTAACTACTAGTATCATGCCCGTACGTTGCAACGGGGACATACTATAAGAGGAGAAAAACAATTCTCATACAAAATGACATATTTTAATAAAAATAAAACCAACAAAAATAATATTTTTCAAAAATTGAGAAACATTCTAATAGAGAATTTATATGATTTTGTATTTTTAATTACCTTGAACTGTGATTTGATGATAATTAGATAATAATTTGACGATGTGATGATTATTTTTTAAGTACCAATGATCGAATAATAAGTACATTAAAACTTAGTTAGAGATGTATTCACCTTACATATCACCTTATCTTTTTAATTGATATTGATATGACTATTTTACCCTCATATCAATAAAAAGAAGTTTATATAATTTTTCATCTCAAATGTCACCAAAGCGTTGCACATAGCAGTACCATATAAGAAAAACATTTTGCACTCTCTCTGTATTGCTCATCCCATGCATTCAACAAGGTTGAACAGGCAGATCGTGTGACTCAGCACATGCATTCCTCTTCTTGGGCTCTACATGTAAGGCACTGGCTCTCTTATTCTTTTCATAAGCGCAAGAGATTGATGCATAACACAACCAAAAAACATCAAATGAATTAAAGTTCTATTGTATAGAGGTGGGAGGAAGAATGCCTCATTCAGGACTGTCCAACTCCTGTATTTGCCTTCCTTCGTCTTTCCCATGCTTGCAGGAAAAACACTTGCAAGTAAGTCGAATAAGCTCCGAACTATCTAGATAAGTTAGTCCATCAAAATGTCAGTAAATAATCATTATGGATGTCCTTCGCCTCTGAATAATGTACCAATATGCAACTCACAAAACTGAAACAAACACACTAAGCATGATTAATGAATTTCAATTTAGTATTAAATTGAGATATACAACTGGTAACGAACATGAACTCTTTGCATTAAAGCCGCACAAGCTATGTTTACCAATTCTTAGTAATTTTGCAAATTAAACATTCTCTTTCTTATTTCCTTATCACAATTAATGATTTGTTCAAATCAACAACACAATTTACCAGATACCAGTACCAAGTTGACCCAGTACATTTGGTAACGTTTATAAACTTCTCACAAAAATTTACAAAATTGAGAAATATTTAGAAGAGAATAGTAGCAGTACCTGAAGGAGAGTAATAACATCAGCACTTGAGAAATTATATGATGATAATGCAGCTTTATTAAACATCACCAACAGTACTGCACATGAGAAAAAAAAATAAGATTAACTTATTTAGTTATACAAATTTCTCCCTCAACCATTGAATCATTAATTTGTAGGCACGAAGACAATTGTATTCGACTACCAATAGATAAAGCAATCTTCATCTATCGTTTCTTTGCTCATCCATCTAATTAAGAAAAGAAAGTACTATTGTTTAACTGTTACTAAATCATAAAAAGAAAGTACTATTGTCTGAGATTTCTTTAATCTCCGTCCACATCACTGGAGAACAAAGCAACACAAATAAGAGGCACATCACAAAATAGGATACCAGTAAATCAATTTGTCAGAACCAGAATAAGAATTACAGCTGGCTAACCATATACAGTCAGAGTATAGTTAGAAATAATCTTTGCTCTTTATATAAGCAGCTTCTGTATAATAGTATTGATCAGTACGAAATATAATGAATGAATTATAGTATTCAAATTATCTTCTCAATTTTATATAACATATTTCAGTGTAAGTGAATCTGACAGGATAATAGGAAAATGCAAAAATGCAAATAGACCCTAATATTTACATTATATTTTTTGACACAACTCACACCTGCATATGCACCTGTTATTCAAAGCAAGCACAATTACTTATGCATCTATTATTCAAAGCAAGTACAATTACTTATGTGGAGATATTTCAAGTTTGGATGTTCTACTCCCAAATTCAACCAATTAGGAAGGTGTTTCACTAATTACACAAAATAAGAAAAAGACACAAAAAATTTATACAGACCTTTACTATATAAGAACAACAACTGATATGTAGCTACAGAAAAAGCATAAGAAGACTCGAACTTAATTTTTGGAATTCAAATTCAAAGACAAAAACAAGCTCGCAATCTTTAAGAAAAATATGATATCTACTGCACAAAATGATTTTATAACACACATAATCTGAAAAATACTTGGTGACTTAACTTTCAGTAAAATTGTTGAAACTCTCAACTATCTTTACAATATATCAATTGAAAATAGTGGTCTTCAAATTTTACAATTTTAAGTTGAGATGCATATGAGGCAGCATCCCATACAGACTAATTTAAGTGAAACACTCAACCAAATCTCACTTTTCTTATGTCCAATCACATAAACTGCAATCTGAAACGAAAATAATATAACCTAGAAGAGAATTTACTTGGCTACGATGGAGGTCGTTGATCGTTGAGAGAAACGAAAAGCACCGCGCCAAAAGGGCTTCACCGTCTCAGAGTTTTATCTGTGCGATTCTTGCCAAATACCATCGATTTGGCGAGAATTTGGTCACGTGATTTTGCCCCGTTGAAATCCCATCGAGTGAAATCGATTCTTGTCGCTTCTCCGCTTCCGATCAACTTGTTGCCGTGAATTCCATTTCTGATTCTATTTCCTTCGTGTTTTTTCATGTTCTGATCAGAGTGTTAGGTTTTGCAGCGGTGGGAGAAGAAAGGGAGCAGACAAAGCAGTCTCTCTCGAGAAAAAAAAAGAACTTTTAGCGAAAAAGGCAGTGTATTTAATTTTAGTTGTAACATATTGGGTGACCGTTCATGTGGCGAGTGATGCGTTTAATCAAAAGATGACAGATTATTTAATTAGTGGGCTGATATTTAATCCGAAAATTCATCTTTCAATCGTAGCTGTTGGCGGATTAGAACATCAACGTGCTTAATAATGGAATGGAGATTCCATGCAAGCGCATTATATTTACTGGGTTTGACAAGGCTGGAATAAAACAAAAATAACAAGAGCAATTAAAAAGGAAATGAATCGAAGCCCAGTAGCTCCGCTGTCAGACTTAAATCGATCCCATAAATCCCATCGCATCGCATCGGTCGCCCAATATCATACCTTTTTTTTCTTTTCTTTTCTTTTCCCATATCTACATATAAAACTTTTTTTTTCTAACTTCCAGGTCGACGGTGAGCTGCCAAATTTTAAGAATAAATTGAAGTTTTATGACATCAGATCTGTAAATTTCGAAACAACGACAACATTTTTTCTGCAAAGAACGTTATTAATGACAATATTTTACTTCGTTATGGAAAAAAAAAATAGTAACGTTATATAAACTAAAAAACAATAATCTTAAATTAAAAAAGCGATCATTACATGTATAATAATAAAACAATCCAGATAATTATCATAATATCATCATTTCGAACCGTATTATCACTCAATTCCAGTCGTCAGAAAACACCGATCCCTGCTACTTGAAGATGTCCTACATAATTTGATATCAAACATGAACTATGTCAGTCTTTGTATAACTACGGTAGAAAAAGAAATAAAGAATTAACAACTTGTTTGCCCTTGGTCGAACACATTGTTTAACGAATCTGATCCATTACTTATCATAATTCTCCATCGATATTTATGGTATGTTGGGTAGAACTAGGGTGCTCTTGAGTTCACCAAGTCCTTGGTGAACTCAAGTTTAAAACCCATCGGATTGGCTTTAAACGACGAATCCGAACCATTGAAACCCGTCTACCTTACGAGTGATGCGTCTACATGCAAAAATTTTAAATTTTAAAATTAATTTTGCATAGAGTCAAGTGGTCAAAAAAACGTCAAAAAAATGAATGCATTAAAATTAATTTATTAACCTTCTAATTTTGACCGCTTGACTCTATCTTAAATAAATTTGAAAGTATAAAATTTTTACATGTATACACATCACTCGTAAAGTAGGCGGATTTCAACTGTTCGGATTCGTTGTTTGAAGCCGATCCGATAGATTTTAGACTTGAGTTCACCAAGAAGCTTGGTGAACTTAATAACACCCTAGTTCTACCCTCATGTTTAAACACTTTTTCAGATTTAGAAACTTTATCGTTATCGTTGTCGACATACTTGCCAACTTTCTTTCAGTCACAGCTGGATATTTCTCTTAGAACTTCCATTCTCTCGTCAGAGCTCCTTATTTTTTTTTCTTCACCGAAACTTTAGATATGTATTAATGAGAAAATTAGAAGGTATGCAATAACAAATAAATTAAAAAAATAACAAAATAAATTAATTTGTTTGTTGACAATATTTGATTTATTTTAATCTATTTAAATTAATTTGCAGGTAGAAGAAATAAAAAAAAATGCAAGCATAACTTTTGATATGAAATTGTATTATTATTCTAGTTCCGAAAGCTTACAAGAAGATCTACAGGAGCAAAGTCCGAAATTGCCATTCTCGGACTCCAAAAAAGATCATGAAGTCTCAAAATTTGAGTTTGAAAATTTTGAACTTCTGATATTTCACTTCCGCTTAAAAAATATGATCATATTTACTATTTTTTTTCCAAAAGAAATAAGATTCCTTAAATAAGCAATTTTAAGCTAGGCGTGTCAATTTAAATTTTGGCTGGACTTGCTACATAATCAAGTCCAAAGTGAGTCATTGTAAGTCGAAATATCAACAAAATAGAAATAAAACTAGATTTTCAAAATCAAATTTTTTTTTTTCAAATTTTATAAATTTAGATTTTCAAATGTTAATTGTGAATAATATTTTTTAGTTAACAATAAATAACATTTGCATTAATATAATGATCTAAACCACCGCAATTTCCCACAATGATTTGTGTTGGCCAGTATTAATCATTGTGTCATTTTTTATGATGTTTAGTGTTTGAAGTACGTGTCGTATACTCGTATTGAGTTGTGTTTGTGCTGGCACAGTATAGATCTGGCACATCGCATGATATGTGCCTTGTTGATGCGCCGACATGCGTCGTACCATATTTTGTTATATATATGTTTCTGATATTCTTCTGATTTTGTTTTCTAATTGTAAAAATTAAGGTAACACGTAGCTAGGGGTGTCAACGGATACGGTAAGGGTCGGGTGAAAGCATTTTCATATTCGTACCAGCTACAAATTGTCTTTATTCGTATCTTACTCTTACCCGCTATAAATTGTCTTACATGTACTCTACCCTTACCGTTATAGTTGTCGGATAATAAAACGGTAGCGGATAGATAACGGGTAATACTAATATAATAATTATTTGTATTATTTATTAAATAATACAAAACATATATATTTATTTCACACATGTACAATACTTTATTGAAAAAAAAATTCTGATCATGTTAATGCAAGTAAATCAATTAAATTACTCTTTCAATGCTTATTAATATCTATAATCTATATAATTTTTTTTTATAATTATCTGATCGGGTAACGGGTATGAAATAGGCTTTACCCGTACCCTTACCCGTTTGATAACGAAAAAAAATCTTTACCCGTACTCGTACCTACAGTGGGAAAAATGGCACGGCGGAGCTAGCTCCGTCACAGAACGGCACGGCACGCATGTCAGTTACGTGCCGTGACTTGCGTGTCCCGTGCCGTGACCATTCGCGTGCCGTGCCCATCTTTTGAAACTTTGGCACGGCACGACATGGAACTGAAAGATTTAGTCACAGCATGGCACGACACGTAGTCACGCGAGTCACGTGTAATTAGGACCATTAAATATTGATTTAATGGTGACTCTTGAATAAACTAACCTAAATTATGATTAAATGGTCACGCGAGTTACGTATGGTCATGGTACGTTGAGGTACGGCGTGATTCACGTGGCGTGACCATTCGAGTGCCGTGACCACCCCTTGACATTTTGGTCACGGCACGACACGTTTTTTCCACTCTACTCGTACCCGACAAGGTTACGAAAAAAAAATCTTACCCTTACCCTTCTTATCGGATACGGTACAAGTCAGGTAAACAGATAAAAGAGTGTCATTAACACCCCTACACGTAGCATATCATGTTATTGTCAAAATATATAAAAAAAAAATTTATAACAGAACACAACACAACAATTTTTTTTTTTTGAAAAAAAAAAACTAAAAACCCGTTTCATATTAAATGAAACAAAAATTAAATAACAAAGTTGAGTTATAGTAATATTCTCCCAGAAAATAACACTACATACGTGCTAGAATCATGACACATGATACTTTTAAGACGTCTCGAACAATTTGTTATGCTGTGTCACATCCAAATCCAATATTGCAGGTTAACTCCGTGAGCATAGTGACAAAATAAATTATTCCGGTTCGATTCGATGAGGTCAAAAATTTGTAATTCGGAAATAATTCGAGTATAATTCGAGAATAATTCGGAATTATCCGGATCAGAGATCTCAGTCCTACAAGAAAGCAAACAAAACAAAAAAAAATATTCTATAAAATTTGCCAATAACTCGTAAAATTCAGAAAATGTTCGTAAAATTTGCAAATTATTCGGAAATAATTCGGCGTTCAGTTCGTCATCACAAAAAAAAAAAAAAAAAATTATTCGTGAATTATATGATTATGTCCGTGAGCACGGTGCACTAGAGAGTCAGTTCGATTTACCTTGCCTAACATATTGCCAACCATCCGCCGGCTAACCTCCTTCCGTAGTACTTGACCCTACAAGGCTACAAGCATATTAGCCTCTTCTTCATTACGAGCAAGTTCGAATCCAACCCTTTAATCGCTGATATATCTGGTATGTTACTCTTTCCTCTCTATATGCTATTTATGGATTAACTATTGAAACAAGAATTTTGATGCTGTTAATTTAGTACAGCTCCATAATCCATTCCAGTAACAGTAGATTAGATTGAGTTAAATCATGTGATTAAATTGATACATAATCCATTCCAATAACAGTAGATTAGATTGAGTTAAATAATGTGATTAAATTGATACGAGAAGAAATTTGGGGAGGAGATCATTGATCTAGGTATCTACATAACTTGATTTAAATTCCAGTGACAGTAGATTCATACTTGTCCATCTTTATTTGTTTTCACAAAAGAATACAAGGTAGTTCGATTTGATTGTATGGTATCTTTATAGAGGGATACTTCTATGGGCATAAGGACCAATTTGTAAAATGAGCATATTTTTATTTTTAAAGTTCAAACAGTCGATCTGACCGTTCGACATTATCTCCATATTAAAATGTACTTGGAGGTCAAATTTTACATTTTTCTGAATTTGTTTACTATTTTTTAAGTATTTTACAAAACTAGTCAAATTCAGACCATTGAATTTTGTACCCATCTTAATAAATAGTAAACAAATTCAAAAAAATGTAAAATTTGACCTCCAAGTACATTGTAATATGGAGAAAATGTTGAACGGTCGGATCGACTGTTTGAACTTTGAAAATGAAAATATGCTCATTTTACAAATAGGTCCTTATGCCCATAGAAGAATTTGCCATCTTTATATACCAACACCTAAGGACTAATTTACCAGATATGCATAATAGCTGTCACATATTTTCT
Organism: Carex myosuroides; assembly: GCA_028015225.1. NCBI lineage: Eukaryota > Viridiplantae > Streptophyta > Magnoliopsida > Poales > Cyperaceae > Carex > Carex myosuroides. Next base: position 10,177,055 of record CM051472.1, read on the forward strand.
TTATTGTTTTAGATACTTTTCATCTGATAGAAATCACTCATAGTTTCTATCTCTAAACCTGACCTACTGTGGTATACAGCGGTAAGATACCAAATATTGAGACGTGCCGTCAGTATTTCCGAAAAACTGATCAAGATGCAGCTCTACTGCAGGAGTGTATTTGTTGAGAAAATAAAGAATTTAGGATCCGATAACCCTCAGACCCGTTAGGGATTAGTCTTCATTGAGTTTAATAGTAAATAAGAGAGTTACTAATTAGAGAATAAAAAGCAACTCAATCTTAGTACTATTTTTAGTAAGTTACCGTTATGTATAGGTAGGCAAGTAGGCAACCGTTATATATTTTCTTTCCTCCAAATTATATAAGGAGCTCACTGTACAAGATATAGAATAGGATGAAATAATCAATTTTTTCCTTCATTCAATCAATCTCTCTGTTTCAATCTCTTTGTTTCATAAATTCAACATGGTATCAGAGCAGGATATCTAATCCTGTCTCAATTCCGCAAATAACGATCTACAAGACTGCAGCTAACGAAGAACTGCAGCACCATCAAGGCTCAAAAAACTGAGTCATCAACATCGCAAACAAATACACAGCCGACACAGGCAACAGAAGACCGGTACTGGTACGAACCAGTACAGTCCGCAAAGAACAACAATACCAAAAAAAAAACCTTTCTCAAACCTAGCTTTCTCCAAATCAACAACTGCCAAATAGAGCAAACCCAATAAAAAGGGAGAAATTAAGCTCAAGGTAGCACTTGTTCTTATCAAGAGCAAAATCCAACAAAAATCAAGAACAAAATCTGTTCTTACAAACAAAAAACAGCGAATCCTCAAAACCAGCAAAAATCGCATCAATCATTGAAGTCCATCTTTCAACTCTCAAATTAGCAAACCTCAAGAGATGCAACTTACTTCCAACCGAAACCCTAGCTTGAGACCGGAAACGAGTAGAGCCGTCAGCACCATTCGATGCACCCACTGCAAAAAGGATGGACACGAGCAAACATGGTGCTGGTTCCTCTACCCGTCGTTACGACCAAGTAGGAAGGGAAGAGGTGGCGATCGAAAGGGGGAGCTTCGCCCAAATAGCGAAGGAAGAAAGAGGGAAAAGAAAGAGGCACTGGGAGAAAAGAAAAGAAATGAGGCGCTGGGAGAAGAGGATTCCTCTGGATCCAATGTCACAAGGGATCCGAATTCAGATCCTGTGCAACTGCTCCTCTTACAACTTTTGGTGCAGCTACTTCAACAATACAATAGACATAATTCTGGTATGGCTACAAATTTAATTCATAATTGTCAAAAAACCAAATGGATTTTAGATTCCGGTGCAACGGACCATATGACCGGGAACATAAACTTGTTGCATAACTATAGAACCTGTAAAACCAAACAATTTGTGACCGTAGCTAATGGTGAACAAATGGAAATATTAGGAATTGGTACAATTAACCTTTTTTCCAAAGAAATACCAAATGTCTTGTATATTCAAAATTGTTCGTCAAATTTATTATCCATTAGAAAAATCACGGATGAATTAAATTGTGAAATTAATTTTTCATCTAAGAATGTGTTCTTTAAAAAAGGAATAACCAAGGAAATAATTGGTGAAGGTTTTGTGGAAAATGGACTTTATTTTTTGAATTGTGAAAAAGTAAATCTAAATGTTAAAAAACAAGATAATTTAGATATTCTTTGGCATAAAAGAATTGGACATCCTTCGGACAAAATTCTAAAGCATATTATTGATTTTCCTAAATTAGATTGTAGTAATTGTGAAGTATGTAAATTAGGAAAACATACTAGATTACCATTTTATTTATCAAATAGCAAAAGTGAAAAACCTTTTGAATTAGTTCACTCGGATGTATGGGGTCCCGCTCCAATTGAATCATTTAATGGATATAAATATTTTGTTATTTTTATAGATGATTTCTCTAAAGCAACTTGGTTATATTTACTAAAAAATAAAAGTGAAGTATTTTCTCACTTTCAAGATTTTTATAATTTTATAGAAAATCAATATGAAGCAAAAATTAAAATATTTAGATCCGATAATGGAACGAAGTTTATAAATCAAAACTTTTCAAACTTCTTCAAACAAAAAGGGATTTTACATCAAACAACATGTGTCTATACACCCGAACAAAATGGTGTTTCCGAACGAAAAAATAGACACTTGCTTGAAATGACCCGAGTTCTTTTATTTCAAAATAATGTACCGAAGATTTTTTGGTCGGATGCCGTTCTCACCGCCACATACTTAATAAATAGATTGCCAAGTGCCAATTTAGATTATAAAAGTCCATTGGAAATTATTTACCAACAAAAACTTAATATTGGTCATTTACGTATTTTTGGTTGTACATGCTATATACACAAAAATAAACAAGACAAATTTGATTATACCTCGGTTAAGGCTATTTTTTTGGGATATTCATCACAAAAAAAGGGGTACAAATGCTATGATCCAATCAATAAAAAATTCTACATTTCTAGAGATGTAACTTTTCTAGAAAATGAGCCATATTACAAAAATGTTGATAATAAAATCAACATCCAAGAACCACCAAACATATTCATACTACCTCAAATTGAGTTACCGGAGGGAAATAGTACACCGGTACAAAATGAGAATGAGATTGAAGAAATCTCACAAAATGAGGGAGAAATAGAGGAAATTCCTCAAATTGGTGGTGAAGAAGAAATCATAGAGGAAACACCTTTGCGAAGATCAATAAGAACAACACAACCTTCAACAAGATTAAGAGATTTTATCACATATGAGGTACAATACCCTATTCAAAATTTTATTTCTTATGAAAATGTCTCCTCAAGCCATAGAGCTTTTTTAACGTCAATTTCAAAAGAGCAAGAACCATATAACTATGAGGAAGCAATTAAAAATCCCTCATGGAACAAAGCTATGAGAGAAGAACTAAGAGCCCTTGAAAAAAATGAAACTTGGGTAATTGTTCAATTACCAAAAAATAAAAAACCCGTAGGATGTAAATGGGTGTACAAAATTAAATACAATAGCGATGGTACCATAGAACGGTATAAAGCTCGCTTAGTTGCCAAAGGTTATACCCAAACATATGGTATAGATTACTATGAGACTTTTGCACCGGTGGCCAAAATGAATACCGTGAGGATTTTATTTTCTATTGCGGTAAACCAAAATTGGAAATTATACCAAATGGACGTCAAAAATGCCTTTCTTCAAGGAACACTTGAAGAAGATGTATATATGACGTTACCACCCGGTCATGAAAAAGAAAAAAATCATGGATTAGCTTGCAAATTGAAGAAAGCTATTTATGGATTGAAGCAATCTCCAAGAGCATGGTATGGCAAGCTAAGCTCTCATTTAATTTCTTGTAATTTTAAAATTAGTAGTGCCGACCATTCATTATTTGTAAAAATTCAAGGAATTAATACTACCATTATATTAGTATATGTTGATGACATTATAATCACCGGAAATAACCAAGAAGAAATTAATAAAATAAAATTTCAATTGAAAGAAAAATTTGACATTAAGGATCTTGGTTATTTAAAATATTTTCTAGGAATAGAAATTGCACATTCTAAGAAAGGTTTATTTATTTCCCAAAGAAAATATACCTTAGATTTGTTAAAAGAAACCGGTAAACTAGGTTGTAAACCGGCCTCAACACCAATAGATGGTAAGAATAAATTAAATACCGAAGATGGTGAACCTTTAGAAGATATAAACAAATTTCAAAGACTTGTAGGAAAATTAATATACCTAACGGTAACGCGTCCGGATATTTCTTTTTCGGTAAGTCAAATTAGCAAATTTATGCATGCCCCTAGAACACCGCACTTAGAGGCAATAAATAAAATTCTAAGATATTTAAAAGGAACACCCGGAAAAGGAATTTGTATGAAAAATAACAATTCTAACAATGTGTGTGGCTATTCCGATGCAGATTGGGCCGGGAGCTTCGATAGAAAATCGACAACCGGTTTTTGCACATTTGTAGGCGGAAATCTAGTCACATAGAAAAGCAAGAAACAAAACGTCGTGGCACGATCAAGCGCCGAAGCGGAATATCGTGCCATGGCGTCCACCGCAAGTGAGTTGACATGGATCAAGCAACTCCTTTCGGATTTAGGAATTAAAATTCATGCGCCAATGCAAATGTTTTGTGATAATCAAGCGGCACGACATATAGCATCCAACCCGGTGTTTCACGAAAGAACAAAACACATCGAGGTGGATTGCCATTTTATTCGAGAAAAAATTCAAGCAAAAGAAATTGAAACTCCCTATGTTCGAAGCGAAGACCAATTGGCGGACATATTCACCAAGGGACTTGAGCCGAGGCCATTTGAAAACAACGCGAGCAAGCTAGGATTAATTGACATCTACAATCCAAGCTTGAGGGGGAGTGTTGAGAAAATAAAGAATTTAGGATCCGATAACCCTCAGACTCGTTAGGGATTAGTCTTCATTGAGTTTAATAGTAAATAAAAGAGTTACTAATTAGAGAATAAAAAGCAACTCAATCTTAGTACTATTTTTAGTAAGTTACCGTTATGTATAGGTAGGCAAGTAGGCAACCGTTATATATTTTCTTTCCTCCAAATTATATAAGGAGCTCACTGTACAAGATATAGAATAGGATGAAATAATCAATTTTTTCCTTCATTCAATCAATCTCTCTGTTTCAATCTCTTTGTTTCATAAATTCAACAGTATTGGTATGCCTGAACTGGGGACTCGTACTATGATCTCGGCACAGAGGGATAGGGAGAATGCATTGGCAAATCAAGGGGGCATATATGCTACATCGACGGTTCATGGGACTTGTTAGGGCAAGTCGGTATAGGTGCATGGTTGGTAAAGGATGGTATTCTGGTACGATGGGTTTCAAGAGCAGTTCGGGCTCTTGGATTAATTTCTGTTTTCTCGTTTATGTTTCTGGTATTTGCTTAGGTTAGTTTCAAGTTTGTAGCCAATTTATTCTCTGTTTATCTCTATGCTTCCATTTTTTCTTGCTTACTTTTAGGAATGTAGCCTACTTTAAATCTGAAGTATTTATCTATGTACTGTTTTCATATTCAATGAAATATATTATGTACGGGTTTTGATAAAAAAATCTCTTGAATACTTTGAGATCTTGATCTTGTAATATGATATTGTGATTTATATCTTTCTTGAATTTATGCTTTTATGTAAAATTTGTTGTGTTTGTTCAACCCGATCTAGAATTTTAGTGAATTAGAATCTGTACCAATAAATACTTACAGACTATGTAGGTGGATCATTACCAACAAAATGAGTAGGTATAAATACTTGTAATATTTGATATTAGAGTAGAACTAGAGTGTTCTTAAGCTCACCAAGTCCCTTTATGAGCTTAATTCAAAAATCTGTTGAATTGGTTTCAAACGATGCATCCAAACCGTTAAAACCGATCTACTTCACGAGTGATGCATTTACATGTTAAATTTATAATTTTTTGAACTAATTTAGTATAAAGTCAAGTGGTAAAAAAAATAATGGTTTATAAGTTAATTTTAATGCGTTCATTTTTCATTATTTTTTTACCGCTTGAATTTATATTAAATTAGTTCGAAAATATAAAAACTTGACATGTAAACTCATCACTCGTGAAGTAGATCGGTTTCAATGGTTTGGATGCGTCGCTTGAAACCAATTCGATGGGTTTTTGAGTTAAGCTCACAAAGAGGCTTGGTGAGCTTAAGAACACCCTAGTTCTACTCTTGATATTAATACTTCCGAAAACTTGATTCAGTGCCATTTGGAAAAAAAAAATTGATAGAATTTATTAGATATAAACACTTGATACATTAATTATTCACACTTGCATGACGAGTTATGGATACTTGCAATACTAATACTTTCAAACGTCAACTAATGTCATAAGAAAAAAAAATTGATAGAATATGTTAGATACAAACACTTAATACGTGAACTATTCACACTTGCATTACGAGGTATAAATACTTGCAATACTTGTTAATAATACTTTCAAACGTCATCTATTGTCACAAGGAAAAAAAATAATAGAATATGTTAGATACAAAAATTTGATACATGAACTATTAACACTTGCATGATGATGTATGAATACTTGCAATACTTGATATTAATACTTTCAGACATCATCAAGTGCCATATGGAAAAAAAAAAATTGATAGAATTTATTAGATACAAACACTTGATACATGAACTATTCAAACTTGCATTACGAGGTATGAATACTTGCAATACTTGATATTAATACTTTCAGACATCATCCTGTGCCATATGAAAAAATAAATTGATATAATTTGTTAGATACAAACACTTGATACATGAACTATTTACACTTGCATGCCGAGCTATGAATACTTGCAATACTTGATATTAATACTTTCAGACATCATCTAGTGCCATATGAAAAAAAAATGATAGAATTTGTTAAATACAAAACACTTGATACATGAATTATTCACACTTGCACGATGAGGTATGAATACTTGTTCGATAAGGTATGAATACTTACATGACGAGGTATGAATATTTGTGCGACAAACAATCCAAAATTATGTCATCGTGGATCTCATTTGAAAGAGAAAATTGTGTCGAAGACGTTCGCGGTTTTATATTCACAAAATTTCTTACATATCGTCAGAAATATTAGCGAGATTGAACGGAGAAAAAAAAATTATCTCTAAAAACGTGTAAAAAATGGGTGAGTGATGTGTCAAATTTTTTTTTTGAAATACTTGATATCTTAGGTATGAATATTGTATGTATTATATATTAATATTTGCGCGCATAGGTATCTATATTTGTGCAAGTCAGTTGTAATTTTTTTTAAATATTAGACAGTTCCTAAGTAGTTAGTAGTCTCTCTTATGTAGTTAATGACTGAGAAATAGAATGGGAGATTGTTACATGGGCCAACTAGATGCTCCCTATATATTATTGATGCATAAGTTGATCCACTTAACCGTCAGCTATTCTCGCTTGACATTTTAATACGTTATGATTGGTTAAGCTATAACATTAAATAGAGATGTTCATAATGAAAGAAAGCAACTCTCATAAATGTTGAATGTTATATGTATAAGAAATCATAGATTTCATGCTCGTATAAAAAATATTTTTATAAATATTGAATAATTGAATGATTTAATCTCAAATTTTCACTAAAAATAAATGTCGAATATAATTTGCACTCGTATACTTAATTATCCGTTGGATCAACAAGGCTGCCAAGATTCGGTCTAACTTGAGAGTGACATTATTTACAGCAATGCTTTGTATTTGCTTTACACAATAAATAAAATAATTGGATTTTTTTCTTCAATTATACAATAAAACTCAAAGAGTATTATACATTTAAAAATAACTTGTTAATAAAGAATTCAGAATGAATCGATCCAAATTTAATACTTTGGAGAACACTATAATTTTTTAATTATGAACTAACTAAATTCTATTGGATATTATAAAAACTAGGATATGTTATATTGTTGCTGTTCTGCACGAACATCATTTGTAACAACAATTGCAAAACAAACCATTAGTTGATAACAAATGATATACAAATAAAATTTAGCAATAAACGAGTGAATAAAACTATCTACCAGTGAAGAAAGAAATCCATTAAAAAAAATTAGCAACAAACAGATGATATAACCTATCCTATTATTCTAAATAAAAAAATGGTGTTATCAACTTATTAAATTTGAATCGATTCATTCTGAACTCTTTATTAGCAAGTTGTTATGCAAGAATTTCAAACACAATGCGCTATTTCTGAATAGGCATCGGACACATCGGTCACGTAAAATATGAGATACCTAAGAGGATACGCTTGTTCATGCTCTTATATGCCACTAGTGTGTTAAACAAAATGTTTTTCGTTAAAATGATTTGGTTGTTCAGTTTGCTTTTGAAGTTATGTAGTTATGTTTCTAATTCGGTTGATTGGTTTATATTATTTTACGGATTATAAATATATATTGTTTTGTATTAAAAAAAAAATACGGAAACCGAACATAATACTTGTAAAATAATTATTAATATTTTTCTAAAACTGTATTTTTCTTGATCTATTTAGAATTTTTTAAATATAAAGATTGAAGTTATAAAATTGAACTTAAAAAAAAAACAACGTGGCATTCTTGCCACGTGGCTACTACGCAAGGCGATCCGTCAATTTTTTAAAATACTCTCAAAAATAAAAAATAAAAAAATACCCTCGATTTTCAAAAAATTTGAAAAATGCCCTCACGGCCTCACTGTGGGGCGGTCGACTTCCATATCTGACCGCCACACAATGGGACGGTTTGCTATAATTTCTTTTCGTTTTTTAGAAATATTTAGTGTGTATAGAATAAATGTTTTACATATAGACACTAACAGTAATTTTGTTTAACTACTTTTATGATTTTTTTTCTTTTTTGGATACTCATATTGTATGATCTGTGTGTGATAAACGAAATATAATATTTTTCCACGTCAACGATATGTGTCTTTCTATTATAATGCATCTCTATCTATTTTTTGTAAGTCATTTCTCTCATTTCTAAAGCACAGTATGTTGTACATGTATTTATCTAAGGCATCTCTCGTAAATAGGCGAGACGAGGACAAGGGATAAGGCAAGACCGACGATATCTTCACTGAGAATGTGAAAATGACGACGAAACTTCAAACAGCCATAAAACGGCGCTCGAGTGTCCGATTTCAGCAAATGACCACTTTTCGAAAAGTTTTGCGAGAAGATGCATGCATTGATGACGGCTATGCCGTTTTTCAAATTTTAGAATTGCAAAAATAACAAAGAGAAGAGCCTCAAACTTGAGTTGAAGTTTCCGATTAAGTTTTTCATTTCTAATTTTCGATTTTTTGTCATTTACAGTCATTTAGTTTACTGTTTTCAATTTAAGATTTTTCCAAAAAAATATATATAACCACCACATAGTGGGGCGGTCCACTTTAGAAGATAACTTGAATGTCAATTGAAGTTTCTGAAAAATAATGATAAATAAAAATTCTATCGAATAAACTTCAAATTTCGATCTAAGTAGCTCAGTAAATTGGTTATATAATGAACTTGTAGAATACTAATTTTTACTATTTTTATTATTTATAAAAGATGACACAAAATGGCTTAAAATAAAAAAAAAATTGTCAATATTTTATGAAAGATAATAAGAGTATATTTTCTTTTACATGAGTTCTATACAATATCTAAGTTCAGCTCTAGTTTCACACATATATATTTTATTTGTCATATATTCTCCTTGCAAATAAAAAAGTATGAGTATCCAAAAAAGAAAAAAAAATCATAAAAGCAGTGAGACAAAATTACTATTAGTGTCTATATGTAAAATATTCATTCTATACACACTAAATATTTCTAAAAAAAAATTCATAGCAAACCGCCTCACTGTGAGGCGGTTAGATATGGAAGTGGACCGTCCCACAGTGGAGCGGAGCGGTCATGACATTTTTTTTTTTTGAAAATCAAGAGTATTTTTGTTGTTTTTATTTTTTTTGGGGGTATTTTTAAAAAAAATGGGGCGATCCGCGATCCCCTCAGAGCTCAAACCCGGTAACCCTTTTAAGGGTCATTTATTGCTCTAGGAAAATAAATTAGAGTGGGGTGGTTCTTTGACTGCCATCAAATGAAAACGCGTGATAGTGACTGAAATTCATCATTTCCTTTATTGCTTTAGGGTATTATAATAAAAGCCGACTCAAATTAGAGTGGGGTGGTTCTTTTATTGCTTTAGGGTATTATAATAAAAGCCGACTCAAATTCATCAGTTTTAGGCACTGATAGTGACATGCATTTCCTTTTTTATTTTTTTTTATTTTTGAAAATTTTATAAAAACTGCGAAGTCATAAAAATCTCAATCTTTGAATAATTACAGTCTTAAAAACATTTCTCTTTGCCATATGTGTTACCACCTCGTCTCTAGTAACATGCATTTTCGCGTACTCAATTAAAACAGTTACCTAATTGATTAAATAATTAATTAAATAGTTGGTACTGTTTGATCTCGGAGGGCAAGCTGTGTAAGTACAAGATGCTAGTTGGACATCTTGGAATCTTGGAATGAGTTTGAGTGATTTGTCAGCTTTTAACCTAGCAATGCTCGCGGAACAAGCATGACGACGTCTAATCAAGTCATCCACATCTAAAAACAGAAGCAAGAAAAGAAAGAACTTTGCATCTTTTTATTTCATCAATCATATTTTCACGGAGTATCATTACATCGCTATTTATAGCCCACACAATGGCTTCATTAATCTCTAAATATGGTTCTAACAACATGGGTTAATCTAACCACAATTCTAATAGAAAGTCCAAAACATAATTAATTGTAACTAACTTCTCTTATGGATGTAATGAAGTATATCATCTAATAGCCCCCCTCAAGCGGAAGTGAGGGAAATTACTGTGAGTTTGTGTCGAAGCGAAGCAAAGCATGGAGAAGGAAGAGGCTTGGTCATGAGATCGGTAATTTGATCATTAGAACAAATGAAATGAGCTGAAATTTAGAAGCAATTATTTTGCGTACAAAGTGGTAATCAATTTCCACATGTATCGTACGAGCATAAAACATGGGATTAGAGGCAAGAAAGGTGGCTCCTATGTTGTCACACCATAAGGTATAAGGAATGGTGGTACGAAGATGCAATTCATGGAGAAGGTAGCGTAACCAAAGTACTCTGCACAAGCAATAGCAAGACTACGATATTCGGCTTCGGTGCTAGAGCGGAATACGGTAGCTTGCTTTTTAGCACTCCATGAAATAAGATTTCGGCCTAAGAAAATGCAAAATCCTAATGTCGAACACCTGTCATCTATAGTTTCGGCCCAATCCGCGTCACTGTACTCGTGTAGAGAAAGAGAAGAGGCAGAAGAGAGAAAGAGCCCATGATGAAGAGTGCCGATTAGGTAACGAAGAATCCGTTTAATGACCACCCAATGAGAAAGAGAAGGGTGGTGCATGAATTGAGAAACTTTGTTCACGGCAAAAGATATGTCGAGTCGAGTTAAGGTAGCGTATTGGAGCGCTCCTATAACGCTGCGATAGAGGTGAGGGTCCTCAAATGGCGATTTGTCATGGAGAGACAAATTGGAATCCGTGGCCATGGGAGAGAAGGCCGGTTTGGAGTGTTGCATCTTTGTGCGAGTAATAAGATCTTTGACGTACTTTGTTTGAGAGAGATGCATTATTGTAGATGAACGGATCACCTCAATGCCTAAGAAAAAATACAAGTCGCCCAAATCTTTGAGAGCAAACTCGGTTGAGAGAAGTGAAATGCATGATCACATGTATGCATCATTGTTACCGGTGATGATGATGTCATCGACATACACAAGAATGATGGTGATATGACCTTGTGAATGTGAGATGAAAAGAGAATGATTGTGTTGAGAGCCATGAAACCCGTATTTAAGAAACACCATCTTCAATTTTTGAAACTAAGCTCGAGAGGATTGTTTAAGACCGTAGAGTGCTTTAGAGAGAAGGCAAACATGGTCGGGCTTTTGAGAGTCGATGAAACTGGGAGGTTGCACCATGTAGACTTGTTCGTTGAGATCCCCATGTAAGAAAACATTTTGCACGTCTAATTGGCATATCGACCAATTAGAGGTAACGACAATGGATAACACAAGGCGAATCGTGGTCGGTCGAACAACGGGACTAAAAGTCTCGAAATAATCAATGCCTTCGGCTTGATGAAACCCTTTAGCAACTAATCGTGCTTTATATCATTTGATGGATCCATTGGCTTTCCGTTTGACCTTATAAACCCATTTATAACCGATGATATTTTGATTAGGAGGAGGCACGAGGGTCCAGGTTTGGTTTTTGTTTAGTGCATTGATCTCAGTTTGCATGGCTTGTTGCCAACATGGTTCGGTTTGAGCTTGGGTAAAAGATCGTGGTTCGGATTCGATCGAAATAGTGAAGGCGACATGATTGGGATAGGTACAGGGTTTACGAGTTTGATCATGGGTTCGAGTAATTATATGGTGTGTATAAGAAGCAATAGCTGTTGTTGCTCGAAGCTGAACAGAGTCAGCAGAGGTATGATCAGTTTGAGCTAATGAATGGTGCAAAATTGGCATGGGAGTGGAATAATTGAATGAGAAATATGTGGCTTGGGTTGGGCCTAGGAGGGGTTAATTTGGGCTTGAGAAGTTAAAGAGTGGATTTGGGCTTGAGAATTAAGTGAATTTTGAGCTGTAGCAAGAATGAGGTCGAGAAATGAAGAGAGTTCGGTGCTGTTTGGAGGCTGAATATGATGCACATCAGGGTCAGTTTTGAGAGGCAAACGGGAAAATGGTTTCAATAAACTGCACATGTCGAGAGATATAGACCTTTTCGGTTGGGATATGTAAGCATCGAAAACCCTTTTGAGGTGATGCATAGCCAAGAAAAACACAGCAAGGCGCGGAGTTGAAGCTTATGTTCATTATATGGTCGAGTATAAGGGTAACATAAACAGCCCAAAACCCAAAGTGAAGTATAATCGGGGTCCTTCTTGAAGAGTGTAGTGAATGGGATTTGAGAAGTATGTGAGGGTAGTCGATTGATGAGATAGACGACACTCGAGAAAACTTCATCCTAATATTCACTTGGAATCGAAGCATGAGACATCGAGGCAAGAGAGAGCTCGATTATATGGCGATGTTTGTATTCTGCTACTCTGTTTTGTTGAGGAGTATAGGGACACGATGTTTGATGTACAATTTGTAGGAAGTGAGTGTGAATCGGCTTGTATTCTGTCTCTCCATCGGTGCGTAAAGTTTTGATTGTGGTGTCTAAAAAAATTCTCAATTTGTGCTTTGAAACGAGAGAAAATATGAGACACTTCACTTTTATTCTTCATGAAATACACCCAAGTAAAACTGGAAAAATCATCAATAAATGTCACATAATACCGAAATCTATTAAAAGAAGTAATAGGTGATGGTCCCCATACATCGGAATGAACAAGCTCTAATAGAGAGTTTGTAAAAGAAGTAGAAGAAATAAAAGGTAAGTGATGAGATTTTGCCATATGACAATTATTACATGGGGACAATTTATTAGAACTACAAGACAAATTTTTAGAGCTAAGTAAATGCAATGTAGTGGTAGCAGATGGATGGTCTAATCGTGCATGCCATTGATCAGTCGAAGTACGAATCTCAATAAAAGCTTTTATAGAAGAAGTAAATTGCTTCAAGGGGATGGAGAAGAGACCATTAGCGCAAGTCACTTGAAAATGGGTAGTCCTCATGAGGCGGTCCTTGAAAACACAATGCAAAGATGTGAATTCAACAATCAAATGAGGGTTATCAAGAAGCAATTGTGAGAGACTAATAAGATTTTTGGAGAAATTGGGAACATGTAATATATTGTGGAGATGAACTGTGTGATTAGAGACTTTAAAAGTGTTGTTGTAAGCAATACTCTAACTAAACTATTTGACTAATAGGCAAAACATATAACGATTGAATTTAACAATTTCCTCGAGTTGAGATATTCTGCAGGTTCAAGACAAATTGGAATTGCAATATGGATTAGTTGAACCGAAGAAAACATCTAGATATTTATCAAGAATTTAAATTGTAAAAATTATGAACTTGGTAAAGTAAATTTGATGTTGAAATAGGGATCAATCGTTGTAACGATTAAAGACAGACTAAGCAGTCACTGCAAACAGAGCTCAATCGTTGGTAATGATTGTTAATCGTTGGTAACGATTGTTAATCGTTGGTAACGATTGTTAATCGTTGGTAACGATTGTTAGTCGTTGGTATCGATTATGAAAGTTACACAGAAAACTATTCAAAGCTAAAACTATAACTTCACAGAGCTCAATCGTTGCTAACGATTATAAATCGTTGTAACGATTATACAAAGTACACAAAAAAGAAAATTATGGCTGAAACCCTAACTCTACAAATGATCAAATCATTGGTAACGATTATAATCGTTGGCAAAATGCTCATTCCGAAGCTGCCACTATAAATAGAGATGTTAGGGTTTGAGCTAAATACAACTTTAGCCGCCTCAACTTTTCAAAAGCGATTTTCTGTGTGCTTTAGTCACTCTATTGTTGTGAGAGCTTAAAACTTCAATATCCCTCAAACAACCTCAAATCCACTTCACTAATCTTGAGTTAGATTAAGTTAGAGTGAGTTTTTGAGTGTTTCTCTTGAGAATTCAAACTTAGAGACTTCGTTCTCTATTCAAGTTGACCGTGTGACTTTTTATTGGTTGTAAGGGCTCACCGGTTCACAAGTTGTAACCTTTCTTGTTGGGTAATAGAAAAGCGCACCGAGAAACAGTTGTGACGCCCTGGAGACATAGGCATTTTAAGCCAAACTCCGTTATCATCCCGCGTGTCAATTTCTCTAAACTTATATATTTATTTTTATTACAATTATTTTTCAGTTTTTGAGAATTAACGGTGCCTTAAGTATAACAAAAAGAAGAAAATCTGATGTTTGAAATAGGGAGACATTCACCATTACCAATTTGGAGATTTTCGGGCCCTCATAAGCAATAAAAGAGGAGAGGTTGTTGAAGTCGCTAGTGACATGGTTGGTTGCTCCCGAGTCCAAGATCCATTCGGAGTTCTCATCATAGCCCTCGGTTGGCTGTGCTAAGTAGGCATGAAATGTAGAGGGAGGTTGTGTTGATTGGGAGGTTTCTCTGTCTTCAGAAAATGTGTAATAACAGATTTTGGCAGTGTGACCAATTTTCAAACAGATCTGACATTGGGGTTTAAGTGGTCTCGGCCCAGAGGAAGAAGAGAAGGGAGGCCGATTCTGTTGAGAGAAACCACCAGGTGAAGGCTGAATTTGTTGAGGAAATCCACCATTTCTTTGTTGTTGTGGCCCAGAAAAGGAATTCGGCCTGGGTTGGAATTGATAGTTAGGCCTGGGTTGATATAGAGGATAACAAGTAGGCGGGTTAGCGGGATGGCGAAAATTAGATTTAGGCGGACCCTGATAGTTGGATCAGGTTGCAAAGGCAGCATGAGAATCGATAAAGGTGAGAGAAGATCCATTCGACTGTCCTTGCAAGAGGTGCTCGTGAGAGAGTAGCAATCCGTTTAGATCGGAGAATGTCAGGGGCAAGTGGCGGCTAGTAGTTGTGACGGCTATCACATGGATTGTAATATGCGTGTAGACCATTAAGAGCTGAAGAAAAGAGATCATCGTTAAATAATGGCGATCCGATAAAAGCAAGTTCGTCAGAAATCTGCCGCATCCTTTAGAGATACTCAGAACAGGTAGATGAGCCCTTAGAAGTGGTCTAAAGTTGTCGATAGAGATCCGTCAGTCGGGCTCGTGACGTGGCAAAGAAGATCTCTGTGAGGTTAGACCTGAGGTCTGCTGTGGTCTCGCATGATACGACTTGTGCTTGGATTTGCTCAGTTAAGGGAGATCACATCCATGCCAGAATAAGCTGGTCTTGTCTCTCTGAAAAATCGCCATTGCCAGCTGATGAAGAATCTACATCAATGTACCTTCCAAGATTGTATCCCTTGATTACCAGCAAGATTTGAGATTTCCAGGTTAGGAAGTTTGTATGAGATAATTTTGTAGCAATTGGAAGGTTTAAGGTGATTATGGATTAGATTGGAAAATTGTTTGGAGATTTTGAGTAAGAGGAACGGGGTTAGCCATTTCGAGAAACAAGAAAAGAAAGAACTTCGAATCTTTTTAGTTCATCAATCATATTTTTAGAAAGTATCATTACATCGCTATTTATAGTCCACGCAGTGGCTTGATTGATCTCTAACTATAGTTCTAACACCATGGGTTAATCTAACCACAGTCCTAACAGAAAGTCTAAAACAGAATTAGTTGTAACTAACTTATGTTATGGATGTAATCAAGTATATCATCTAATAAAATCCCTTATAATATTAAAGTATTTAATATAATTCTTTGAGAAGCATCAGTTCGACTGGTTGAAGGAGGGCAAGAATTCCTTTAGGGTGTGCTTCAGACGGAGGGACGCGGAAAAAAGGAAAGGGAGAATTACTGTGCGAGGGAGAGGCTCACTCTAGACCGGCTCTTCTCGACGATTTCAACTGCTCCAGAAGAGAAGAATCAGAGAGGAAGCGAAGGTGAAGGAGCACTGTTCAGATGGAAGAAAAGCTTCGCGTGGTGTTGATTTTTAACAACAATCGTCACCCCCAATTTAAAGTGTAAAATCACTGTTTGAATGTTGCCTCACCCCGATCTCTCTCCTTCCTTCTCTTTAATGAAGAGTTTACCCCTCCGTTCTGAAGCACAACCTTAGATTTACAATAGATTTTGACTGTCGGAAATAAACAGTGAAAATCATATCAAAGAAAGGGAGCTCAAGAGTATCAAAAGATTAAGGAAGCAACTAATTGTCCCCAAGCCTCTTTCCCCAGTTTTTACCCAAAAAAACTATCATTTGACTTGCGCGAATACTGTAAAACTCTATAATCAATACTGTAACTTCAACAACAAATCATGTATAATAAGTAGTTTAAAAATCTAACAAGCAGCGACCCTTAGAAGTGGTCCCAAGTTAGTTGCAAACAGTTAGCAACTTGCAAAAATACTGTACTTCCGGCTGTACTTGAAAAAATGACGGCTTCTAGAAGGTTTCAAAACAAACCACTTCTCAAACTTGTAGTTATTTACAAATAACACCTAAAATTGTGCAAAATTAATTTTTTTGCATCAAAATTAAATTTTTTTTTTCGAAATTAAAATTTTAAAATTTATTTTAATTTTTTTTGTATTTTTTTTTTACGTAATTTTTTTCTTCAATTATTAATATTTGTATATTGATCTATATCAAGTAAAATAAGACTTACATACTGTAAAATTAGCAGATGCAAACTATAAAACTAACATATGGGAACTACAAAGACATCAATACTGTAAAATTAGCAGATGCAACTTATAAAACTAACATATGTTAACAGCAAAACTTCAATACTGTAAAATGGACCCATGAAACTATCCAAATAACATATACAAACTATAAAATTTCACTAATCACAAAATTAACTGTTCACAAGCACAAACAAAACTTCAATAAACAAGGTTAATTGTTCACAACCATCAACACAAAAATGGCGTCTGTCACTTCATAACCCTCTAGTGCACGTTATTCGGATGAGTGAGAAGTTTCATTGCTAGAACCACACGTTCTTTCGAGATATCATTCTGCAAAAAATAAAAATAAATAAACAAGTTAAAAATTAGAGTTATGAACCATTAGCAGATGCAAACTATCAAAGCAACATATGTGAACTACAAGACTTCAATACTGTAAAATTAGCAGTTGCAACCTATGAAATTTTAAATTAGTACAACACTGCATATATCCTTCAAACTAAAATTGTTATATGTATCCTGTAAAATTGTTGATGTATCATGTGAAATTGTTATATGTATCCTGTAAAATTGCACATAAGTTGTAAACTAAAGTGAATACTGTAACCAAAGTGAATCATAGTAAAAACTGTCTAATACATAATTTGCATCTGCTAATTTTACAGTATTTAAGACTTATTTTACATGATATAGATCTATATATAAATATTAATAATTGTTATATGTATCCTGTAAAATTGTTATATGTATCCTGTAAAATTGTAATATGTATCATGTAAAATTGTTATATGTATCCTGTAAAATTGCACATATCCTGTAAACTAAAGTGAATACTGTAACCCAAGTGAATCATAGTAAAAACTGTCTAATACATAACATTTACACCTGACTAATACATCATGTAATAAACTGCATCAATACTGTAAACTCACTAGATAAATACACTGTCTAATGTTGTTTATGAGTACAAATGTTAAACAGATCCTGTAACTATGATTAACCAAAATGAATACTGTAAATTAAAACTGTTGCACATATCCTGTAAAATTATTATATGTATCCTATAAATTGCATCATGTTATAAACTTATATAACCATACTGTAAATTGTTACATGAATCTTGTGAAATCAATGTATCCATACTGTAAATTGTTACATATATCCTACATAACTAAAACTATTGCATAAATCTTGTGAAATAATGCATATATCATATAAAACTGTTAAAGTTAATAAAATTTCATTCCATTTGGTCTCTATTTGTATGCCATTAAGATTCTAATTCCAGTATCTTGTACTAGGAATTACAAATCTACTAATCATAAGACAAATAAATTAACAACTAATTATATCAATAAGTTTCAACACTCATTATCCATCAAGGATAATTCGATCCCCTTCCTTTCATAAAATATGTAGTTCCGTACTCACAAATGCAATCTACTTTTTAGAATTCCAACACATTTCAGGTCTTAGAAAACCATGCCTTATAATGCACCAGATCTGTTGAATTACAAGCACCTGATCATAGTCCAAGGGTTCCAGACACCAATGGATCCGTCGCCAAGCCCGCTAGCAAGCAAGCCCAGCGAGAACTCTTCAGACGAAGCTGGTTTAGACCACGACAACCGATTGAACCGATCCGGACTGGGAGCTGACACCGCAAGAGGAAGATCAGGCGCGTCGGATTGAAAATCTAGCTTAAATATCTCGAGATTCGCGGAGGAGCTGAAGGACAGATCCACCGCGCCGGACTAGTCCCAGCGGCGAGGTACGGCGCGTCAGTAGCGTTACACCACCGCTGTCTTCTTCGTCGTCCAAGTGGTCCAGTACTTCGTCGCCGTTGCTGCCGTTGCGTTACCGTCGCAGCAGTTAATGGAGAGATCACTAATGGAGAAATCATTAAAAAGAGATGTGAAAAGAAATTGGGAGAATAGGAGATCTGAAATCGAATTTAAAAAACGAAAAGAACGGAGGAGAGAAGAGAAAGATAGGAAGAGAAAGAGATCTAATCGGAGTGGGGACCAACTCAACAGTTAAAATCAGTTTATTAGTGGGGACCGCAATTATGACAGTTTAAACCAGTTGAATTCTTATCTAATAAGTTTTGAGTAAAAAGCGAGGATGAAGAACTGGATATCATAACCTTTTCTCAAAGATTAAACTGGCAATTACAATTCCATTAAATAATTATTTCTCTCTTTGATCCCAGCCTTAGAGGCTCCCATCAATATGCAAATTAATTCGAACGCGTCGAAAAGAAGAGACAAGGGAATCGAGTTTAGAAGTCAATCTGAAAATGAGTTTGAAAGGACAATATTGTCAATTTAATTTTTAAAAGAATTAAATAAATAAAAGGGATAGAAAAATAATGTTGAATTTTTATCTGCACACGAGAAAATTCCCATTTTTTTTAAAATGGGAAAGCTGTTGAGTTTTACTGTAATCAAAAGAAAAAAAATTCAATTACTATATTTGTTAAGAAAACACGGAGCACCATTGCATATAATGTTACCCTGTCAACATAAGATCTTAGTTCATATTAAACAAATCTTGTTCGCGCTCTTATATGCCACCAGTGTGTTATCCGTGTCGTACTGTATCAGCATCTGTCGGACATTTGCGTACGGACACGTGTTACTGAAGATTAAGTACTGTGTCAGTTGTAAAAACATTTTCTTTTGGATATATGGAATTTTTAAAAATTCAAAGATTGAAGTTACAAAACTGAATAAAAAACAAAAAAAATCCAAAGTGGCATTCTCGTTGCCGCGTGGCCACTATGCAAGGCGACCCCCTCAAACCCCGTAATCCTTTTTAAGTGTCCTTATTGCCTTTTGTTCTAGGAAAATAAAATTTATGTATAAAATTGGGGGAGCGGTTCTTTGACTTGGGGGAGCGGTTCTTTGACTCATTGACTGCCATCAAATGGAAACGCGTGATCCACCAATAATTCCACACTTTCACATGCCTGTCGCCGGATCACAATATATCAAGATATCATAATAAAAGGCCGACACAAATACATCAGTTTTATTTTAATACTTATGTTTATAATAAAAATTTGGCACTGGAGAGTGACATGCATTATCGCATGCTTAATTAAAGAGGAAACATATTGAAACTTTTAATAAATGTTGAATTGAGTAAAAATTAAATATCAAAGAAATTTCGTGAAGTCTTAGTTTATACAAGTTCGAGATTATTAAAAAAAAATCAGAATTCGGATGAAAACGATATAATCTGAAGCACAGCCAGAAATAACTTTTATACTAAATTAGCATGTGATGATGCTATTTTGAAAAGAACATTTTATGATATTGAGAGTTGAGAACTTTTGTGCTCTTTGTATATTTGCTAATTTTTTTTATTTTTTTGATCGAAGCTAAGTTTTTGTTATTAATGCAATAATAAGTAAGAAATTGAAAAATTGCCCAAAAATTCTATTTTTAGTATTATATGAGATACATCATTTTATTACATTCCTTGATTTTTCTTAAGTAACTTTTATGCTCAATTTGGGAAGATTAAGAATCAATTAAGTTTTGGGAGTGGTAGATATACTGGTATTGAACTTCGGTTGTATTTTCTCACAAATTCATACTATCTCAAGGACCGATGTGTAAGTTGCACCGCATTTGTTGTGGGATAAGTATCCTCTCCAATATCTGTAAAAGATTCTCTTCACTTTATGGTTTGAGATTTACTCTCAGTTGCTTTGAGATTCGGGCTAGCGCATGGGGCAGTGTTATTTTGGCTTTGAGATTCGTGCAAAGTTAAAGCAACGGTCCGGATCCACTAATTCTAAAAGATTCCCTTTTTACGGTACCGGGGAAGATGTGAATTCATTTGTTTTGTTGGTCGGATTTGTTGGACCGACAAAGACTAAGGTTGCCCCCAGGACCCATCGGATCCTTAAATAACTCAAATTTTTAGTTTGGACACTGGCACGAATATTAAAGGACCCGTGCATTGTACCTCAGGACCGTCGGATCTTGATCGGACGGTGGGTATCCAGATTCAAAATTTGAGTTACTTCAGAGAATTGGACGACAAAGATTAAGACTGCCCCAAGGGCCCTACCACTCTCACTGTCTTTCTCCATAACTCTCTCTAGTCTCTTCTCTTGCTTGCAACACCAGCATGCACTTACTCTCAATTTCACATTCAAGAAGAAAAAAATAAAAATAAAAATAAAAAAGGAAAGAGACAAGAGAGATGAGAGAGATGAAACCTCTTCTTCCCCTCCATAGAAGGAGCCATCTCTCCTCTTACTTCCTCACCTTATCTTTCGTTACCTTCGCTACCATTCTCTACTTTCAGGATTTCACTTGCCTCCTTCGCCATCCCTTCTCCACACCACCCCTAAATCTAAATCTAAAAGGTAGGTTTCATTCCGTTCCAACAATTAATTTCTCTTCTACTTTATTAGATTTTTAATTGTGACTGTATTGAAGTTACATTTGCTATTTGTTTGTGTTTTTTGTTTGTTTAATTATTGTTATTATAAGATTTTTAGCTATATGCAAAATAGCACGGTATCTTTTAAAAATTGCGATCTGTTCTATTTGGAAAGTTTTCTCAAACAATTTATCAGTAAAATAGTAAGCTCAATTGAATATTTGGAGATTGTTATATACAGGCTGAAAATTGCCTATTATCATAAACAAAAATAGCGGTGTATGTAAATATTATGAACATTAATTAATATAACAAACAATATTATGCTTATCTAATCTCTCAAATTGAGTGTCACTTTAATGTGGGTAATTCGTAGTTGGATTGAAAGAAGTCACAATACAGGTTTTTTTTTTCTTTTTTTTCAAAAAAAGTGAATAACACTAGGATTTGATGTTCTTCATAGAAAAGGATGATTATGCGATGGATCTTCCATTCACCATTGTAAAGGGAAATACTAGTTGTGACATCTTTGCGGGGCAATGGGTGTATGATGAGGTGGCACGCCCCTTCTATGCAGAGGAAGAGTGCCCGTACATCCAGCCTCAGCTGACATGTCAAACGCACGGCCGGCCTGACACAGGATATCAGCACTGGAGATGGCAACCTAATGCTTGCTCTCTTCCCAGGTACTACTACCTCTAATTATTAATAAAAAAAATATTATTAATTTTTTTCATTGTTATTTTTTAAATCTGCAATCTCACGCAATTGGGTTCAGCAATTCTACCAGTACTGAAACTTTTATTATTCACCAAAGAAATTTTTACTTATGTGACAATAGTTTCATTGTTTGTAAGGCTATGCAGGATACTTTTCATTGCAAAGGTTTATTAAATTTTTTGAAGGTTTGGTAAGGCAGTTAGGCTATTTTTTCTTACAATGAAGGGACATGATATAATTAATGGAAACAGATGGTTGATGAACCACTTTTTCACAGATGAAAAGCAAAGGTACATGTTAAAAAGATAACCTAAGTTAATAAGAGCACGGCAGATACCTTTTTCTTTTCTGCCTGTGGGATCATGTCAAAGGATACATCATAAATTCTGTGATTTTTGACCTGATTATAATTTGGTTGATAACTTTTTGGTGGGCATGTTAGTGTCTCCCAGCCATTGGTTGATAACTTTTCCATTTAGTATTTTATCAGATATATTTTTTGATCTTACAGTAAGCTTTCCTTGATATGCATATTATTATTCTATCATTGACAAATTTGTTCTGCCAAAAAGAAAATTTTCTTCATTTTATTATTTTTGGCTGGTTGACATATCTTCTATATGTGGTACCTGATTTCATTTTTTTGGCTTGGATTTACCTGTTCAAATATTGACGATTAATTTGTCCATACGCAGTTTTGCCTTTTAATTAGATTTTGACCATATATAAACAGTTATTCTAACTTTAACGAATAATATTTTGTCACTAGAAATGAACATCTTATGTAAGCAGACAGCTTGTTGGTTTCTGAATTTTGATGATAACTCTTTGTTGTCTGTATATGATATGCACTTCAATCACTTTTAAGTAATCTTTGTAGTTTGATTGAAACTTAGAACTGACAAGCTATTAAATATACGCAATGCTAATGTCAAAGGCAGATGTTTTCTGCTAAAAAAAATGTTTCCTCCATTATAACCTCTTTTTTTTATTAATTATTTTACATAGTGCATGTAATTTTATTTGGTATGACATTTTTAGATATGAAATGTCTTTAATTCCCGAAATTTTTATTTGTACCATAGTAAAAAAAAAACCAAATCACCCCAGATTCTTGGGAATTCGAAAAATACCTAGGACGCACAATGCCCCTACGGCCCCAGACTAGGGGCCTCCAAACCATTATGCACCCATTTGTTTGTTTTTTTTTTAATGACACAACCATTCTGTGGCACATTATTCAAAATGATTTTAGTGGAGCCCATTCCTCTTATAACCAATGCTTTTTTTAAATGGCACACAAATATCAAGAACTTTTGGAGTATGTGCTGCAGAACAATGAGAATTGAAATTAGTAAAAAAAAAAATGGGGCCACAGAACGGTTTGGAGGCCCCTGGTCTGGGGCCGCAGGGGCATTGTGCGGCCTGGGTAAATGTCGAATTTCCACCAAACTAGGGTGTTTTGGTTTATTTTTTTTGGGTTAGGGTAGAAATAAAAATTTTGGCTTTAATTCATATGTTGCTATATGATGTATACTTCTAATTTAGTACTTCTCTTGTATGGAAAGCAAAACCTTGATAGTGATTTGATAATCTCATCTGTATACCCAATTACCCATAAATTATTGTTGCTTTTATTTGAATCAATATGGTAGGTACAAAGCGCAAATGCTTAAGTGATTATGTTAATATGGCCTTTCAAAATTCCCAAACTCCACATTATTTTGTCTAACTCTTTGCAGCAGTGTGGTCCTGTCCTGGTCCCACTTATTTATTAGCTGTTATATTAGTCCTGACCATATTTACCTTATCTTAACTAAAACCACCTCACAGGTTGGATCTTCTGTGGCGACCTCTTTGACTTTCCTTCTCTTTGTTCTTGTGGAAATTAGAAGAATTTTAAATAATCTTGTAACACTTTGTCATATCATTTTACAAATTTGTGGCATCACCTTCAATTTGGCAGCTTCAACGCGACTTTAATGTGGGAAATGCTCCGAGGCAAGCGCTTGATGTATGTGGGGGATTCATTGAACCGAGGACAGTTTGTGTCCATGGTGTGCCTCCTGCACCGGGTCCTTCCAGAGGACGCAAAGTCCTGGGAAACCTTCAACGGCGACTCTCTCACTGTTTTCACAGCCAAGGTAATGTTGCAGTCCACACTCTTGAATTGATTACCTTTATGACCCTTCAAGTTCACTGATTTTCACTATAGCACAAAAAAGTCTAAAGGTTTGCTAAGCGAAACTTATCTCAGATGCTAAGATTAGTTCAATTCGTTCAGGAATACAATGCTTCAATCGAGTTCTATTGGGCTCCATTCTTGGTCGAGTCAAATTCAGACAATGCTGTTATTCACAGAGTCACGGATCGAATTGTTCGTGCTGGGTCAATCAATAAGCATGCAAAGCATTGGAAAGGAGTTGATATTTTGGTGTTCAATACCTATCTATGGTGGATGACCGGCACCAAGATGAAAATTATGTAATTCTTTCCCCCTTGAAGTTAATTTATGATGAGGAGGGCTCAAATGCCCCATTGCTTCATGCTCTAATCGTACCCTAACATCTTTATAAGATAGGTACAAAATCAATGTTTTTCAGGAAATTGTGGACCATCTAAAAACAGTGATTTTGTACCTATCTTAAAAATTAAAAAATTTCCAAAAAATATAAAATTTTATCACTAAGCACATTTTAACATGAATATCATGTTGAGCGGTTCAGATCTTTTGTTTGGACTTTGAAATCGAATATAAAGATGTCAGGGTACAATTGGATTACCATCAGAACATGGATATCATGTTGAGCATTTGAGCCCTCCTCATTTATGATTATTATTAATTAAATCACCAAGTAGATTTCTAAGTTATTCTATTTTTAGTTTTGTTTGCAACGTATTAAATTACCATCTGAACATTCCATTTATCATCAAAAGGAACACCTTAAATAACCATCCGAAAAAGGGCGGAACTATTTGGGGCATTGCTATTGATTGCATGTACTCTTGCATATATGTGGGCATCGCTATTGAATAATTAGTGAAACATTGTTAGAATTCATTGATGCATTTTATTTAAGTTTGATTTTTGCTAAGGTTACACCCTTTGATTCAAATAGAAAGAAGAATCCTTCTGATTTTAAATGTGCATCTCTGTGTGCTCATGACCTATGCGCCTGACAATGCTTTGCCCCAATATTTCCTTGTAATTAATTTTAATTTTGAAGGATTATGTTTGCACTAAGAAATGCAAATAAGTAAATAACAATATGCATTCAAACTTTGTCCTTGCAAATTTTTAGGAGGGGATCATTTGAAAGTGAGACGAAGGACATAAAAGAGATGGAGACCGAGGATGCATACAGATTGGCGTTGGGGAGATTGGTGATGTGGTTGCAGAAGAATGTCGATCCAAACAAGACTCGTGTTTTCTTCGCCACCATGTCACCCTCTCACACAAGGTTAACTGAAACAATTTTTTTTATGTAATATTCAAGAGTTTTTTTTTATGAAAATATTCAAGAGTTGAGTGAGGCTACGATACTATGCATAGCGCATATTGGTCCGTACTATGGATTAATATCTCCATTTTCAAAGTCCAAACCGTCGATCTAAACCGTTCAACACAATATCCATGTATTTGTAGATCAAATTTTACATTTTTAGAATATTTTTTTATAAATAGGAAATTACTTGATCTAAAGATTCTAAACCATTTAAAAGTAGTAGTTTTCTACCTATTTAAAAAAAATAGTAAAAATATTCTAAAAAATGTAAAATCTAGTCTCAAGTACAAGTACATATTCATATGAAGATGATCATGTCAGACAGTTCATATCAATTGTTTGGACTTTGGAGACAAAAGATATTGATCCATAGTATGGACCAATCTGCGCTATGCATAGTACCATAGCTTCCCTCTTGAAGAGTTTGCAAAAGACCACAAACAATTTCAATTGTCTTTAATGATAATGAACACATTAATTAACCTCAACCCAATTATTATTTTAATTTAATTTCCCTGTGAATTTGCAATACAGGAGTGAAGATTGGGGAGGTGAGGCAGGTGGGAACTGCTACAACCAAACAACCCCAATCGACAACCCGGTTTATTGGGGACCGAGCACAAGCAAGAGCATGATGCAAGTATTGAAGGAGGTTTTTAGTGCTTCAAGAGTACCCGTGACTCTGCTTAACATTACACAACTCTCAGAGTACCGTAAGGACGCGCACACACAGATATACAAAAAACAATGGAACCCACTGACACCCGAGCAACTTGCTAATCCACATAGCTATGCAGATTGCAACCATTGGTGCTTGCCCGGTCTTCAGGATACGTGGAACGAAGTTTTGTACACCAAGTTATTCTTTCCTTGATAAAAGGTGGCACAAGTGTTTTATTTATTTCTGTTCTTTCTTTTCTATAGCGTGTGTGTTTTGCATTTATTTTTTTAGCTTTTTAAGTGTACCTCAAATTTTCTGATCAATTGATATATATGTATATTACAAGTGTTAAGAGGCATTGAAATGAAAGATGTCTTGTTATTTATTTGCTTGTTTGTTTTTGGAGAACTGTAATTATTCGTTTCGTAAATCATCCGGAGAGATAATTAAACTAGATGCACGTTTCGCAGGATGTAAATTGGCAATTTATGTCAAAAATTAGTAAATGATTTCAATGCTAATTGATGCAAATCGTCAACCAACTTAATTTGAATAATGAACAGTGAATTGTAGAGTGAGGCTACGATATATATATATATTTTTTTTTTTTGAGAAGCTGACAGAGGCTGTCAGATATATTGAATAAAAGAGTTACAGCCTACTGTTGTACAAACGCCCTGTTAACTTGGTTCCTACTGTGATGACCAATCATTTACAAATAATCACAAAGCGATCACACATTAAAAATAGTACGGCTTGCTAACAAAAAGGAAGAGAGTTTCTTTTTTAGCAGTGTTTGAGCCACAAGAGCGACTCAAGAACCGATCTTATTGCCACTGCCTCTGCTCGCATCCTCTGATTCCTGAAAATTGTTCCATTTCTGCTTTTCCAGATATTCCAAGCTGTGCATATGAAACGAACCGCCCATTCCTTCTTACTCATCCCTGTATTATTCTTCACCATGTACCAAGATTCATCCCAGACCTGCTGAACCGAGTTTGCTACCTTGTAAATTGGTCTTTTCAAAATTGTTGCTGTGTGAAACCATACAGATACTGCAAAAGGGCATAGAAAGATGAGATGTAAAAGAGATTCAAATGGGCAGTTAAAGCAGGCAACGCAATGCAAATCAACCCTCATGCCTCTCTTCCTGAGGATATCTCTAGTTAGGATCTTACCTTGAAACATCAAAAAGGCAAAAATTCGGACTGTAGGTGGCATTTTGCATGACCATATTATATGAAAAGGCCATCTAGTCAAACCTCCTTCACTTAGCACTCTGTAAGTTGATCTTGCCGAATAAACGCCCATCTTATCCCAATTCCACTTAATCAAGTCAAAACCTGAAGAAAAGGAGACCTGTAATTGTCTGTCATCAGCCGGGTCTACTTGGTGCCGCCTTGGCCAACTATCTCTTAAGGAGATTTGGGTTTCCTGTATTGCAATAGACTCATCCAAACATCTTGGCAGACCTCCCCATGAGTCATTCCAGTATGATATGGTTTTGCCTTCACCAATGTGCCAACTAGTACTCCACAGGAACAATTACTTAATACGTTGCAGTTGAGACCAGAAAAAAGACCCCTCTGTCAACCAAAATTTCGGTTTGTTTTGTCCCGAGCCCTTCTTATTTTTTCCAAAACCGTAGTCCAAAGTCCATTTGGTTCGTGATATGCCTTCCACCACCATCTAAGTAAAAGTGTGACATTTAAATCCAGTCGCGAAACCCCTAAACCAACATATATTTTGGGTGTGCAAACATTTGCCTAATTTGTTAGAGAAAAACTTCTAGGGTTGCCACTCGTAGAGCCCATAGAAAATGTCTTCTAATCTTGTCTATTCTGCGGTTCACCCATAATGGAAGGCGAAAACACATCATATGGTACATCGGCATGGACGAGAGTACCGATTGGACCAATTGCAACCGACCATCTCGCGATATAAGCTTTCCTTTCCAACCACCCAACTTTTTTTCCACTCTTTCTATCAAGGGCAAAAATAGGTTCCTTGTGGGATTTTTTATGGTAAGAGGCATTTCTAGGTACTGAACCGGGAAATCTGATTTAGAGCAACCTATTATAGCTTTCACCCATGATAAGTCGCAACTGGGCACATTGATCGGTATGAAAATGCATTTGTCATAGTTGACTCTTAGACCCGACATGGATGCAAATAGACGGATTATCAGTTTGAGGGAGATCAAGTTTAACATTGGCCGAGGCAATGACCGCCGTGTCATCCGCATATTGGAACGCCAGTATCGATTCTTTCAACTTTTGAGAAATGGCTTGGGGTAATACCTCATTAATTCCTTGAATCATTTGTTGAAATACATCCGCGGCCAAATTGAAAAGCAACGGTGAAAGTGGATCTCCTTGTCTCAAGCTCCGCTTGTGGGTGAAAAATTCAGAAGCTAATCCATTGACTAGGACTCTAGAAGAGGCCAAATGGAGAAGCTCTTCTATCCATAGCATCCACCTAGGCGGGAAACCTCTTGCTCGCATTATTTCGAATAGAAAATCCCATTCTATCGAATCAAATGCCTTTGCAAAGTCTATCTTCAAAAAAATGGCCTGCCTCGAAGACTTGGAAATGTGTTGCAAAATTTCCCTTGTTGCCACGATGATATACATATTACAGATATTACAGTGTGATCCGTGTTATAGGTCCGATCTTTGTTTTTAAAATTTAAACAATCCATTCGAATTGCTCTATATAATACATTTCATTGCAAAATATTTTATTATTTTTTAGATAGGTAAAAACTCATTCGGTCTTCAAATACATTTCTGATTACCGCTAACGGTGAAGAAGCCAAGGAAAGTGGACTTCCAGCCGATGTTATCGGCGGTACAAAGTAGAATTGAGATAGAATTGAGAGATGGACATGTAATTTTCTATCTTATGGGGAATTATGCTCGTAAAAGTAAAAGTAGTGTTATCAACAATGCCATTACAATACATGCAAACTTTGAGAATACTGGTGTGGTTATTAGACACATCGACAAAATGAGAAGAAACTTTTTATGGAAATGTAATGATACTTGCAAGGATATTAATTGCTTAGTGAATTGGGAGACGGTATACAACATGAAAATTAATAGAGGCTTGGAGATTGTAGATCTCGGTGAGCAGAATGAGGCCCTACTGGCGAAATGGTTATGGGCTCTGAATAACAATCCGGAGGGTCTTTGGCCAACCACGGTCCGCATTCTTCATGGGGTGACCGCAGCAAGCCATATTGAGTCTATTGGGACCACTGGTTCCTTTTTCTTATTAAGGATCTAGTTTAAATCTTGCCATTTTACTCATGCTCGGTGAAAGTTAGGTGAAAGTTATTAATGGAACCACTACGTGGCGCTGGACGGAACACACACAATTCACTTGTGCCTCAACTTACAAAACTACGGAACACACACAATTCACTTGTGCCTCAACTTACAAAACTTTGCATCACAAGGGGGTCATATCCGCGACGCATGGGACGTTATAGAAGATGAAGATACCTATGAAGGTGAAAATTTTCATTTGGTTGTTGTTGGAAAATAAAATCTTGACACAAGATGTAACATTATCACGAGGATGTACCATTCAAATAGGATGCCAACTTTGTGTGTCCAATTTGGTAGAAACTCGGGATCACATCATGTGGGAATGCTCTTATGCGCAAAGATTATGGAGGGGGCTCCTGGCACATCACAGTGTTACGCTGCAAGAGGAAATGGCATTCAGAAAATTTGGATCAAGGGTCTCCAGACACTGATGCCGTAGGACAGGCCACGCTGGAGTGTGATTTGGGCGGCGGGGACTTCGGCGCTGTAGCGTGAAAGGAACAAGAGGGTCTTTTCCAACAAACAGAAATTAGCATGTTACCTTATAAATGAAACGACACTAGAGATTGCCCAGTGGTTAAATTCAGTTTGAGAGGATTAGTGTTATTATATGTGACTTATAATTATAGATTAATTATAATATTTGTGTAAATGTTTTTTATCAATATATTTGTTGGCGTTTCGTCAACTATTAAAAATACATTTTCTGATAAAGATAACTAAATAATTCCAATCGACTGTATGAACATTAAAATGCAAATATAAATTCTTAACCCGAATTAATATATAGTGTAGAGGAGGGTTTCAATACCTCATGCTTTTCATACTTCATCATGCCTCATATTTTATATCTTCGTTTTTAAAGTTCAAATTGTTGATCCGAACCACTCAACATGATATCCATATTACAATATATTTGGAGACCAAATTTTATAATTTTTGCAAATTGTTTACTATTTTTTTAAATATGTACAAAATCACTGTTCTTGAATAGTTTCTACCTATCTTAAAAAATTGTAAAAAATATCCAAAAATTGTAAAATATCATCCCAAGTAGGGGTGTTCAAACGGTTCGGTTTGTTCGATTTTCAACCTAACCGAAAAATTTCGGTTTAAATGGATCGGTTCAGTTTAGACTTTTCAAAACTGACTAAACCGAACCGACTGAATTATATTGGTTCAAGTATGATTTATATTTTGTTTGGTTCAATCAATGCTTCATTTCTTTTATTTTAGTTTAAATATTTTAGAACATCTACATATTTTGTATGAGATTAAACAACTTGTGTATGAACATGTGTAATTTTCGTTAATAATGGCACCAATAAGTTTACTTCGGTTTGAACCGAACAAACCGAAATTCACTTTGGTTTGTTCGGTTCGGTTCTTAATCAGTTTATAAGTTTAATCGGTTCAGTTCGGTACTATTTTTGAAAACCGAAGAAAATCTTGGTTTGGTTATTTTAGTTCAGTTTCAACTGAACCGACCGTTTGAACACTCCTAATCCCAAGCATATTTTAGTATGGATGTCATGTTGAACGGTTCGAATTGATAGTTTGGACTTTGAAAACTAATATATTAAATATAAAACATAATGAGATATAAATGACATGAGGTGTTGGAAAATTCCTCTAATATGTATTAGATAACCTCGCTCTAAATGGACATGCGGAGAGTTCATATGATATAAAATGGGTCTGAATTGACAGAATATGGTTTCTCAATTCATGTTTTAAGAGCCCAAAATCTTCTGTAGCAGAAACAGAGCAGCAGCATTCGGTGAAACGATTCGTGGACATCTACAAACAAACAGCACCAGTCAATTTGTTATTAATTTCTGTGGGGTTCGCATGCCGCTCGTTACCACGGCAAAAAACAAACACCAACCTAATTTCAAGTTCGAGCCTTTAAGCAACTATAAAACCCATGTGAAATATAAAATATTAATGTTACGCTGTACAAAACACAGTAAGTAATTAATATATAAGACTGATACATGAAACATATGAGAAACTTTTTTTAAAAACACGAAACTTATGAAGAACATATTATATATATTCTGAACAGATCAATAAAATAGTTAAACCAATTTAAAGTCAATTACGATGAATTACATCATTTGAAATCTGCTTGAAAAGTAGTTTGACATGTTTGTATCAATTTTAAACTAATCGGTGATTCTGGAGTTAAAATCTGAAACTCTGAAACTCTGAAATTCTAAAATCTATTTTATGAATCTAATTGTCTGATCGGAACATCTGAAGATTTGTCTGACTCTAAATAAAAGGGAATTTAACTAATTTAATTATTTTAATAAATTGGACCTAATGGGTCCTATGTCAGCCCTCTAGAGTGGAAAAAACGTGTCGTGCCGTGCCGTGATCAAGTTAATTTTTCACGTGTCATGCCGTGCCGTAACCAAAATGTCAAGGGGTGGTCACGACACGCAAATGGTCACACCATGTGAGTCATGCCGTGCCTAAACGTGCCGTGACCATACGTGACTCGCATGACCATTTAATCATAATTTATGTTAGTTTATTCAAGATTCACCATTAAATCAATATCTAATGATTCTAATTACACGTGACTCGCGTGACTACTTGTCGTGCCGTGCCGTGATTAAATCTTTCACGTGTTGTGCCAAAGTTTTAAAAGATGGGCACGGCACGTGAATGGTCACGGTATGGGACACGCGAGTCACGACACGTAACTGACACGCGTACCGTGCCGTTCCATGACGGAGCCGGCTCCGCCGTGCCATTTTTCCCACTCTACAACCCCCTTCTCTTAACCCCTCTGTCTTTTCATCATTTTCCTCTCATAACCCTCTCACTTTCTCCCGATATCTCGACGCTCTTTTTACGATGCATTTATATATAAAATTGATATAATTATATAAATGCATATATTATTCATTATGTTTTGGCTGCTTCAATTTATATTAATAAGTTTATAAAATTATAAATTTTGTGTGTAAACACATCATTCATGAAGATATTTGGTTTCAATATTTTGAATTCGTTATTTAAAAATAATTTGATAGATTTTAGAGTTAACCTCACAAAAAGTAACTTGATGAACCTTGATAATACGTTCTTGTTACCATACTAAGTTAGGGAAATTAGATATTCTTTATAATAGTCATTTGATTATCAATCATTTGTCTGGATGTTGATATTTATTTGAATTATGTTGTTGAATGTTTGCATTTATCTGCGTATCCGTTAAAAAAATTATTTAAATCAACTTAAAGATGTGGGTATTTAATTCCGAATATGAATTTCTCGCAAGTGGTACAAGCATGCAGCCTATGCTAAGTTCTAAAAAAAAATGAATTCCTCGCAAGTGCACAAACTAAAACTAAATTCTACACTGCAAAAATTTATTTTTCACCTGTTTCATTATTAATTAATATTATTAATATTATTAGAATTATTAGAACTAGGGTGTTCTTATCTTCAAAACCTATCAAATTGGCTTCAAATAACAAATTCAAATAGTTAAAGCCGATCTAATTCACAAGTGATACGTTTACATGTAAAATTTATAAGTTTTTAAATTAATTTAGTATAAAGTCAAGAATTAAAAAATAAAAAAAATTATAAGTTAATTTTCATACATTCTTTTTTCATTATTTTTCTACCACTTGAATTTGACTTTATTATTATGATGAAGAGGACTATATAATTATAACTTAATGACACTGTTTAATTATGTTTTAGATTGTTGTTAAAAAAAATGGCTTACATGTACATAAATCAAATGTCGTATATTCGTGGCAGATTAAATGTTACATCTCTCTACTGGCCCCGGTGTGACACTGTGATAATTCAATGAATAATATACATCACATTAATGATTACATAAGCCACTTTCCAGTCTCTGTGAAGCTTTACAAAAAGAAAAAAAAAATGATTACATAAGTAGACCAGCAGATTCATTTCCTAGCTGGAATGCGCACAGATCTATACAAATCACGACAAATTGAATAATACACACCAAACTTTCCTTACTTCTTATGTAATGTATAGTATACGCATCAGCTTAGACATGTTACCTAATTTGGTTTTGAAGATTTGCTCCCTTTATACACAAATTATAAATTAGAAATATGGGAAGTTTTATTCTTAGTACTGTGCTGATTTCCTTATTACTTTTCCTAAACAGGAATGAATGATATAGAAATTATCAAATGCCCTCCCAAATAAAATTAATCCAATTGTCAGTAAAGAAAGCACATCCAATGAGTGAATATTTATTTTTTGCTACCCAATATTAAACTTAATTTATCACTATTGCAAGCACATCCAATGGTTAGTGAAGAAAGCAGGGAAATATGAATTGTATTCATTTACACTCTGTTTGTAATAATATTATTTTTATTTTTCAAAAACGTGCTGGTGTTGTTATCCTGTCTATCATATTTTGTAAGGAGATCAAGTGATGGAAACTACAACTGGAGCAGCTTCAGATTGAATTCTCTTTTCAAAAATTGTTTTGACATGAAGTTTAGGTACACCAGCTGATGCATTCAAGTATTCAACAACCCTCACCTAAACTCAACCCTTTCACAGGAAGCAAAACCTTGGAAACACCTAAAAAGGCTGATTTATCAACCAATCAAATATGCCTACTTCAAAATTCAAATCTTCTCCCTTGGCTCTCAATTTAAAGGTTTGTTTTTCAGTATACTCTTCAAACCTACCATGCACAGATAATTATAAACACAGAGCCTATGATTTCCAAGAGTAGAGACGAATAAATGACACCACTATATGTAATGTACTATAATGTCCTTAGCTTAAAAATCTAACCCTAATTTTTATTTTCCTCCTAAGATGATGAAACTAAAGAATCAGTTCAATTCCCTAGTAGCATTCTTATTTGGCCTCTTAGTATTTCTTGCTGCATCCTTTCGACTGCAAAATGGCAATTGGAAGGCCATCAATACAATAGCATCAAGAAAAGAAAATAAGGGAGAGTGCGACTTCTTCTCTGGTCGTTGGGTCTATGATGACATGGAGTACCCACTTTATAATGAGAGACAATGCCGGTTTATGTCTGATCAATCGGCATGCATGAAGTTTGGAAGATCGGATTTGGTGTATCAGAAATGGAGATGGCAACCAGATGGGTGCAACATTCCTAGGTATGTATATAATATATATATATATATATATCACATAAATATATTTTTCATTTTCAAAACTAACTTCCTATCTTACATAAACCTTCTTAGATATCTTCATGCGCTCATAGAAATATGAATGATTTTACTTTCCAGAATCAGCATTTTAAAATGTGTTTTGTTAGTAATGAATCCGAGTAAATTAGGGTGCTATTGTTTTCGTGTAATAGAAATGAGAATTCTCAGGTGAAGTTTTTCATGAATACAAGCAGATTCAATGGAGAAAAGTTGCTGGAGAAACTAAGAGGGAAGAGGATGGTATTTGTCGGAGATTCACTGAACAGAAACCAATGGGTCTCCATGGTTTGCCTCCTTGACACCTCCACACATGGATCCAACAACACCATGGAAACCCATAAAAACCTCATGTCCTTTAAGATCAAGGTATACCTAATACATTATTACATTATATCTGTATATACACTAATCATGATTTTTTTTTTCTAAAAACAAAGAATTGTTACCAAATGGTTACAACATTAGGATAGGTTGCTTCTCTCCCTCCATTTATGAAATATAGAGCAGTACAAAAATAAAAAAGTAAAAAAATTCCTCAAAAGAATTACTCTCTCAAAGACAAAAATGCTATCTTGGAAAAAAGTTATAAGAAACAACTAGTAGAATATATTAAAACATGACAATGAACTTGATAAATATGGCAGGATTACAATGCATCGGTTGATTTTTACTGGTCCCCACTGTTAGTGGAGTCAAATTCAGACCACCCAGTGCTCCACCGTGTGCCAGACAGGATTGTCAGAGCACATTCGATTGAAAAACATGCAAAACACTGGACTGATGCTGATATATTGGTTTTCAACACTTACCTTTGGTGGAGAAGGAAAAATATGAAGATCTTGTAAGTTCTTTGCTCTGCATTTTATATTTGCATAAGCATTCACTATCTATCTCAAACTATCTTATGCGGTATAGGTTAGTTTTAGTTCTTTGTTTCACATAGACCATGTCATTATGATGAATTTTAAAATTGATTTGGTTAACTTCTTTATGTTCCCAGGTGGGGCTCATTTGAAGAGGATGGTGGGGTCTACAAGGAGATTGAGAGTTTAAGGGGTTATGAGTTAGCGATTAAAGCTTGGTCTGATTGGCTTGAATTTCACATCAATCGCACAAGGACCGAACTCTTCTTCATGAGCATGTCACCAACCCATTCATCGTAAGTCTGGAACCAGATACAGTACCAGTCTATTTATTGGTATAACTGTTGTATAGTAGGTTCATTCCAGCACTAGATCACAATGGGGACCAATGCAGGTATTACCTATTTTATCAATTTCCCTAGTATGCACATAAATAGAGAATATAATAAACCCCCATGGAGATTGATAAAGCTTCAATTGTACAATAAAACCCCAGTTCACCGCAAATTTGCACCAGTTAAGCCTCAGCTCAGCAACATTTTGGTAATTTCATTACTCAATTTAACCTGATCAACTGAGTTTTGCCCCAATTTACCTCGAACAAAGTTTTCAGAATAATAGAAAAGTAAATCTATACTAAATATTTACATGCAAATCTCAGCAGAAGTTGGTACTTTCGGAGTGAGTATCAACTTCTTTTATGGTAACCGTTAGAAAAATTCATGCAAATCTTAATCACACTTATATATTCTATAGAGGAGATGAATGGGGGACTGATAGTGGCCACAACTGCTACAATGAAACCTTACCTATATTACGAGATGGATATTGGGGCGAAGGATCTGACCCGAGATACATGCATGTGGTAGAAATCACTATTCAAGAACTAAAACAAAAGGGTGTGAATGTGAAATTCTTAAATATCACACAGCTGTCGGAGTACCGTAAAGACGCTCACCCTTCTGTATACAGGAAGCAGTGGGACCCACTGACAGAGGAACAACTGAAGAACCCAAGCAGCTACGCCGATTGCATACACTGGTGCCTTCCTGGTGTTCCTGACATATGGAATCAGATATTGTATGCGCATGTTTTTCCATGAACATAAAAGATTTTGGTTTTCTTTCTTTTTAACCAGTTTCTTAACTGTTTTTTTCCCCTGAAATTATTCAATTGTAAGATAATTTTAACGCATAGGTGGAGAAATTAAGGACTATGAGAATAGATCATGGCAAGGACCTTTTTTGATATCTGTGCAGCAAAGATAATCATTGCCAGAAAAAAAAAAAAAAAAAAACAGACTGGTAACATAGTGTGGTACCTTGGGAAACTGGATATGACTTGTGAGCAGAGAGGCAAAGCTTGTACACTAGATAACTCCAAAAACTAAAGACCCGTATTTTTTATATGGTGAAAACTTCCCATTTGCACATAAGAATAAAGAAAATAATCTCCAAATCTATAAACCATTCGAAATACACACTATGAATTTATTCATACTAATATGGCATGCAATCTTGCATCTTCTTCAATTAACCTAAGGTTTTAAACTCAACTAATTAGCCTCATTTCTCTACAGTGAGATGCACTAATTCTTTAAATTCTAAGAATCTAGTCTCACTATAATGCGTCCTTCGCTTATTCGGCCAATATGTCAACCAAATCTTCCCTTTTATCTCCCACTCCATAGTCTTTCCTATAACCGCTTCTCCTACTTTCCAACAAACACTCTCCCCATACTCATCTTCAGCAAATATGACACCTCCTTCCCTTGTAAACGGCCGGTGCACACTGGTGTACCTGTTTCGGAACCACGATCTCGGTTTGAACAATGCAAATTTCGGTGGTTTCGATGAAAACACCTCTCTCCCATTGACACCGTCATGCAGTATCCAGTTGAGAATTGCACTGTCACCATACACTGACTGTTCAAATT
The DNA here is from genome assembly GCA_028015225.1 of Carex myosuroides. Classification (NCBI taxonomy): domain Eukaryota; kingdom Viridiplantae; phylum Streptophyta; class Magnoliopsida; order Poales; family Cyperaceae; genus Carex; species Carex myosuroides. Next base: position 10,214,589 of record CM051472.1, read on the forward strand.
TCCAAGGTTTTAGGCTTAAAACTATGGTTTCTTGTGATGAAATGGAGAGTCCGATGGATCTAGGGGGCTCAAAGGTGCTTTCCATTGTTTTTGATATGCCGACCTCGTGGGCAGGATTGTCTGTGGATTTGCTCACTGTGACTGAGAGTATGTCAGATTGGAGCAGAGGAGTGAGTTGCAAGCAAATGCGGGACGGGAAGTGTTTTTCATCAGAGCCGTAGCCTTGCTTTTCCATCAAGGTTTCAGATACCAACCTGATCAGATTGCACCTAAGAAAGAGATACATGTGTGAGTCTGAGATCAAATAGAGTGGACATTGTAAGCGAACCACTGCAAACAATTAGTACTAGCTTGTGCTGCTCTTTAAGCAATTTGAGTGATAAAAAAATGTAATTACGGTTTGGGTGTCTGTACTTGAATCTAAAATTTGCAATAGTTGATTGAGTTAAGATTTGTATAGTATTTAAAACCTATTGCACAGAAGTAGAACTCCAAAGGTGATCGATTAACTAATAGTTGTGTACCAACCTTATGTTATCCACATTCACGTTTATATCGATCCAATCCTCCTTGAAGTTCAATTTGTACTGAAATTGAATTACACTTTCAAATTGTTGGTAGTTGAGAGAGAATTGAAGCCTTGCGTCCTTCGTGCTACTGCTAGGATATTCTGTGGCCATTGCAACCATAGGATAATACAACTGAACTTTCCATAGATTACTAGCTGAAATAGCATAAGAGAACAAAGGAGAACATGTCGTCAACTCTTCATTGCCCAAAGCCTTCAACTCAAGTATCCAATTTGTAAACCCTAGGTTTAAAGACCTCATCCATTGCTCCTCAATGTTTGATCCTAAAACCCGCATGAGTTGCTTTGATGCTTCCCTCATTTTCGTAGTCGCCAAGCAAACTCTAATTGTTTCCACAAAACCGCGCCTAAGATCAAGTGGGGCTTCATATACACAAACTAGGAAAGCAAGGGTAAGGAATGCAATGTTAAATGAATCTGCGAAATTCTCACTTGCATCCAAAGCAATTGTTCTGAAGGTATATTTGTTATGATGGCCGTACTTGAGTATAGCAGATACTATGTTGAAGAAAAACTTTCGCATAATTTCTTCATCGATTTGATGGCCATTCAAGCGGAAGGAGTTGGAGGTCCAAAGTGAGATCGGCACATGGCCGGTAGAAAAGATGGAGAAAGAAAGGTTTGATGGTAGGTGTAGTTTGGGGGGTTTGTTGATAACTAGGGTTACCGAATGGTTTCCTTCGAGAGAGGTACATATCTGGAGAGAGAGAGAATTTGTACTCCATTGGTGGATTGGTGGGAGGGTTGTGATCCATTCCCAGATGTCAGGCACAAAGGAAGTAGCCATTTGTAATGAGGTTTACACTGCTACGTATTGATGGATATATATAGAAAATACTAATTATCTAGATAGTGTTAGTAGAGAATAAAAGAAGTTATCAATTAGAAGTGTAATTTCTATACACTGCAAATTAACTTTTATAGCGTGAATGATTCATGTAAATGGTTTAGAGCAAAGACTCGCTATCAAGTCTAGTGGCGTTTCGCCTTGCCACTTAAAGAGGAAAAAGTGACTACACACTGGATGTAATCTGATCTCCTCCAGTCACAGAAACAACTCGATCCTCTCCCGTTCTGGAATGCGAAAAAGAAATCAGAGCGAGATGGGGGAGGGGGGGGGGGGTACTTAATTACAGATCTTTTTTCTATTATCTGATTGAAATGGAGGGAATGAAAGTATTAAGAGGTAAATCAGCAGAGAATACGGTGGAATCCAGTTCTGGCAAAGAAATTTATCTCAGATTCTCACTTTCCTACCAGATAGAGCTCCAGATTATCAAAGCTTGTGGGGTTGTTCAACTAAACATGACATTAGCCAACAATTTGAGTTTCTTCAAAGAATATAAGTTGCATGTTCTTTTAGAAAGGAGAAAGGCACCAATGAGACCTTTATTCCAACCAACATTCCTTGGCGTAGGTACTAATCATTCTTATATGACGAAATGGTGCTTCATTTGGAAAGTTAGAAAGTAGTCAATTTATCAAAGCATACCTTTTAGAAAGGTAAAAGGTGATAATCTGTATATAAGAAAAAAGGAACTGAGAACAATACTTCAGAAAAAAAAGACACAAAGGTAATGCTTACATGCGGGTTAAGTTATGACGAAACACTAGAATAAAGTCGGCAAGCTGAGCTATCAGGTTAGGTCATCGGTCGACCTCGGGTCTTTAATAGCTCAGATTGAGCCATGCTCAGAGATTGTCTTGCCTTGGTTCACTGTGTCAACTCATCTGACTGTTCAGCCATTTCAGGTTTAGTCGTCCAATTCTCTGATCGGAACTTCAGATTTAGTTCCAAAGGTGTTTGGATCCAGGATTTGGCTCTTTTGGGTTATTATCTATCTCAAGTTCTCAACACAAATTGATAGAGTTGCAACCGAATACTGTTTCAGTCAAATTGGTTACGAGCCAGGGGAAGCAGGTCTGCATGTTGTTTCGGCAAGGCAGTATCAGGTTACAAGTCACAGGGGTATCAGATTGTTCAGGTCCTCGTCATGGAGTATAGTGATCGGGTTTGGATTGGATCAATTCTCTAGTCTTTGAATTTTCAGTAAAGTCAGGTTTATCTGGGTCCTGGTTTCGATAGACTTCAATCCAAAAAGGCCGATTAATTAGTCTTCCTTGTGTGTGTGCATGAGAGCGGGATGAGTTGACTGGATCTGTGTGTACCTAGCTAACTTATCTTCTCTTGAGCCTTAATTTGGAATGTACCTAGCTAACTTCTCCCCAAAATGACCTTTTGTTTTCTTTTGATAATTAGCAAAGTGACTTATCTATAATTAATTAACTGAACATACCGATTAAACCATCAGCACAAAATTGCGAATAAGAATTATCATCATGCACGCCAGATCCAAATAGAATGGGTCTGTACAACACCGAGGCCAATATAATAATCTATCATTGATCACTAAATGGTTATCTTATTTATCTCTAAGCAGATTATTGGGAATGTGTGGTATGAATAGTCATGACTCGTGAACACCATTTGTACTAGCACTTGGCCAAACAGTACCAGTCAAGTTTTATACTGGTTAAATTACTCAGGCCTCTAAGAATGGAAGATTGGAGAGAAGTAACCACACAGTGGCCTTATTTTAGTTTCATAAAACTTAATGTTAGCAATTCAATTAAACCTACAAAAACCAAGCAAAAGCATTTAAAATTTCAGAAAGGGACGCAATCACGTCTCAAAAGAGAGACGGTAACCCTCACTAAAAGCTTGTGTATGTGAATTTTTAGTGGGGCTAGGGTAGTAACACTGTAACAGTGCACTCAATTGTTCAAATTAGTAAGGTAAATTATCAAACAATACACACAGAACAACAGGGGAAGACAAAAATCAATCCAACAAGGTGAAAAAAACATCTTAACTACATAGTTCGAATCAAAATCTGTTGTGTTTATACATTCGTGTTATTCAAATGAAAAAAAAAGGACAGTAAAAGAAAACAAAAGAGAATACATTTACAGGTGTAAAGAATAAACAAATACCATCAAATATTGTTGCTACTGATGCAATGCATAACCTCCTCTATACTATCGTAATGCCTCAGTCATTACCTTCATTGTTCTCTCTCTCTTGACCTAAATACATACAGCAATAAACAGTTGGTACACCTCAAGTAATTCAATTATTCCTTTACAAATTTGTCTACCGTCTACTTTCTTTTATTTTGCTTAATGCTTAATTGAGGCCACACAGCACTGCAGCTAATTTTTTTTTTTTTTCAGGAATGGTTGTTCATACAATAGTGAACAAGGTTATGTAAACCCTAAAAAGGAAGCCTACGTATGAACTGGCTGGTACAGTTGTATTTAGTTTTGGTCTACAAGCTAATTATAAGTGGGAGAGGAGGGGTTCCGATGGGCATCCAACCGAAATCCGCCTGATGCCCGGTTTAAGCCGTCCAATCTGCATTGAGATTCGCACAAACAGTTTGATTCACGGGACGACTTAGACTGGGCATCGGACAGATTTCGGTTCGATGCCCGTTGGAAAACCCCTGCTCCCATTATAAATACCTTCTGTAGGTAATACTCTGATGAATTTGGCAATCTTCTGAAAAAATGTCAAGAAAAGCAAAAGAAGAAACTAAGAAATAAATACTAGGAAAAAGGAATTACATTACTAACCGTAAAGTAATGCCAACAACAGGCGAGCTGTTAAGACTTAAAGACTCAATTTCTCACCATGCAATCCCATCAAAATAAATAAGGTCAACAGTGTTTAACTCGGACCTGGATTTATAGATCTGAACCTGACCACCTGAGCAGATATACCTCACCAAAAATGATCCAGTAAGCTCACTGTCGCATTTCCAGATCTTGCACTTTACACAGATCAAGTAGCATTCTGAATTCATTTATGGATCAAGCCCGATTTGGCTCGTAACAAACTTCAACCCATCAGCATAAGATTGTAGGATCTAGGGTCAAGGGCCAAAACTCTGATTAGAAAAGCCTTCTTGTTCGGTGGATGAGACCTCATGCTTCCAGGGTTTAGTAATTCCATGAACCAAAGTTGTATAAGAGACCTCGTCCAATACAAACCCTCTCTCAGACAATACCTCGAGAATCTTGTCCGAGTCATCTGAAACACCATTTTCACAATAACCTAAAATCAAGCTATTATAAGTAATATTATCTGGCACCACACCACTCTCTACCATCTCACTAAAAATTGCATTTGCCTCTTCATTCTTTCCGATTTTAGAGTAACCATGAATAAGCACGGTGTAAGTGATCTTATTTGGAGCAATCCCATTTGCGCACATTTCATCGAATAACTTACGGGCTTCAACCATTTGTCCCATTTTACAACAGCCAGTAATAATGGTAGTATAACTTACCACATCTGGCTCTAACCCGTTGTCCCTCATATTCCCCAAAATACCCCTGGCCTCTTCCAAACGGCCAAGAATGCAAAACCCATTCATTAGTGTGCAATAAGTCACCTTGGTCGGTACAATTCCTTTACACTTCATATCATCAAATAGTTCTGTAGCCTTCCAGACATTACCTTCTCTGCAATATCCTCCAATAATCAAATTGTATATAATAGTGTTCGGTTTTAGCCCCAAATCAATCAACTCTTGCAAATAAATCATAGCCTGGTTTACATCCTTCATTTTGCAATAACCATGTATGATTGTACCAAATACCACAATATCCAAGGGTAACCCTAAAGTTTTCATCTCGTTCAAAACCCGTACTGCCTCCTCCATCTGACCCAAATTGCAAAATCCAACAATCAGAGAATTATATGTGTAACTGTCTGGTTTAAACCCTTGTTTAATCATGTCTTCACGAAGTTGCATCCCTTGGTCCACTCTGCCCTCTTTACAACAGCCGTATATTAGAGTATTATATGTCACCTTATCGAAAACCAATTTTTTGTCTATCATTTCTCTTAACACAGCAACCGCCTCTTTCATATCTCTCAATTTACAAAGGCCGTGAATCAATGCATTAGAGGTCTCAACATTAACCCCAAAACCTCGCTCTAGTAAATCAAACCACACAGCTTTTGCCTCCTTTGACATCCCCTTTTTACAAAGTGACCTTACAAATGTAGTCATGAGAGAATCATTCGGCTTCAATTTCCTAGACACCATTTCTCTAAATAGTCTTAAAGCTGAGTCCAATCGAGAAGCCCTTGCAACAAGCCAAAATATCATGGTATTAAATAAGCCCACATGTATAATCATTCTCTTTGATAACATCACCTCAAAAAGGCGTTCAGCTTGGTTGAAATTGCCTTCCTTGCACAATCCCTTTACAATAGAGTTGTAAGTAATTGAATTTGGTGTCATTTTCTTAGAAGACATTTCATCGACTAACTCCATTGCATACCTGCAATTACCTACTCTGCAATGCCATCCAATTAAAGTGTTGTATACAAACTCATTTGGTGCAATACCCATTGCTTGCATTTCCTTCAAAAGAGCATCTACACCTTCAAACCTATTAACCTTAACCAATCCATTGATTAAGATCCCATAAGTGACTACATCAGGTTTCAATTTTCTCTTAATTATCTCCTCCTTGTACCTAAATGCCTCATCAAGCCTCCCTTTCTTGCATAGGCCATCTATAAGCATATTATAAGCAATAACTGATGGTGGAACACCAACCTTTTCCATTTCCAAGAGAAGCGCAATTGCCTCCTCTAGCTCCCCTTCCTTACACCTCAACCGAATCAAAGGCGTGTAAGAATAGGAATTCGGAGCAACCCATTTCCGTATTTCATCGAGCACCTCACGTGCAGCGGCAAAATCGCCACCTTGAGCAATATTATCCAGAAGAAAATTACAAGTTTTGACAGTCGGGCATAGCCCATGAGAAACGAATATTCTAAAAGCCTCCAGAGGGAGGCTTGATCGTGAAATCTTAAAATTTAAGCAACAGACATGGATCAGCGTGTCGACAGCAGGTGAAAAGGGGGAGCTTTCGGAAGGCACCGTATCGGCCACGGCATGGACCAGGTCTAGGGAAGAGAAAGGAGGAGTGTTGGATGGGTCAAGGAGGCGCACGAGAAGAAGCCGAGCGGAATTGGTGAGGTTGAACTGGAGGAGGGAATGGAGGAGTAAGGCATACGGTCTGGGGTTGGGGTTGGAATCGGGGGTTTGGCGCTGTAAAGAGAGGGAGGAAATGAGGGAGTCAAGGCGGAGAGAAGGGAGGCGGGAGACGGAGGAGGGATCGGAGAGGAGAGCGGAGATGTCTTTAGCGGCGGAGGAGGCGGAGGAGATGGATCGGAGAAGAGAATAGGAGAAAGGATTGCGGCGGCGGAGGTGGAGGTGGAGGTGGAGGTGGAGGTGGAGAAGAGATGGTCGTGGCCTCATGGCGGCCAGGTGAGAGAGAGAGAGGGAGAGACAACACAAAGGAGAGACGAACAGAAGACGGAAGTGTGGCTGGGCCCATTTGTCGGAAGGAAAATATTTCGCATAGTTGTTTTTTTTTTTCATCCTTCAAACATTTCCTAATTAGATATCATATCCTTTAGAAACTTTACAATACGGTATTTTATTGTTAATGTTGTAAATTAAATTTAATATGATTTATGTGGATGTTCAATTCATTGTCTCACTTCTCCACTACTCCACTACTATGGACATTTATTTTCTTCTTTATTATTGTAACATCTCTTTCTAGCCTATAAATTCTGTTATTGCTCTCTCTATCTCTCTTGTCATTTACTTTACTTTTGTTGCAACTTCATTTTAATTTTACAACACGTTATCAGCACGAGTTGCTCGGAAGAAGTTGCAAAGTTATTCTGTAAGTAATTTATATGATTGATTATTATATATTTCATTAAGTTAAATTTTAATTAAATTTTATTTAAATTTTTTATTATGTTTGTTTTAGTTTATAAGAATCATTCCTTGAAGTGAACGATGGAATAATAACCTGAAGTTATTATCAAAACTAAATGTTTATCAAGAACCTGAAGTTCGTATTACTCGAATAGAATAATAAAAATAATAACTTGAAGTTATTATAATTGTTTAGAACCTGAAATTCTATTTGAAATTTTAATATAAAATTAATATAATAACCAGCAGTTATTATAGGTCACTGGATGAATAATAACCTGCAGTTATTCTCAATTAAAAACCTGAAGTTTTATTAGAAATTTTCATATAAAATCAATATAATAACCAGAAATTATTATAAGTCATTGGATGAAAATATAACCAAAGTTATTTCAAATTAAATTTTACATAACGCAATCAAGCAATTTAATAACCAGAAGTTATTAAATAAGTATTTTATTATAACCTGAAGTTATTAATATATTTAAATTTATTTATTAATTTATGCAATTTACATATTATTTTATTTATATTTATTCATCTCCCTTTTCACAACCTGAAGTTATGATATTAATAACCTGAAGTTATGGCATTAATAACCTGAAGTTATGACATTAATAACCTGAAGTTATGACATTAATAATCTGAAATTATTAATACGTATCTATTTTGTAGTACATATGACAAATCTCACAAAGCTTGAATTTATCTCCTTTTTCATTTATCATAACTCGAAGTTATGGTATTAATAACCTGAAGTTGTATTTTGTTATAAATACGTATTAATGAAAAATGAGAAAGGAAAACATTCTGAAGATGTTTGTTACAGATGTGGGATGACAAATCATTAATTGAGTACATGTCGTACGCCCAAGCATTCTGTAGGGCTTTATCAAGCCTCAATTAAGAAGAGAAAATGTGGAAACTAAAATGACCCCGAATAGGAATGACATATAGATACACATTTTGATGTATCAGATTTCTTCCATAATGTGGATAAAGAAATAAACACTTTACTAAGGGAGAAAATATAATGTAGAAGTTTATATTTATAAAAGTTTAGTTTACATTTTAATTTTTATATTGTATGCAAATAAAATTAATGATTAAAGGTAGTTTATTTTTATTTTAATTTATTCTTGCATTCTTTTATTTTAAAGAAAAATGACTGACGCAATGGTAAGTAAAGAAGATCCATATCTAGTAGACAGCAGAACAACAAATACCATATTGAAAAGTAAGAAATATTTTTCACAAATGCATCTTGGTGAGACTAATATCCACATTATATCTGGCACAACTAATTTAATTGAAGGCTCCGGAAGAGCTTGTATTTTGTTACCTGAAGAAACAAAAATAATAATAGATGATGCATTATATTCAAGTAGATCCAGAAGAAATTTACTAAGTTTTAAAGATATTCGAAAGAATGGTTATCATATTGAAACTATGAATGAGAGAAATTGCGAATATCTTCATATCACATCTATTAAAAATGGCCAGAAAATTATAATGGAAAAGATGCAAGCATTGTCTTCTGAACTATATGGTACTTATATAAGTACAATAGAATCAAATATGGTTACTAACCAGAAGTTAGTTGATCCAAAGTTATTTACTTTGTGGCATGACAGATTGGGTCATCCAGGAAATATAATGATGAGGAGAATAATTGAAAGTGCAAATGGGCATCCCCTAAAGGACCTAAAGATCCTATTATCAAAAGAATTGACACGCGAAGCATGCTCTCTTGGAAAACTAATTACTAGGCCATCTCCAAATAAAATTGGACCTGAAGCTCCTTCATTTTTAGAAAGAATTCAAGGAGATATATGTGGGTCTATTACACCTCCATGTGAACCATTTAGATATTTTATGGTGTTAATTGATGCATCAACACGCTGGTCACATGTGAGATTGTTAGCAACAAGAAATGTTGCGTTTGCTAGACTATTAGCACAAATTATCCAATTGAGAGCTAATTTTTCAGATTATCAAATTAAAAGAATCCGGCTTGACAATGCAGGAGAGTTTACTTCTCAAACTTTTAATGATTATTGCATGTCTATTGGAATTACAGTAGAACATCCAGTGGCCCATGTTCATACACAAAACGGTCTAGCAGAATCGTTGATTAAAAGGTTGTAATTAATTGCTACACCTTTACTTATGAAATCTAGTTTACCGTCTGCTGCATGGGGACATGCCATATTACATGCTGCTGCACTAATTAGGTTAAGGCCAACTGCAGATCATAGGTATTCTCCGTTACAATTGGTCTCCGGAAGAGAACCAAATTTGTCCCATCTAAAGGTATTTGGTTGTGCAGTATATGTTCTAATTTCTCCTCCACAACGCACAAAAATGGGACCTCAAAGAAGGTTGAGAATTTATATTGGTTTTAACTCTCCTTCTATTATTAAATATTTAGAACCATTAACAGGAGATGTTTTTACAGCAAGATTTGCTGATTGTCATTTTAATGAATCAATATTCCCAAATTTAGGGGAAGAAAAATCAAAGCTGGATAAACAAGTAACTTGGAATTCATCGTTATCTTATTTCGACCCCCGAATTGGTAAATGTGAACTCGAAGTTCAAAAGATTATAAATTTGCAAAGAATTGCAAATGAATTGCCTAATGTATTTACAGATATAAATAGAGTTACTAAATCGCATATTCCAGCTATAAACGCACCTGCTCAAATTGACATTACAAAAATATCTAATGAATCTAATGTGCGTAGAAAACGTGGAAGACCACTTGGTTCTAAGGATGTAAATCCACATAAAAGAAAAGAGCAGAATAAAGCAGTTGGTCCAATCCCAGAAGAGGTTGATGGTAAAACTCCTGAAGAAGTCAATAAAACCCTAGAAGAGGTTGATAGTAGAACTCCTGAAGAAGTTGATAAAATCTCAGAAGAGATTAATGGTAAAACTCCTGAAGAAGTTGATAAAACCCTAGAAGAGGTTGATCAAGTTCCAGAAGAAACATATAGTAATGAAATCTTTGCATTCACTATAGCAAGCGATATTATAAACAAAGAAGATAATGAGCCAAAAACTCTGGAAGAATGTAGATATAGAAATGATTGGCCTAAATGGAAAGATGCCGTACAAGCTGAATTAAGTTCATTAGAAAAACGGCAAGTATTTGGACCTGTAGTCCAAACGCCCAAAGATGTTAACCCTGTAGGTTACAAATGGATATTTGTTATAAAAAGAAATGAGAAAAATGAGATTGTGAGATATAAAGCAAGGCTAGTGGCACAAGGCTTTACACAAATACCTGGAGTCGATTATGAAGAGACGTTTTCACCTGTAGTGGATGCGATAACTCTCAGGTTTCTAATAAGTCTCACAGTTACAGAAAATCTAAAAATGCGACTTATGGATGTCGTAACAGCATATTTATATAGTTCACTTGATAGTGACATATACATGAAATCTCCGAAGGATTGAAAATGCCTGAAGCATATAAATCAATACCTAGAGAAATGTACTCTATAAAATTAAGAAGATCTTTATACGGACTACAACAATCAGGCCGAATGTGGTACAATCGACTGAGTGAGTACCTTCTAAAAGAAGGATATAAAAATAATATAATCAGTCCGTGTGTTTTCATTAAAAGATCAAATCTATGTTTTACAATCATTGCAGTGTATGTTGATGATTTGAACATTATTAGATCTCCTGAAGAGATTGAGAATATTGCAAAATTGTTGAGAAATGAGTTTGAAATGAAAGACCTTGGTGTAACTAAATTTTGTCTCGGCCTGCAGATCGAGCATCTAAATAATGGAATATTTATCCATCAATCAAATTATGTTGAAAAAGTACTAAAGAGATTCAATATGGATAAAGCTCATCCTTTGAGCACACCAATGGTCGTACGATCGCTAAATGCAGAAAATGATTCTTTTCGCCCACAAGAAAATAATGAAAAAGTGGTTGGTCTTGAAGTACCATACTTAGGTGCAATCGGGGCATTATTATATCTTGCAAATAATACAAGACCCGATATCGCATTTGCAGTAAATGGTTAGGAAGATATAGTTCCAAACCAACCAAAAGACATTGAAATAGAATTAAATACATATTTCGATATCTCTGCGGAACTAGAGATATGGGGTTATATTATCAAAATGATACAAAATCCAAATTAATTGGATATGCAGATGCGGGATATTTGTCAGATCCACATAAAGAACGATCCCAAACGGGATATGTATTCACTTATTGTGGAGCTGCAATTTCATGGCGATCAACAAAACAAACTCTTACAGCAACATCATCAAATCATGCCGAGCTGATCGCCTTATACGAGGCAGGTCAAGAATGCGTTTGGTTACGGTCAATGATTCAAAATATTCAAGAAGAATGCGGGCTTGAAAACATCAAGTAAAATCCTAGTCCGCTGCATGAAGATAACGCAGCATACATTGCACAAATCAAAGAAGGATATATCAAAGGAGACCGGACTAAACATATTGCGCCAAAGTTCTTTTCAACACATGACCTACAAAGGGAAGGTGTAATCAATGTTTGCCAAGTCTGATCAATCGATAATTTGGCAGACCTATTCACAAAATCTTTGCCAACGAAGGTTTTTGAACAACTCACAAAGAAGATAGGTTTACACCGATTGAAGAATATTCAATGATATCTAATGAGGGGAAGCGTTATACGCACTGTACTCTTTTTCCCTTAATCAAGTTTTTATCCCAATGAGTTTTTCTTGATAAGGTTTTTAATGAGGCAGTACACGGTCCGGAAGTATCGTGTTAATATTGATCCTGAAGTATCATATTAATAGCGTATAATGAAAGATGAACATCCAAGGGGAAGTGTTGTAAATTAAATTTAATATGATTTATGTGGATGTTCAATTCATTGCCCCACTACTCCACTACTATGGACATTTATTTTATTTTTTATTATTGTAACATCTCTTTCTAGCCTATAAATAGAGGCTTTGTAAAAGCAAGAAAAAACATACATTTAGAAGAGAATAAAATTCTGCTATTGCTCTCTCTATTTCTCTTGTCATTTACTTTACTTTTGTTGCAACTTTATTTTAATTTTACAACAGTCAAAAAGTTCTTCTTCTTTTAATATATATTTTTTTAAGTTTACTATTTAATTAATTACAGATGTATCAAGACATTGTTTATTAAAAAATGGTCTTCAAGATTTTAAGTCGTATATATATTCTTGGATTATTATTTTTTTTTCTTTTTTTCTTTTTTTTGTGATGTGCGGCTGAGACACTGAAAATATTATATTACAAGAGTAGAACTAGGGTGTTCTTAAGTTCACCAAGCTCCTTTTGGAACTCAACTCTAAAATCTATTGGATTGGCTTCAAACGACGAATTCAAACCGTTGAAATCATTCTACTTTACGGGTGATGCATCTACATGTGAAAATTTTAAACGTTCGAATTAATTTAGTATAACGTCAAATGGTCAAAATTAGAAGGTTCATAAATTCATTTTTTGGATGTCTTTTGACCACTTGTCTCTATGCAAAACTAATTTAAAATTTTAAAATTTTCACATGTAGATGCATCACTCGTAAGATAGAAGGATTTCTTTGGATTTGTCGTTTGAAGTAAATCCAATAGATTTTAGAGTTGAGTTCTGATATCTCATTATTTGATCTATTGTTTCGACCTATTTTCAGACCAGACCTTATGTTTTTGACCACTAAATTGAATAGTTTACATTGAAAATCAATAGAATATGGTACTGCTGCATTTTGTAGTTGATTTTGCAGGAAATAGGCGAAAACAGGCAGAGTTCTGACATTCACCACGCGAGTCGCGTCCCACATGACGTGGGTCGCATCGCAGCCCAGACGCGACCTCAGACGCGACCCTCATAGCGCACATCAGCTCTACCTGACGCGGGTCGCATCCCATCTGATGTGGGTCGCGTCGAATTAAATGTGCCAAGGCCCAATTGAAGCCCGTTAAGGAGTCTATAAATACAGAAGGTCTGGCGCAGGAAAGGGAATCCACGATTTTCTACCAAAAATAGATCTGATCAGTTTTGAACCGAGAGCTTGGCGCCAGAGAAGAGAAGAGGCGATCTGGAGCCAGAGGGAGGATTCGGCCAAGAGAAGAAGATTCGGCCAGAAGCTTCGATCCTCTTCAATCTCTCACCTCTCATCATGATTTGCACTCTCTATCTCTATTTTACTTTGTCTTTTAGCATGTCTGAGTAGATTTGTAGTTTCAGGGGTTTGGATGTAGTCTTAAACTTTGTTTGATTATGCACATGGATTGAATCTGATTGATATTTCGTGTTTCTTTGATTCTTGTATTATTTGTGATTGCTTGATCTAAATTGCTTGATTGATTCTTGATTGTCTACTGTTGAATGCCTTTGGTATTTCTTCTTGTAATAAGGCCTTGACATTCTTGCAAATTAGGTTAAGTATATGAGGTAGGTCTGAGAACCGAAAGGTGAGGTCAATAGTAGCCGAGAGGTGAAATTTCCACTTGTGGATACCTCCACTTGTGGATACCTTTAGTAAACAGATCTGAGAACTTAGGTTTGAGATCAAACAGCTTGATTAAATCTAGGAAGGTGAAGTTGCATTTCCAAACCAGGTCTGCTAAGCCAACACACGAGAGTTGAGGTTTGGTGACATTAGGTACGGTCAATCGAGCCTTACACGACTTAAACAACCAGAAACAAACATGTGCAGACTCAGCTCAAGGGACCATGCGGGTCGCATGCGAGAGCACGCGGGTCGCATCACAAGGGTCGCGTACGAGAGTACGCGAGTCGCGTGACAGGGCCAGAGCGCTTGAGGGCCACGCGGGTCGCATGCGAGAGCATGCGGGTCGCGTCACAAGAGTCGCATACGAGAGTATGCGGGTCGCGTGGCAGGTCCAGAGCAGCAAAGTTGAAGATGAAATCTGAAACCCTTGAAATGCCCTTTTATACAATTGTCCAAAACAAAACATTCGAATTAATTCTTTCTGTCATTACATTTGTTCATTAGATTTGTTCATAACATTTGTTCATTACACTTGTTCATACATTTACTACAAAACTTAGGAATAGACAAACACACAACCTTCAAACTTCTAGTACCTAACTAGGTAGAGTAAAGATTAGGAATTTGAGTCGTCCCTGTGGATCGATACCTGAATAGACTACACGACGGGACTGTGCACTTGCAGTCCTAGTCAAGAGTCGAATAAGGTTTAAAAGCTACAGCTTTGCTGTAGTGAAACTTTGTTCTACCCTTTGGCACGAACAAGTTTTTGGCGCCGTTGCTGGGGACGCCAATCATTTTCTGAATTTTTGCTTTTCGTAGTTAATCTAGATTTTAATCTGTATCTTTTATTTTATTTATTTTCTTTTCTTTTCTCTTTTTCAGGAACACTCTAGCTTTCAAACTCAATGGCGATTACCATCTGAGGAGCTCGAGACACCATGGATCTAATATACAACATGGCGACAAACCAACATAGGTTTGGCCGCGACAGTTCTCGAGCTGGAGGAGGCAACCGATCCAAAGCTGATCAGATCGCAGCTCTATATGCTAGAGCTGCCGAGCTAGAGGAGGTCATGCAGAAGTATGTTATCAAAATGAGCGTTAAGGCAGCCAGGAACCATCAACCACGGCCATGTGTCATGTGTGGGGACAGGAGACACTCTTACGAGTATTGCCCACTGGCGGAATGGGATGAGGAGCCGGAGTAAGACAGCTATCTCAGCAACAACAACTGCACATTTCAATCCGATCCACCCGAGCCGTACATTGATCCCGCTTTGAGCGACCTCACACACGACCAACACGAGCAAGTTCACAAAGGAATTTGATGAACTTAAGAACACCCTAGTTCTACTCAGATTACAATACCACCAAAACCAAAGCAAAATCTATTTATGTTCCACAAAAATATTTGCTTGTAGGTTCCAAGTCTATATTGTATTTTACACACTTCCCCGGATTTGCCGACATTTTTATTAATATTCAAAGTTAATTACAAATTAATAAATATACCCAGAATCTCTGAGATTTTTGAAAAATACCCAAACTGACCATAAAATGGTCGGTTTCCTCCTCTCCAGAAACCGGCCATTTTGTGGCCGGTTTCTGATTTTTTTTTTTTTTAGAGACATTATGAAGAGCAAGATAATGAAATCTAACACGGAAAATTCGAATTTTTTGTGTTATTACTTCTTTTGATTTATAATTAGCATATTTATACTAAAATACACTATATTACTTGAAATTATGTTGATTACACTATATTATATTAAATTAAGCTAAATTATGTTAAAATACGCTAAAATAGGACAAATTTCAGTAAATTACTGTGTGTCTTCATAGTGATGTATAATTAGAAACTATATTTTGTTTCTCTTTTATCTTCATAGTAATTTATAATTATAAACTATTTTTTAAGAGACACTATGAAGAGCAAGATAATGAAATCTAACACTGAAAATGAATTTTCGTTTAAATTACTTGTTAGATTACTTCTTTTGATGTATAATTAGCATATTTATACTAAATACGCTAAATTACTTGAAATTATGTTGAATTACACTATATTACATTAAATTACACTAAATTAAGTTCAATTACGCTAAAATACAGTAAATTACGGTAAATTACATATGAATATGGATGATATCTTTACTGAGAAGGCGAAAAACGACGACGAATCTTCAAACGGCCATAAAACGGCGCTCGAGTGTCTGATTTCAGCAAATGACCACTTTTCGGAAAGCTTGCGAAAATACGCATGCATCAGTACTGGCGATTCCAAATTCCAAAATTCATAATTACCAAAAAACAAAGGGAAGAGCCTCAAAACTTGAGTTGAAGTTTCCGATTAAGATTTTCATTTCTATTATTCAATCTAAGTAGCTCAGTAAATTAGTTATATAATGAACTTGTAGAATACCAATTTTTACTATTTTTGGAACTTTTTTACTATTTCTTATGATTTATGAAAGATGGCACAAAATCGGCCTAATTTAGCGTAATTTTGCGTAGTTTAGCGTAATTTACCGTATTTCATTATAATTAGCGAAATTAGTGTAATTTACCGTAATTTATCGTATTTTAGCATAATTTAACATAATTTCAAGTAATTTAGCGTAATTTAATGTAATTTCAAGTAATATAGTGTATTTTAGTATAAATATACTAATTATAAATCAAAAGAAGTAATCTAACAAATAATTTAAACAAAAAATTCAAATTTTCAGTGTTAGATTTCATTATCTTGCTCTTCATAGTGTCTCTAAAAAAAAAATCAGAGCATTTTTTGAAAATCCCAGAGATTCTGGGTATATTTATTAATTTGTAATTAATTTTGGATATTAATAAAAATGTCGGCGGATTTGCGGTGAAAAGTTTCATGTTAATATATGAGTGGAAGGATTTTTTTTAGCGATGAATTAATTTTATAATATTGATAAATGTTGAAACAAATTGAAGTTATTAAAATTTGACAGTCGGAATGTTACTGATACATTATTTGCATTATACACATAACAAATAATAACTTTCATGCGTATTTCACAGTTCATCAAATTATTTGAAATTATAACGGGAGTATGGCTAAATTGCTGCCGGCAGCATTCTGGACAGCTGCTTCCGGGGGCATTTCGGTCATTTCCGGTGTTCAAACAACAAATCCGAACCGTTCAACGTGTTCTAAATATTAAAATCTACTTGGAGACCAAATTTTACATTTTTTGGAATTTGTTTACTATTTATTAAGCCACTTTGAAAATTCCAGATCACATGGTCCAGAATTTTGTTGCACTGTTCACCCGGATAAGCCAATTTCAAAGTGGCCTAATAAATAGCTAAAAAATTCCAAAAAATGTAAAATTTGGTCTCCAAGTAGATTTTAATATAGATTGAATATCTGTATAAAAAATTTGTTGTTTGAACACCGGAAATGACCGAAATGCCCCCGGCAGCAGCTGTCCAGAATGCTGCCGGCAACAATTTAGCCATACTCATTATAACGGTCTACATTATAAGACGTGATAATATAAGATGACCTTGAAATTGCATGAATTCAGGCAAACATTTTTTTTCTTATTTTGTTAAAAGAGAAAAATTAGGTTTTGGTCATTAAACTTTTTTTAGAAAAAAAACCAAATGGGTCCCTGAAGATTCATTTGCACTAATGGTCCTTCAAACTTTTTCAGAAAATTTGGTGTCAGGACTTTCAATTGCATCAAATCAGTCCTTTAAATTAAAAAAAAACTAAGTTGATCCTTCAACTTCTCTCAAATTAACCACATTAAACCTTCTAACTTATTATTTTTTTTAACTTGAAAGGACCAATTTGGTTTATATAGAAGTTTATGATAGGTCTAAATTATATACACATTCGATCTAGTTTTTATCACATAATAGCACCAAATATCTTATATTTTAGTAGAGAATAGAATGAAATATATCCAAGAATCAAGTTACTGCCAAAGTCTATTTAAGTTACAGGAAATGGAGCAAATTGTAGATCTTCTAGCAAGCTTTCCGAAAAGTGGTAGAATACTGAAAACGGAGTTACGGATCATGAGTTATGCCCGTTTGAAGTTTGGAGAAACCGAGCCCAGTGCGGACGCACTCAGCCATCAGACACAGAAAACAGAAAATCCGAGCGCAGTGCGGACGCACTCGGGCCGCACTCGATCCGCACTCAGCGACACACAGTTCGTATTTTGGCCATATCTTGGTCATACGAACGCCGATTTGAGTGATTCAAAGCTTGACGGAACCAGGACAAAGAGATCTACAACTTTCATGAAGGAACAAAGTCCAAAGTCGGAATATATAATTCTGTACATCCGTATCAATGGCCGCATCAGCCTGAAAAACTGCTAAATATGGAAAGTTAGTGGGCTTAGTGGGTGCCAAAATTAGAATAACTTGGTCTCTAAGTTCAGAATCACAGAATTAGAAATATAGAAGTTAGTAGGCTTAGTGGGCGCCGAAAATAAAACGACTTGATCTCCAAGTTCAGAAAACTTATATAAGGCTAAGGAGACCACATGAGAAATCATCCATTAATATATCCATTTTCCACAAATTGAGAGAGGGAGATCCTGCAGAAATTCTCGAAGTTCCAAGGAAGGAGAAGAAGAAGGTTCAAGCAAGGAGTCGGCAAGATCGAGGTTTTAGATCTAAGAAAGGGTGTAATCATTTCTTTATCTTATTTCTTATTGTTTTTGCCAAACTTTGTTATGGATCTCTCCAAGAGAGAGTAGTTCTCTTTCTAGGGGTTTAGGTCAATACATGAACTTGTTTAATTCTAGATTATTCGGATATTTGTTTTTATTATGATTGTGTTATCGGATTTGATTGTTAATTTCTGTGATTTATTCTTTATGAATTTCATTAGTACTCGTTCCTTTGAGTTCACCTGGTTAGGGTTTATTGAATTGAAGTAGTTTTGAAATCGCGTTGATCGTGTTTTTCCGCTTTAAGTTTATTAAATTCCGGCATTGGTCAAGTAGGAGACTACTAATTGAAACCATAAAGACACACCTTAGGATTGGGTTAGAAGCGACCGTACTTTGATATCCAATCCGGAACTATAGAAATTAAGGTTAGGATTTTGGTGAAGGACCGAAAGGCGAAGGCAAATCCTAATTAGGACACCTTAGAACAAATATCGATATATGCTTTGAAGCATGAGATTAAATATCCCTCTAAGTTAGTGACAGCTCTAGAATTCGAGGCACATTAATCCATAAAGCCCAAAGTATTTGTATTAATATTTGTTCCAAAGGCTAACATAGGTTAGAAACCTCATCAAATCAAACATGAATTTAAACAAACCGAATAAATAGAATTAGCAAGGAATTGTAGACCGAATACCCCTAGATCTCCTTAAACTTGAAAACAAACCAATCTTTCTTTCCTTTATTTTATTTACATTTATTGTTTGAAACTCCTCTCTTTCGGGTATTGAACCCAACCTTAGGATTTTAGAACAAACCCCCCCCCCCACTTTACTTTTATTGTTTTGTTTTAGAAGTAGTTTTCTTTATTAAAAATTGGTATTTCCCTATCTCCCTGCGGATCGACACCTAAATACTACAATCGATAGGTTGTGCGCTTGCAACTAACCTATTCATTGAGTACGAAGGTTTTATAAATATTAAAGGCAAAAGAGTACAAAATTATTATATCTAAAATACTCAACAAGCTTTTTGGCGCCGTTGCCGGGGAGAATAGGATAGATACTAGTTTTTATTTTAGGAAAGTACTTTTAATTCTTAGTTTCCTTATTTACTTTTCAGAAAATTAAAAATCCAAAAATAGTTTATTTCCCTTTTTACAATTTCTGAAATTTACTTTCTTTATTTAGAAAAATCCAAAAATATTTTACTTTCCTTATTTAATTTTCTGCACTTTACTATTATCTATTCTCTCTCTTTTCACATCACATCTTTTCTCTCATAGATTTGAACACTGGCACCGGTTACAAGGAGTCAAACCGCGAAGATCAAAGCCGGTGAATCCTCTCTTTCTCAACCAATGGCAGGTCTAGATCCCGAACTAGGCATGTCACGCAACTTTAGAGATGATGAATTTCCAGAAGGTCTCATCAACCCAAACTTTCACGATCTCAATAACAATCCACCACTTCTTCCTCCACACAACAACCTACCGCCACCACATCCAAACAATAACAATGATCCACCTATTCTCAATAACAATCCTTTGTTCGGTGTCAACCCAAACAACGGAAATGGTCGTAACCGCCAACAAGGCCACCGCTTCGGTTTTATACCTCAAGGCCAAGATCCACGCGAAATCAAGCCCTCTCTCATCCACTTGCTTGGCCAAAGTCAGTTTGGGGGAGCCCTAAACGAAGATCCACATGCCCACTTGGCGGTCTTCGAAGAATCTTGCGGCACTTTCGCTAGAGAAGGAGAAGAGCTAGACAACCTCAAGCTCAAATGCTTCCACCTATCCCTCCGAGATAATGCGAGAACATGACTGAGAACCGTGAATCGGGACCACATAAGAAGATGGGACGACATGGAGAAGTTATTCTTAGGAAAATACTTCCCTCCATCCAAAACCCAGCACTTCCGAACGAAGATCACGACGTTCAAACAAGCCGAGGGAGAGTCTTTGACCGAGGCATGGGATAGATGGGCCGAGCTCCAGCGCTTGTGCCCTAACCATGGCCTTGACATGTGGTTGCTTTTTCAATTCTTCTTTGCAGGTTGCACAATAGCCACCAAGACTCACTTGAATTCAGCCGCCGGAGGTAATATGTCAAAGATGGATCCAGAGAAAGCCATGCTAATGATTGAGGACATGGCGATCAACCAAAGGGAATGGACGGCCGAAAGAGGTGGGCGAGCCCAAACCACATCGGGAATCTTGAAAACCGATGAAATCACCGCCTTGAGAGCCCAAATGGAAGCCTTGCAACATCAAATGGCGCAAATGCAAAACGTCAAATCCGTGACGAACAAGGCTTCATGCGGCATTTGTGGAGAATCGACTCATATCACCGCCGATTGCAAAGTCCTTTTGGAAGGAGAGGACGTCGAGCAAGTCAACGCAATGTTTTACAATCAAGGTGATAAGAGAAACGACCCGATCTACAACAAGGTTAGGCCAAATAATAATTTCAATTCAAATACATACAACCCTAACACAAGGTGGAACCATCCTAATTTCAAGTGGAGGACCGATAATGACAACTCCAACCAATACCAAGGTAATTCCAATCAATACCAAAATTGGTCAAACCAAAACTCGTACCAAGGACCTTCTCAAAACAACAAATTAGAAAAATTGATAGAGGGTCTTGTGATCTCTCAAAACGAGTTCATAAACCAACAAAGAAACACCAATACTGATTTTTTTGGATTCTTTGAGGAATTTGAACAATAGGTTTGAGTTTTTAGAAACTAAAACGAAGATGCTAGAGACACAAATAGCACAACAAGCATTTTCGTCATCTCGTCAACAAGGCACACTACCGGGCAAACCCGACATCAATCCGCGAGAGTATGCAAATGCTGTGACTTTGAGGAGTGGCAAGGAATATGATGGACCAAAGATTCCAGCCAACGATGAACCAATTCAACCACAAAGACTCCCTCAATCCACACAATCTGAACCGATTTCAGCCGCACCAATTGATCCACCAATCGCATCGACATCAGAAAAGCATCACAAAACGGGTAATTCTAACTCAACAAAGGTACAAAAATCTGAAACTCCAAAGTATGTTCCTCCTCTTAGATTCATGCATTTTCCACAACGGTTGGTAAAGAACAAACTAGACCAACAATATGCCAAATTCATTGAACAATTGAAAAAACTGAACATTACCATACCTTTCACCGAGGCAATTGCACAAATGCCAACCTATGTCAAGTTTCTCAAAGAAATGTTGTCAAACAAAAAGAAACTTGAAGAGGTCGGAACCATCTCCCTAAATACGCAATGTAGTGTGCTTTTCTTGACCAAACTACCTCCCAAACTTAAGGACCCTGGTAGTTTTACTATTCCATGCAAAATTGGGGAGACCGAATTCAATAGTTGTTTGTGTGATTTAGGTGCTAGCGTATGTTTAATGCCAAAAGCGGTTTATGAAAGGCTAGGTCTAGGAGAATTGAAACCAACAAAAATGTCCGTTAGATACCCGGTAGGAATTTTGGAGGATGCAATTGTCAAAATTGGTAAATTTTTCTTACCGGTAGATTTTGTTGTGGTGGAGATGGAAGAGGATACACAAACTCCCCTTCTATTGGGACGTGATTTCCTAACCACAGCAGGTGCAATCATAGATGTGCGTGATGGAAAGATTTCTTTCCGAATAGGTGATGAAAAGGTTGAATTTAATGTTTTTAAATCTCTCCAATTTCCATCTAATGATAATGATTCGATATGCAGGGTAGATGTTTTAGACTCTACAATTAATGATCATTTAGATAGGATGATGGAAGGAGAACAACCGAATGAAATTATGAAAGAAATCGATAAAGAAACAACTCAAAACGACGAAAACAACCAATCGTGCGGCCTAGGCAGTCCACACGAAACTTTGCAGAGCCAAGTTTTTGCCGTTTCAACATGCACAATGCCACCGAAGGTCGAACTCAAATCATTGCCAACAACCCTCAAGTACGAATCTCTTGGCTCATATGAGACACATCCCGTTATAATCAATGCCACCTTGAACCAAGAAGAAAAAACAAGGCATTGGCACGACAAACGCATCGGAAGAAGTTTTCAAGAAAGACCATATCAAGTATCACGAGTTTTCGACCATGGTACCTTCGAAATATGGAGCGAAAAAATGAGTTCATTCAAGGTCGATGGACAGCGGCTTAAACATTTCATTCAAGATGAACCGGTCATCGAAAAGGAGGCAATTTCCCTCGATGATCCACCACCTTTAAACTGAGCCTTAACAAGTCGAGCTCCCGACGTTAAACCGAGCAACATCTTGTGAGTTTCTATTTCTCTTTTTAATTTCCTCTTCTAGTATGAATTGACACATTGAGGACAATGTTTTGTTTAAGCTGGGGGGAGGTTAAATGAAAAACTGAAATTCACAATTGTATCTTGCATTTAGTTTAGGCATGTTTAAATTTTTTGTTTGTTTAAAAACTAGGGTTTTACCTAACCATGAATAGGGTCCAGTCCGACTTGTTAGGATGTTTATCTAGTTTTGTGTCATGCATTTTGTTGATAAATTTGAGTGATTGGCAAAATTAGGAGTATTGATGCATAATTTTTGTGAATTTTTGGTAAAATCCTTGGAATAATTTGAAATGACTACATAATTTGGCGAAAAACTTTGTGGAAATAAAGGTGTATGAAATTGGGGCATTAGAAATTCAAATTTATTAGAGAAGCTATTTAGATTTGAGAATTTTAAATTTAGAAAAATTGGGATATCCGTGAGTATGATGGAATACTTAGGGATGTGTGTATTCATGATATATGCATATATGTTGAGAAATTGGGTAAAAATTGAAAATTTTGGAAAATAAAAGGTGACTCCAATGACCTATGTTACGGCTTCATGACGTACTTATGGTTATGAGTCCTTAGCACTTCTGCTCCACTAGTCTCCCGATAAAATTGACATTCGTGTTAGTGGAAGGGTTAGACTAAGAGCATGCAAAGCACCCTTGAATTAGAACGGTTGGGTACAGTTAACTACTTGTAACTAACCGGTGCTTAAATAAGGATGGGGAAAAATAGTGCTAAAATCATGAAAGAAAAATCAAAATGAGAAAATCAAAAGCAACAACAAAAATGAGAATATGCATGTATCAACACACGTAGTCCGCAACATTTCTAAACCTAAGTTTGATTCAAGCTTGGGGGAATTTGAAAATTCCACGTTTAAGATGGCATTTCTTTTAATAAATTTGGGTAGACGAAGTTTGTAATTTCTAGACCTTTAAGGAAATAAAAGTTAGAGTAATCAAATTATGAGTTGAGTCATAATTATCCGAGGGTTAAACTTGAAATTTGGGAAGTTTGCATGAAGGTTTTAATTTTTGGCAAGATCATACAAATTTTCATTTGAGAAACATACTTGATATAGGGTGTATTAAAGAGATTGAATGTAGGGCTAAGTTTAGATGTTGCTTGGGGACAAGCAAGGTTCAAGCTTGGGGGTATTTGATAAGTCTAAATTATATACACATTCGATCTAGTTTTTATCACATAATAGCACCAAATATCTTATATTTTAGTAGAGAATAGAATGAAATATATCCAAGAATCAAGTTACTGCCAAAGTCTATTTAAGTTACAGGAAATGGAGCAAATTGTAGATCTTCTCGCAAGCTTTCCGAAAAGTGGTAGAACACTGAAAACGGAGTTACGGATCATGAGTTATGCCCGTTTGAAGTTTGGAGAAACCGAGCCCAGTGCGGACGCACTGACCCAGAGTGCGGACGCACTCAGCCATCAGACACAGAAAACAGAAAATCCGAGCGCAGTGCGGACGCACTCGGGCCGCACTCGATCCGCACTCAGCGACACACAGTTCGTATTTTGGCCATATCTTGGTCATACGAACTCCGATTTGAGTGATTCAAAGCTTGACAGAACCAGGACAAAGAGATCTACAACTTTCATGAAGGAACAAAGTCCAAATTCGGAATATATAATTCTGTACATCCGTATCAATGGCCGCATCATCCTGAAAAACTGCTAAATATGGAAAGTTAGTGGGCTTAGTGGGTGCCAAAATTAGAATAACTTGGTCTCCAAGTTCAGAATCACAGAATTAGAAATATAGAAGTTAGTAGGCTTAGTGGGCGCCGAAAATAAAACGACTTGATCTCCAAGTTCAGAAAACTTATATAAGGCTAAGGAGACCACATGAGAAATCATCCATTAATATATCCATTTTCCACAAATTGAGAGAGGGAGATCCTGCAGAAATTCTCGAAGTTCCAAGGAAGGAGAAGAAGAAGGTTCAAGCAAGGAGTCGGCAAGATCGAGGTTTTAGATCTAAGAAATGGTGTAATCATTTCTTTATCTTATTTCTTATTGTTTTTGCCAAACTTTGTTATGGATCTCTCCAAGAGAGAGTAGTTCTCTTTCTAGGGGTTTAGGTCAATGCATGAACTTGTTTAATTCTAGATTATTCGGATATTTGTTTTTATTATGATTGTGTTATCGGATTTGATTGTTAATTTCTGTGATTTATTCTTTATGAATTTCATTAGTACTCGTTCCTTTGAGTTCACCTGGTTAGGGTTTATTGAATTGAAGTAGTTTTGAAATCGCGTTGATCGTGTTTTTCCGCTTTAAGTTTATTAAATTCCGGCATTGGTCAAGTAGGAGACTACTAATTGAAACCATAAAGACACACCTTAGGATTGGGTTAGAAGCGACCGTACTTTGATATCCAATCCGGAACTATAGAAATTAAGGTTAGGATTTTGGTGAAGGACCGAAAGGCGAAGGCAAATCCTAATTAGGACACCTTAGAACAAATATCGATATATGCTTTGAAGCATGAGATTAAATATCCCTCTAGGTTAGTGACAGCCCTAGAATTCGAGGCACATTAATCCATAAAGCCCAAAGTATTTGTATTAATATTTGTTCCAAAGGCTAACATAGGTTAGAAACCTCATCAAATCAAACATGAATTTAAACAAACCGAATAAATAGAATTAGCCAGGAATTGTAGACCGAATACCCCTAGATCTCCTTAAACTTGAAAACAAACCAATTTTTCTTTCCTTTATTTTATTTACATTTATTGTTTGAAACTCCTCTCTTTCGGGTATTGAACCCAACCTTAGGATTTTAGAACAACCCCCCCCCCCCCCACTTTACTTTTATTGTTTTGTTTTAGAAGTAGTTTTCTTTATTAAAAATTGGTATTTCCCTATCTCCTTGCGAATCGACACCTAAATACTACAATCGATAGGTTGTGCGCTTACAACTAACATATTCATTGAGTACGAAGGTTTTATAAATATTAAAGGCAAAAGAGTACAAAATTATTATATCTAAAATACTCAACAGTTTACAGATCAACTTTATCATCATCTCAAAGTTTACGGACTAACTAGATTTTATTTGAAGTTCAAAGACTAATTTGGTGTAAATAGAAGTAAACGAACAACTCGGCCCTTTTAAGAAAGTTCAGAAACCAAAATCTGATTTTTTTTTTTTCCTTTTTAAAATGTGTTTTGGCATGATTTAAAAATTTGTTAATGTTGTCATTTTAAGTTTTATCTATGAGTTCCAACCCTTGAGATGTTAAAGTATTACTTATTTACTATTTTGGATCTTAAAATATCTAATTTGAATTAAATTGTTCTTGCATAACACTTATTAAAAAGAGTAGGGCTAAAATTGTTTTTGTGCTCCAGTCATCTCCCATATCCTATATTTATATTCAAAGTCCAAATAGTTGATCCGGACCGTTCAACATGATCTCTTAGCGTCATTTTAGTACTACTACTGTAGATGCAGTCCCACAAGTAATACCGACGACATCAATTGATACTAACTAATATCATTATTTCAAGCATTTGATTTTAATTAAATCAAACTAAATATAATATCTTCATATGTTTTACAATAAATAATTAAATATCAAATATGACATGAATTCTATGTGAGTTTTTTTTTTCTTCTATTTTTTCAAGCAGTCATAATGGGAAGAAAAAAAAAAAAAAAAAACCCCAGTATGGTATAATTGAAACCTTGGGGGTGGAAATCGACTTCAGAAAACGGCCCTCCACCTTTTGATTTGGCTGACACTCGATACAAACATGTCTCCTCTTCCCTTGTATTATTTATATACAATCATATCTTTTCATTATGACGAATATTTTGGTAAGCAGCGTGTCATTCTCATTCATTTGAATAGTGTAGAATATCACTATTTTTTGAACGATTTAAATAGCACTATTTTATTATTATTCTATTTTTAAACGGATCCTTAAGTCTTAAATTTCATTTGTGTAATTTACTCTATTTAAAATATTTTATGCTTTCCTGAATGTTTTTTTTTTACAGTTTTTTATAAATATTTGATTATTCAATTCGTTCAATACAACAGTTTTTTTTTTTAAATTGAATACAAATTTACATTTCAAGTAACATGTTAATCTAAATTGCATTAGGAATTAATCATTAGAAATTTAAAACTATGCACATTAGTGATTAGGTAATACTGAATCCTATTGATGCTCATCAAATAATAGCCCCTTTGGGCCTTAAATTTGTTTTAATATGGTCTTAACCAATTATAGTCAATTGACTTTAAATTCTAATTAAGCAAACACTTAATTGGATTACAACTCACGCCAACTCCTCCCCTTCTCTCCCCCTTCCATCTCCAACAAACAACAAAACCTGCCTTCCAAGGAACCAATTTTACTCGTAACAAATTAACAATGGCGACACCGGAAGTACCGGTCACGACACAGCCAGTGGGAGTTACCGATGGAGGCAGCAATGTCAGCTCAACCGGCAATGCCATCAAATCGACCATGGGAAATTTTTATAGAGATGATACCTTGCTTGGAAAAGGTATTGTGGTGTTGAGGCTCTTGGGTTGGCTATTCTCTCTTCTCTCTCTAATTATCATGGCATCTAACAAGCATGGTGATGGCAAGAACTTTGATCAATATGAGGAATACAGGTTAATTGTTTCCCTCTTTTTACCATTTTTTTTCTCAAATTGATAATTTCTTTGTGACTTATGTAATGACTAGTTGGTTATAAAATTCAAAGCAAGACGAGAATTGAGAGGACTATAAAAATGTAATTATTCTCCTCTATTATGATTTACCAAAAGTAAGATTTTTTTTTGTTTTTTTTTTCTAAATAGCGTATATTATTCTTTCTAGATATTTTTTAATACAATAAATTACTGAAAGTTGTGTTCATAACATTATTCATAAACTGTTATAAAAAAATACAACACAGCAAAATTAATTGATGTTACAAATTAAATTCAGAATTAAATGGCGACATTGTCTTCTTAATTAAAAATCGTTTTGCCTCTTTTAGGTATTGTTTGGCTGTTGCTATCCTTGCATTTTTGTACACCATGGGGCAGACTGCTCTGAAATTTTATGAATCACATAAAAATAAAGACATGTTGCCGAGAAAGACAGCGTCGCTTCTCGACTTTGCAGGAGATCAGGTAGATTTAAGTTTGAGTGAGTCCATGGTACTATGCATAGCACGGATTGATCCGTAATACGGAACAATATTTTAATTTTTTAAATTCTAACGATCGATCCGAACCATTCAACATGATCTCCATATGAATATATATTTACAAACCGAATTTATATTTTTTTAATATTGTTTTATTATTTTTTAAGATAGGTAGAAAATCACTTGATCTGAAAATTCTAAACTATCTAAAAACAGTGATTTTCTCTTATCTTTAAAAAAATAGTAAAAAAAATATAAAAAATATAAAATTCAATATACAAGTACTGAAGTACATATTCATATGGGAATTATGTTGAACAGTTCGGATTAATAGTCAGGATTTTGAAAACGAAAATATTTATATGTATTACGGACCAATCCGTGCTATGCATAGTACCATAGACTCACTTTTTAAATTTTACGTATATCCCTCAAAATTGTAGCTTATTAGACGTACTTATTGTAGCTTATAAGATCCGACATTAATGAGAAATGAAGGAAAAATGAAACTGGTATTCTTCTATATGGTTTCATAATGAAATTATCTGGAAGAAATGTACCAAGACTTGGAAAACAAGATAAATTTCTCTTTTTATATGAAAATATAATGATATGACAATCAAGAAAATAAAACATATGATAATCAAGAGAGATTACATGTAATTTTTTCTTCTTATCTTAGATACTAGGGAAAAACCTGTTCATGTATGGTATGGAACGAGTAAATAGACCTCTGAAAAATTCGTGCAGGTGATAGCCTACCTTCTGATATCAGGCATGTCGGCAGCGACACCACTTACAGATTACATGAGAAAAGGATCCGATAACCTGTTTACAGACTCATCAGCAGCATCCATTAGCATGGCTTTCTTTGCATTTCTGGCCATTGCTCTCTCAGCTCTCATGTCCGGGTACAAGCTTTCCCAACAATTTCTGGACTAATTTAGTTAGATTCATATTTTACAACCACCCCACCCCCCCCCCCCCCCCACCCACCACCACCATTGTATTCATATATTTATTGGCTTGTGTGTAAATAATATGCCTTGCCTATATTAGTTAATGAAATATACTCTACTTTCACAAAGAATATTTGAATACTTGTAGGAGCTATGAAAAAATAAAAAATATACGTCTTAATTTTGTGAGAGCAGTCTTTTATTTCATTTCTTTAGTTCTCTATTCTACCTTTTGGCATCCTCTAATACTCGAGAGGACCACTAGAAGCAAACACATTTAAACAGAAAGGATCCAAATAAAGAGATCAAAGTAGAGTACATGTTGCAATTACTATTGGGAGCTGAGACTACAACTATAACTGCTGATGGGAGCTTTCATGATACAAATAACTTGTTAGGTTTCGTCATAGAAAAGTAAAAGTAAAATAGAACGTGTAATGAAAGATACTCTATAATTACATACATCTAATACAACATGGCCTCTTTGAGGCCCAGACTAACTTTAGAGGCTCACAGTAATAACACTTGCTATAATTAGATACATCTTAACAAAAATGAATTAAAAAGTAGTACGATGAAATGATACATATTTCACAAACAAAGATTGACCTTACATATGTCACCGGACCTCTCTCTGAATGAAGAAATGCGACTTACGCATCACTCCAACTATCTCCATCTTCTTCGTCACTTCCGACAAAAGCCTATACCGCAAAATAGAAGGTTAGAAATAAAGGTTTAAGCATCTCTTACTATCCTAGTGGCACAATAAAAAGTACTTCTGAAGAAATCAATGGTGTCAGTACAATCGTTGCTGTACCAGTGTAGAGTCAAAGCTACCTTTGTGTGCCTCGGTGACTTATGTGTTGTCTGATGAAAGATTAAATAAAGATGAGAAATGAATGTAACTAATAAGAAGCCAACCTGACGAATAGCATTTGCTTTCTCCACAATAGCAGCTACTTTGAGATTTGTTTGTGGTGCCTTGATAGACGTAATTTTTGGAGCATCTACTGGTCTTAGGCTGAAGGACTATAAAAAAATTAAACAGAACAAAAAACTTGCATCACAATGTAAAAATCAACAGTTAGATAACAAATTGACAAGCTACACAAATAAAGTGTAGATACAGATAATTTGAACTTTTAGCTTTTTTATTTGTTTAATGAAATATATAGCAGACTTTTTGCCTAATACAAAAAAATTGAACTTTTAGCAAGGACTGCCATACTCCGAAATTTTTATTTATATCATAAAAAAAAAACCAAAACACCCCTGTTTGGTCAGAATTCGAAACTTAACCAGGCCGCAGGGGCATTTGGCGGCCCCAACTTTTTCCTTTTTTTTTGTCCGATAAAAAACTAATGATTTCGAATTAATTTTTCAAACTGATGCACGTGTCCCGAAATTTACAGAAAATCGAATCCTTGTTCTTTGTGCTAAAAAAAAAAAGGAGGGGCCGCTATTTCATTGTGTGGACCCTGGCTGGGGCCGCAGAGCCAATTGGCGGCCCCAGTCTTTGGGGCCGCCAAATACCCCTGCGACCTTGGTAAATTTCGAATTCCCACCAAACAGGGGTGTTTTGGTTTATTTTTTATTTTTTTATGGTATAAATAAAAATTTCGGACCATACATGTATACCTCCGTTTCTTTGGTCAACATATCAGATTTTACTAGCTCTAATATACAATGCACTTTCTGTCAGCATAGTATAAGCCAGCTGGCAAGGTATATGTAAAATTGACCTCAATTAAGACGCCTTTTATGTCTTGTTTTTCGTGCTTGAAAAAAAACCGAAGGCCTAATTAGGACTATGCAAAAGCAATCTTAATTAAGGCAATGCACCATGCTTATTTTTATGTAGGCTTGACTGAATGGGAGTGTGAACATGCATGCTGTGAAGTCAAATACCTTATTTCTTATCTGCTCTAGCAAAGAATTTCTTTCCTCAGCTTTTGACTTATCGTCAGGCTTAACCAACTCAGATACCTTCCTCATCTGTCAGTTTTGAAATTTGAAATATCATATCATGAACTACGAAAAGAAATTATATACTTTCTTGTGCATTCATATGCATTATTAACTACCATTAAAAATTTAATATGGTATAATATGTCTTCTTTTAAAATCACAATTTGAGTCCAAATTGCACATTTAGGGGTTACTTTGGGGCAGTAATGGATATTTAAACTTGATACTTATTCAATTGCAAATTGATAAATAATTAAAGTTCAATTGAACAATTGATGACATGGAAAACTTCAATTGAACTTATGTTAGGGCTTAATGAATATTTGGATGAATTTTCGGCCAAACTAGCACTGTTAAGCACAAATCAGTCTTAGCCATAGAGATATAAACAATAAAATATTACCGTGCTTCTATCATGAGCAGAGACAGCATCCATTAATGGATTACGAGGCATGTTACGGATTGAGTGATGCTTCCTACCCAATCTCTCATCTTCAATTGATGGCCCGATGCCATATTGGGCCCACAAGTTGTCTTCCAGTGATATTAAATAACCAGGTTGATGTGTTTGTACCAGACTAGGTCCAGTAGTCCATGCTGAAACAGGCAAAAACGGGTGTTGTGCATCGGGCCAAGCATACTGAAGTGCCCTCATTTCAGGCCCAGCTAACCCTAGACCGGCACTGGACCCATTATTATACTCCACATTTTCCACATTGGCCCCTGAAAAAGGGACTGATGCCAAATTAGGGTTTGCAAGTTCATGCTGAAATGAGAGGGGTGGTAGGTCGGACAAACTCATCACCCGTGATTTCTCTCCCTCTATTCTTCCAGAATCATCAAGATTAGCAATTGGTGGTGCCTCCATGCTTCTCATTTGCAAGGATAGGTTCTGGTTTGTTTCATCAACGGGTTTGGATGAATGCCCGTTTGATGGCAAGGAAGTGCCTTTTGAGAGCTTCCCTCCCATTCTCCACCCAAGAGGAGGAAGAGGCGGTGGCTTATGCTCAGATGCCAGAGAATATGCACTGAGTATATCTACTTCGCTCTCTTTGGTCTCAACTGATACATTAGCGAGAGCATTGTTTGCAATAACCTCATCTGATTCTATACTCTTGTTACCACTCAAAATGTTGTCGGGTTTCAAGTTGAAACCCTTTTGGTCTTGGTCAATAGAGGAAGAAGGAAAGTAGGATTCTGCAAGCATGATTTTGTTTGGATCAACTGTCCCAGGTTCACTGGTACCATTATGCAAGGTCTCAATAGCAATCTGATTGATATCTTCTTGCAATTTCTCCTGATTATCGTGTAAATTGGTACATGGCACTGGTTTATTCAGATGATGTTCATTGGAATCTTCTGATAGGTTCTCACTGGGTTTTGCATCATAGAGTGGGTTGTCTAGAGAAATAGTACAGGATTGAATATTGTTCCGCTTTTCAGTTGTAGAAACCAAATCAGCATACCCGATACTTTCATGGTGAAATTCTTCGTATTTGCTGTTTGGAGGAGTATCTGGCTCATGGCAACCTGAATTGGTAGCTTCTTGTAATATTTCATGGACATGATCCACAGAGGGAGTTGGTGCCCCAGTATCAGCACTCTCTTCTTCTACAGATACCTCATTATCTGTCTTGCTCTCATTTTGCAGTAGTTCATGAACATGGTCCACGGAAGGTATAGGTACATCAATGTTGCGATTATTTTCTTCATTCAATTCGAAAATTTCAACAGGCACCACATTATTCACCAGATAGGATGTTGGTGCATAACCTTCATCACTATCTTTTTCATTTATTTTCAAAGCTTCAATAAGCACCTCGCTTTTCACCGCCATGGGTATCGATACACCACCTTCAGCAATACCTTCTGGTTTTAGTTGTGAAGTTTCAACAGGTACCTCAGTATTCACAGCAGAGGATGTTGATACACCACCTTCAGCGCTATCTTTTTCATTAATTTTCAAAGATTCAACAAGTACCTCGGCTTTCAGTGCAAAGGGTTGTGGTACACCACCTTCGGCATTACCTTCTTCATTTAATTCCGTAGTTTTAACAAGTACCTCATTATTCACCACAGAGGATGTTGGTAAACCACCTTCAGCACTATCGTTTTCATTATATTTCAAAGCTTCAACAAGTGCCTCGTTTTTCAGTGCAAAGGGTGTTGGTACGTTACTTTTGGCATTACCTTCTTCATTTAATTTTAAAATTTCAACAAGTGCCTCATTAGTCACCACAGGGGATGTTGGTACGCCGCCTTCAGCACTATCTTTTTCATCATTAATCAATGCTTCAACAAGTACCTCATTTTCCACCGTAAATGGTACTGGTGCACTACCTTTGCCATTACCTTCTTCATCTAATTTTGAAATTTCAACAAGTGCCTCATTATTTACCTTGCCCTCTTCAAAAATTTCCTGATATTTAGTCTCTAAATCCTCTTTCAACAGTTCATTAACTTCAACAAACGTACTTACTGCATCATCATGAGCAAAACCATCCTCCACAGGTAATATCTCCTCACAATCACTATCAACCTTATTAGCATCACACGTGTAACACAGTTCCGAATCCTGCTCAGGCACTTGATGGTCACCAACTTCATAGTGCAGAGAAGTATCTGAAGAACCTAATGCAACATCTGTCTGAAGAACTGCACTGTTCTGAACTAAAGATGTAACAGTTTGTGGTTTACCAAATTCTGGTTCAAACTTTGCTTCACGAGGCGAACCCGTGAGTTCCCAGAGGAAATCGATTGGATTTGTACCTTCCTCTTTTGCCCCTGCTTTAAAATCTCCTGCCCATTCACATTCTTCATTCAGTGAAAAGGGTGCTGATTTTTCGGTGCACAAAGGACTTTCTGCACATTCCTCGAGAGAACCATTGCCATTTATGGAAAGCTCATGCAACTTGCTAGAATCATTCTTCTCACAGTTAGTGTTTAAAGATCCATCAGTTGATTCATGGTTGACCAGTCGAACTGTGCTTTCATCTTTATACAGATATTGTTGGTCATCATCAGATTCATTGAATTGATTGATCTGGGTTTCAACCTCGCAGTGATGCAGAGTTTCGTTTCTGTACGTTTCGTCTGTAGTTTCTCCAAGATCAAGTAAACCTTCATCAGGTTCAATGAAATTATCCATGTGATATTGAGGATATGAACCCTGGATTGTAGTTTCCTCTGGAATATTGATAGGTGAGTGAGGCTCACTTGAAGAAGCCTCGAAATCTTGAATTGATGCACTTCTGCTATTATTGTCCATATATTCATCTGATGTTATTGTTGTTGGAGCCTTGTTGGGTTGGATTCTGATTTCATGAAGAGCTTCCAAATCTAACCCTACAGAAAATAACAATAATACATAGTAAAACAAATGAACATTTTTGCATACAACACATAGTTCTCATATTATTGAGTTACACACGTCACCCTTGTTAATGCAAATAACACCAAGCCACTAAAACTGTGGTTCAGCAAAAAAAATGAACAAATTGCACCTAAAAATGTTTATTCTAACTTTAAAAAGGCTGTTCTGCTTGATTTATATTGATTTTTGCTCATGGAAAACAAGAGTTGATAAAGCTGACAGAATATTGAAAAAAATTAATATGAACCTCAACCATTACACCGAGCTAATGTTGGGTGTTGCTTGCAAGAACAATAAAAAGTTGCAATATGCTGATGCCAAATATGAAAAATCGGGGTGTTATTTGCCGAGTCCACAACCAATTCAGTGCTATTTTCGAGAGCTCCCAAGCAAAAAAGGATAGAAAGCACACTTTTTTTCTTATATCGTCGACTCTGCATAGCAATTTACCTGGCATATGTGTGCTTAAATCAGTAGCATCTTCAGTTGGGAGAGAGGTTGTGCTACCAGGTAGAATTTCCTCCTCTTCATTTGATAATAGAGAACCTTCACCGTTAAAAACATCCTCCAATTTATCACCTTTTTCATGTTGAAGTCTCTCATTAGGGTCTCCAAAATTGTCTTTGGCAAAATCTTGTGTAATTTCTTCAGCATGAACTGGGCCATAAAGAGGTAAATTGTTAAGCTCAATAAAGATATGTTAAATCGAGGTGGTGTTTGCAAAAGACGAGCCTAAAAAGAGTTTTTATTACCAAACAAAAGTAAAAAAAAATAAAAACAATAAGAAAATAGAAATTGGTCAAGGGTTGCCACATCACAGGTTTCAGTACTATTTTAGCAGGCACACAACAGTACAGGGATGCACTGGCAGAGTAGTGCATCTCTAAAATCCATTTAAGGGGCTTAGATCATCAATTAACATTTTATGCAGTTAGCTACGCTACTAATGAGCACCAATGGTCACACATGCAGATCCAACTTGACCCACACTCACACAACAGAGATAGATAAGTGTCTATTTTGGTTTAAACTCCTCATATTTTCCTAAGAAGCACTTAGTTAACTAGAAAATACCATCTAATGGGTCTTCTGCGATGACATAATTATGAGCATCTTTACCACCGTGGGAGAAGATATCCTGAGAGATACTTTCATCTTTTCTGGTTGAGATCAAGTATTCTTCCAAATTCAGAATGTCCTCAGAAATATTCCTCAATTCGACTTGTGAGACCTCAACAGGATCTTCAAGTCGCTCTGTAAATTAAAAATAAAGAACCAAATTTTAGTAATGGACTTGAAGGCAATTCAAGTACGCTGACATGCAAATTAATAAACAAACCCGAGATACTAAAAAGCCAAAAGAGAGGAAATGAAGTTCTGACCCAAGAGGTACTTTAAACTGTGAATGATTCATCTTAGGTTACCTTGAAGTCCTTCGAGACCTGTAGAGCTTCTATTAGTAACCGCATAATTATTCACTTCATGAGAACCCAACGAATCCTCAAGAACGGGTGTTTCTTCAAGGGACTTGATTTCTTGCGAATTTAAAATTACATCAGATATGTCTGATGTCTCATGAGAAGCATCAGTAATGGGCACATCCATATTTTCCAGATGAGAATTTGTTTGTTCCTGATGATTGCCAGTCTGAGCAGGCAAGCCTACCAATTAAATGAATTGATCATCAAGAAAGGAAATATGTATTTATAATGAAGCAAAGAGGAAAACTTTGTGGTGTAAGAGAAATTAAAATTAATTTGCAGCTAAATTTAGAACTTTTATCCAGCTGAATTATATCAGATACAAATTAACCCTCACTTGTCCTCAATTTACAAAATCCCCACCTATATTCACAATAGTGCAATTTGGGGGGGAACAAAAAAGCAACTCAAGAAATGTATTTCTCCTTTTAAAAGTACAAAAGCAGACCATCAGTCAAATAAGTGTTCAGGCAGATCCTGGCACATATCAGTTTACAGGACAAATGAAATAGAATAAAAAACCAACATCACAATCTTGCAACAGATGCCAGGTACCAGTCTTTACCAGATATAAGTTTCATGGCTTTTTTTATTTTCCACCTTTTAGAAACAAATAATATTGATACTTGGCTTTATAATCATATAAACAAACTAGTACACCACACTTACATACTAAATCTTCAACATGCAATCGAGCCTCATCGACCGTACTGGTATTCTCTAGAACACGTAGCTCATTTTCAATATCACCAGATGGCACCTTTGATTCATCCATTAAATTATTTCCATGTAATATAGAAAGCTGTTCTGTCTTGTGGACCCCATCTGAGTGCAAACTGGATGTAGAACTAACATCCATGAGATCATCATTGTCGAAGAACTCTTCAGTTGCTTCCCCAAATTCAATTTCTCCATTTAATTCTAAACTCTTGTCTGTACCAACCAACCCTCCGACTGAATCTGAGCCCAAATTTCCATGCACCCTTTCCTTTTGAGAAGAACTAACATTATCAGATTTGGGTTTAGTCTCATTGTCCGTTTCCACCTCCGATTCTACAATGTTAAGAGCATCCACAAAATTCTCATGTTCAATAGCCACATCATCAGAATCGTTCATAGTCTTTTCGTAAGTTTGCCTCAAAGAAAAGGTTTCAATGCCAATTTGAATTTGCTCTGATCCTGAAGAAGCTTCATTCTGCTCCTGAATTGGGTATACTTTATGCATCTTTTGTGCTTCATGTTCAGTCTCAAATGAGACTTGAACAGATGCCTGCTTGCTTAAGCCATTTGATTCTGGTTTAATGTTCGCCTGCCTTCTAGAATCTTCTAGAATGATTTTCTTTTGAGATTCTATAAGTTCAAGAAGATGTAAATGGTAGATTTTTCTGGAATTATTATCTGAGTTCCGCAAGCGCCGAGACTTCAATTTCACCACTCGAGATATAAGGGCTTTGCCAGAAGATTGGTTTTCTGATGAAGGTGGAGACCTAGATGATTTATAAAAAAACAACCAGAAGATTGGTAACTATTTTATTGCTTAAAATGAACTTCTATAAGATGCCATAAGCATCTGTGAATCATTTTGAAGATTTGGCTAACTGAGGTTTAAAGACTTGTGGTCAGACCAAAAGCTCAATCAAAGGAAAACACAAAAAGAAGGAAAAGGATGTGACAGCTGGACAGGTGCATCCTGGTTTGTAGGATATCACACCAGGTGATGTAAAAGCACACAGTACCGTATCTGTACTGACTAAGCTCACATATTTGCTACCATTAACACCCATAGACAAACCCGTTGGCAAAAAAATTATGGATGTACCATTACTACCAGTAATTATCAATTCTTAATATAATAATTCAGATTAAAAACACTGAACAGTTGATTTATGAACTTAATATTTCCTTTTGTGAAACTTCTACTAATAAAAATAAACATAAAACCCACTCACTCTGAGCTAGATATTAGTAATGATTCAAGTGTCTCTCCCTTCTTCCATCGAATTGCTTTCTTCTGAAAGGGGAAGAAAATTGGAACATTACTTTTATAGTCAAGAGAATTTTTGTGCAATTAGGATATTGTAAAGTTCCTTTGTCAACTATAATCTTTTACCTTGATTTTGCGGGGTTTCCTTTCTCTAAGGGCATCATCTGCTTCAATTGAACAGGAGGAAGCAAGTTCCGTTTTGAAAAATGATGGATCAGTGTATCTTTTCAAGCATGCACCAGCACCCGCTACATCAAATCTAAATCACCAAGAAGAAAGTTGTCATAAATACAATGAAGATTTAAGGTGCCCAATTTAGGAAGTTATATTAACTGGCATAGATTACTAAGGAAATTTCACAATTGGTACGGCTTCTTATTT
Source organism: Carex myosuroides (assembly GCA_028015225.1). Taxonomy (NCBI): domain Eukaryota; kingdom Viridiplantae; phylum Streptophyta; class Magnoliopsida; order Poales; family Cyperaceae; genus Carex; species Carex myosuroides. Next base: position 10,252,838 of record CM051472.1, read on the forward strand.
ATTTTATTTGTGCTGCTTTGCTTAACTGTGAACATCGAGATGCCATAATTAAGGCATTAAATCACAATTTGGGTTCATAAGGCACAACAGGAACAACTTGAAGCTTACTGCACTGCTAAAGGTAAGTACTTGTCAAGGGTACCATTACAAAATATCACTGCTTACTATTTAAATGCTACACAGATCATTAATCTAATGCAGGATTAGCAAATAAGTACTTGTCAAGGGTAAATAGCCGTGGTGGACCATGGCATTCTTCGTAAGAGTCCATAACAAAACGGGGCATATCTCCTCTTGTTATGAGATTTTGATCAATTTGAACATTGGTGTGCCATTGAATTCCTACAAGAAAATAAAAATAAAAATAAATTAAAAGGCCCGCAAGCATTGTTTTTAAAATAAATTGTAAATTTACAATTGGTAAATTTTAGATTAGTTATTTCCAATGCATGAAAAAGAATTATGGTTAAACTCTCTCTCTCTGCCCCCCCCCCCCCCCCACACACACCACCACCCGTCCTAATTACACACTCACACAAACAGACAACTCAGAGAGCGAATGGAGGAACATATATTGGTTAAGAATTATATTTCTACTGCCACCAGTACAAGTCCAACAGTAGTGCATTCCTTGACGGAGAAAGAAATATGTCTCTGAAACAAGTAAAAAGCTAATATCACAGTAACCTTCATTTTGTGTGACATTTGGAAGGCTAATTTGTGAAATAAGAGCCTCCTCAACTGATGGGAACTCAGCCTCGAGCTGTTGCAGACGAAGTGTCAGCCCATGTCCTCTTGAAGCTGTTGCCATCACTTCTTCGTGCAAGTCGTGAAATATCTCTGCCGCAAATCTATTTTTAACAAAATTGAGACGAGAGGAAATGATCCATTGAAAAGATGTAACTAGATAAATATTAGACTGATCTTGTGGTGCTACTATAAATTATATTCCACTAAAGAATAAACAAATTAGTAAATCCTGTCTGATACATAATTGTACTACCATATTAGTGGTACCACGGACAAGTGCAGCTTCCATATTAATTATGTAAGTAGGTAACTGTTTAGATGTTGAAGTTTCACCACTTTTGGAGCTCCAGCTGAACTTAATTAATACAAATTATCTTGTTAAATCAGACATTTATCTTAGTTAAATTCAAAATTAAAATAGACTAAAGCAGCCATGTTGTGAGACATGCCAACCCCAACTAATCCCACTCAACATGTTACCAGACTTTGGAATCTAACAAACAGACAGAAATACTACCTGGAATTCCAGCACTAAATAATACCTAGTATATATATATACGGATATACCAATTCCAAATACCCAGGGGTAGGTGTATTTCAAATGGAATTTTCTGAAATAATTAGCGCTAAATAAATCCTCGCAGTAATAAATAGTACTTCATTGTTCGCCTCAGTTCACTTCATTCCAAATACCCAGGGGTAGGTGTAATCTGTTAAATTTGCAAAATGCACAAGAAGAAAATTCTAAAAGCATAAAATGAAACAACGAACAAATAGGAAATTAGAAACATTAGCAAAGAAAAAAAGAAAACCCTAACAAATAGGTACAACAAACGAGTACACTCACTCGGCAAGATCTCCAAGCTGGCGCAAGAGACCAACGAGACCAGCCATGGCGACGCCCTCAAGTAACGCCTCTGGGTCGTCCTTCTCGGCCGCTCCATATAGCTCCGGATCCGATAACCCGTATTCGTTTCTAATCTGGTACCTCACCATCGGCATCTCTGGGCCTTCGAGCTGTCGCCTCTTAACGCTCGGCTCAGGACATTAGGCAGAGAGAGAGGGAGGGATTTGAGGAAGCTTTGATTGATTTAATTAATTGAATATTTAAGGAAGTAGAGTTATGGAAAGAAAGTGAAAAGTGTGAATATGCAGTGACAAGTGAGGATGAGTGTGACGAAATTAAACAGAAATATAGAGTGTCACGAAGAATCGGATCCCCTAAAGTAACTCAAATTTTGAAATTAGATCCGGACCGTCCGACCTGCATTGACCCGAATAGTAGTGTCCCGTGCATTTCACCTCTGGCCGGATTGGTCCGGGTTCTGCCGGACGGTCGGGATCTAAAATCAAATTTTGGATTACTATAGAGATCAGACCCGTGAGACGAAATACTCGGAAGAAGATATTGACTCAAGAATTGGGTCAAGCTCCTCTACAATTATTCAAATTTTACTTCTCTGTTATTCATTTGTATCCATCTATATTTGGCGGGATTCAGATGAAATAAAAAATTGTTTTATTCTTATTTTACTTGTCAAATACGACATACATATCAAGTAATAAGTATAACTAATTTAAACTTGGCATGTATTTGATAATTGTTCGAAGCGGCTCAGTAGAAACTATTGTATTTATATGTCAGAATATTATAATATTCTTATGAGATTTTAGTCAACAATGTCAGTATTTGATATACAAACTTGATAAGCTATTATGAGCGCAACTAAACCAAATTATTGTTTAACTAATTTACAACATCGGTAAATTTATGTGTAATTAAGGTTTGATATTTCTAAAATATCTATGTGTACTTCTAAATTTGAAAACATTTCCGATGAAATGAGGATTTGAGAAAGAAATAGCAGAAATAATAAGTGTCCTCCGTTTGTTGGTAAGAAAAAATATATTAGAAAAAGGAAGCACAACAAAAGTTTCCAACACAAGATTAATATAATGGAGAACGATTTCTATGTATCTCACTTTGTGATACTGTAAGAGAGACTATTTCGTTATTTCTTACATATTAGTTATAATGGAGAATGATTTCTATGTGCCTCGCTTTATGACACAACTTCTTTTATCAAATTTATTTATGATTACAGAATAAATTTACTTTCTCAAATTCACCGCGTTAAACATCATTTTATAAAAAAATCAACAGAATAATATCTTACATTTATAAATTGCACAAATGTTCAACACCTAAATTAACCTTAAATTATATCCGATGTTAATCGTTAATAATAGTTAATATTGACACCGTCAGATTCTGTAATCCATTAACAAAATTATAATCACAGTTCAAAATAACTCCATAGCATTAAAAATTATAAATAATCCATCTTAATAAAAAAAACTTACAACACATTCCCTCTTATACAAGTGCATACTTATTTTTATTTTTATTTTTTGAGTAAAGGTTGGAAGTCAAGCCACCCAACTATTAAATATTCACAAATGATTGTTTATTGCGAATTTCGAACCTGTGACCTCCTATGCGGAGAGCATTGCCTTTGCCGCTAGACAAAAAACTGATTCTCAAATGCATACTTATACTATATTAAATTATTGATGTCATTTTTTCTCAATAAACATTAGAAGCTTTTGTTTATAATTTGCTACATTTGGAAAAATAATTGCGTTGAACGTAAGTTTGAAATTCGGTTAAAAAAAACCTTAAGTAAAAAGAGAGGTGTATTAAAAAAGAATTGTAGAGGAGGGCGGAGGGAGATGGAATAAAAGGAGTTGACGGGTGGGGACCTCGCCGTTGGCAGTTAATAAATTGGGGGATTACTCATATGACATGATGAATTGAGGATTGAGGCAGCGTAACGCTTCGTCTTTGCTCATTGCTCTAATGCTCTCCGTCTAGTGTACTCGCATTTCCCTTGTAAATGCTTCCGCCACCCCCATTTTGTGTACCAAAGCACCGCTATTTGTTTTAAGTTTTAAGTATTGAATAGGTGCAAAGTCTAGTATTACTTCAGCGGCATTTAGTTGATATAATAAGTGTTATGCAGTTGAGTTAGGGAATGTTTTTCTATAATGACAAGGGTTCAAATTTTTTTTTTTGCTCTATTATGTCTCTATTTTTTTTTTATAACAAAAAATTTAGAACTTATATGTCAAAATAAAACCATTATATGTGATTTATATTATTTTCTCTACGTGCACATAAAAAAATTACACTTTTTTATTTTGATTTTTATATGAATCAATGAGTTAAAAAATCAACATTTAGAATTTATCCAGATCAGTGTATTTTTGCAAGCTCTTGATATTTATTAAAACAAAGTCAAAATGACGTAATATCTATTAAAACAATGTCAAATTTACGGTTTTGTTTTAATATTTGAGTTTTAAATTTTAATTTATTAACATTAAGAAATAGAAACACAATAAAACCACAAAAAATAGAAGCATTTGGAACCCTTCTCTTATATAATATGACATTTTTCATTTTAAGATGTCACTGTAATAATATAATAGATAAAATATATAAATAAAGACCAACAAAGAAGAACTAATATTAAAAAAGCAACGCGTAAAAAAAGTAACTAAAAGTTAATTTATATAAACATATAATAAACATGGTCAAATAAGAACTCGAAATATTTTTAATTTAGAGAGAAATTGTTTACAATAATAAAAAGCAAGCATTAATGAAACACAGGAATAAATGAATTCTGATGATTTAAAAACAAGTGATACACTAAGTCTTAAAGCAGCTAAAAATATTTTAAGAATATTTTTTAAATATCAAAAGTTTCAAATATTACACAAGCGCAAAATAAAATTATATGATAAAAAGAAAACGATTAACTAATAGTTAATTAAACTAATTCCATAATATTTTTTTAGAAATGTTTAGAAAAAAATAGGAAGAAATTAAATAAGTATATTTTGAGCTACCCAGTACAATTTACTAATTGAAATGAATATTGTTATAATCTTTTCTAAAGTATATTAATAAAACAACCGAATTATGTATCTTAAATGTAAGAAAGATGTACATAGACATTTAAATGACGTATATAAAAATGGTCAAATTTATAGGGATCAAAACTAAGAACAAACAAAAAATTATGGTTCCTATAATAAATTTAATATAATTCTATATTATTTCAGGTCTGATTTGTGAAAAAGAAATAGATTATTGTCATGATGGTTGCAAAACACGATCAATATTGGAATCATTTTGTTCATTAAAATAAGACAAGCATTTTGAAAAAAAAAAAAATCCCAAACTGATACACGCACAGAGAAACATGCACGTTTAAAATATAGAATCAGATATATAGATTTGCAATTTGTATATTTCAACGATTATTTTTGGTAAATTACAATTATCATTTTCTAATTTCGAACACAATGCATGACATATTTGTGAAACAAACTTTATTACTTTTCTTGTGGCGAAATGACTCATTAGCTAATAATCTGCTTTGACACTGAATATTACATATAGAAAATTACAGAAGATCCTTCGCAGAAACAAACAAATGGATCGTCCGTCTGTCACGCGCTGATTGCAGATCATACGTATCACGCGTAAGCAGACGTCATCTGCACGAGGGTTTTCAACGACAGTTTTCTATGCTTCATAGAGAAACGAGTCATAATAACCCTCTAGTACGTTACCTTTTACCCGTTACACCTCTGTACGCAGAGTTATTTATGGAATATCTAAACAAAATTCAGTGAAATTTGAGAAATATTTGAAGAACAAAAAAAAATAAGAAAAAGAGAGAAGGTTTCGCGTACACAAGCGTAATTGTAAACAGGTTAATTAAGGATATTTTAGAGGTCTTCTTCAAAGATTTCATGCTGCATATTTTTTAGCAGCACATGTGAAACATAAAATAATCATTCGACGCTCTCTGTTGAACTTTATCAACCCTCCCTCATAATCTTATATAGTTAATTACCTAATATTATTAAATAACTCATCAGACTGTAACTGAAGAAAAATATTTTACAAAAATTAGTTTGTTCCTTGCAATAGGAACAGTTAGTTGGTTGGTTAGCACATATTCTTAAATCAATGATTTCAAAACTCCTGTAAAGCTGTAGTCATTTTCTTTTCTTTTCAGGTTTCTGGTCTGGGTCTCTCTTTTGACATTTCATTTTCATGTCAATTTGTTTCTATTTCAGCTCAAGCCTCAAGCGGTTTAACCAATATTTTAAAAGGAGAAATAGCTGCAAAAGCATTCTAAACAGAATGGCACTTCATAGGTAGCAAACATACATATATATGTAGCACGAAGTTTATTAAGGTAATTCCATGTACATAAATACATACATATATAACAATGTACAAGCATACACTGAAAATCGCATAAATTATAGCGATCATGTCGTATAATGATAATATAAAAAATATATATGTGTGTGTGCGCACGCACACCGTGTTTCTGTTATCAATTTTACGGGCATTTGTAGCGATTGCCGTGAGTTTTCATGTTAGCATAACAAGGGCATTCCTCCTTGTTACCACTGGTACCGCTCGGTACGCATTTGCACCTCTCACAACATGTACCACAAGCCCTATGGCACATCTTTGGCTTCCAATTCTTGCTGCAGCGAACGTCGCACTTCGCTTTGCAATCTATATTCACAAAAGGAAATTAAAAAAAAAAACTGTCATATTTTAGTAGTACTATTTTACAAGAAATCAAGGACCAATTTGAATAAAATCTCACCTATCGCCTGAACTCCTTGCATCGGTTGCTCAATTACATTCATCTGAAAAAACGGATATGATATTCAGGTATCAGTTATTATATATTGCATTTCAGAATATTTACACTATTGTTATTTAATATACAAAGAGTACAGTATTTTCAATATGGATGAACAATCAAGCCAGATATATATATATATATATATATAATTTTTTTTGTTTGATTGACATGATTTTTATTTTAATAGAGACAGAACTCACCTCAATAAGGACTAAGAAAAGAAGAAAAGCAAACAACAAATTGCTCTTTGCCATGGTAGGGAAGTTGTAAATAAAAAAGATGAAATGAGAGATCATGGACACCTAGGAACTGTGCGCAGCATTGTCCTTATAAAATAGAACAAAATGATAATTTTAGCGTACATCCAACACATCTTATGTTACGGTTATAGTATAACTAAGGGTTGATTTTTTTCCAACGAATAACTTAACGAACTTTCTTTTTTTACCAAGAAAAACAACACAATTGAATAATTGGACGTTTTAATTATGTTTTTTCTGGGATTTTTCTTAAGGCAAGTCTGTCAAACTGTACTAACCATCCTTAATTAAGAAATAAAAAAGTCCCATGTTAGAATGTTTCTTTAGCTACTAGAAAATATAGATAGATTTTTTTTTTACAACTGTACGTGTGCCATGTCATCAAGAATCATATGATTTTTGGTGCAATACAATAGCTGTTCTAAATTTTTGTTTTATAATTATTTGGTTTATCTAATTTTTTTTTAAAGATAAACCAAATAACCACTTTTTTGAAAAAAAAAATAATATTTACCAGATTCGCAGGTTTAAACTCCGGAACCAGTATATATATTGGTTCCGCATCTACAAAAATAGACCACTATCTGCGAGAGTAAAAAGTGACTATTCTCGCGGTACCGATAGAAAAGTGTTATTTCTGAACATATTGGTTATACCGATATGAGTATCCGCGAAGATACCGTCGGCAAAAAGTACTTACCCTCGCTGATAGTGGTGACCGATGTAGTTTTTAAACATGCAGAACCAGCAGTGCATTAATTTGATTCCGCAGTTTAACATGTGAATCTGGTGAAAAAAACAATTTTTTTTAATTTGTAAACAAAGGACACTCGAAGACATACACATTTCTTAAATAAAAAAATATTGAGTTCTTAAAATCAGAAAATTATTCTTTTATAATTTCAAAATGAATGGTTCTGATTGTAGATGCACCATAATTAATTATTGGGGGAATTTCACGTATGGGACCTCAAAAATTTTGAAATTACGTATTTCTCCCTCTAATATTCATAATATTATATTTACCCTTCTAAAGTTCAAAACTCACAAATTTATACAATTTATTAATTTTTCTAATAGAACTCATTTTAAGTATCCAATATTTGAGGCCTTTCCAAAGCCAGGGAAAATAATATCGCTTAACAACATCCAATATGCAGAGCATATTCTCATAACAATTCAAGCAAATTAATGAGGGGCCTAAAACAGAATTATTCTATTTTCAAAAAAAAAAAACAGAATTATTCAGCACGTATTAGTTTTCCTATAATCTTAGCAACCGTCTACTTTGCAGTGACAGAGAGTGGAGAGAACTGGAGTGTGGGCCAGCGGCAGCTGGTGTGCCTTGGGCGTGTGATTCTTAAAAAGAGCAAAATTTTGGTTCTTGATGAAGCAACTACTTCAGTCGATACAACAATAGACAGCTTGATTCAAAAAAAAGAAAAAGAAAAAAAGAAACTTGATTCAAAAGACTTTAAGGCAGCTGTCACACACCAAGTCGAATTCAAAGCTGACCCAACAATCTAAAAAGAAAAGAGGGAGAAGGGTAAAATGGATACTTTATAAATTTAAAATGAGTTTTATTAGAACAATCAATAAATTAGGTAAATTTGTGATTTTTGAACTTTAGAAGGGTAAATATGATATTATGAATTTTAGAGGGGGAAATAACGTAATTTCAAGGTTTTTGAGGGGGATATGTGAAATTCCCCTTAATTATTAGATGTATGGGAAAATTTAACGTACAGTAATGGTTTTTTATCCAATTTTATAAATATTATTAAGTATTTTGGAAAGTCTTATGTAGATCCGGACCGTCAATGTCAGATCTAATGGTCCAGATCAGTCGTCGTCGTCTTAAAATCAAAATGTTAATAAAAAAGAATATCTTGTCTCTGCGTCTTATATAATAGATGTGCTCAATATGTTTTCTAATGGCAACACAATTTTAAGTGAACACACATCACTTAGAAACATGCAATTCAAAATCTAAAGATATCTAAAAAGCATGTGTGGTGAAGTTAATCGCAACATTGTTTTCTGTGTAAGAGGTTACATTTTGAAATCGAATACTCACACCAACGATTTATTTAAGAGCGTGTTTGTTTGTCACAGAATTACACAAAATTAGATTTGATGGGATGAAAACCTGCTTTTAAAAAAGTGGGAACTCACATGTACGGATACGCTCGGGATTAATTATGAAAATGTATTAAAATTAGTGTTCGGTTGTACCGAGAAATTAGTTGTGGGAAATCTTAATTTATTTTAAATATGTATTTTTATTTAAATGTTTCATCTATTTAAATAAGAAAAATATTATAAGAAATATAATTAGTCTTTATCTTTTTTCACCTATTTTATAAAAAAAAAGTAATTCACAATTATAAGTTTTTTTATATACTAGTTTACATTTTTTACTTCAGATAGCACATGAGGTTCTAGCAAAAAAATTAGTCTTTATCTTTTTGTCTACCTCCATCTTTGGACTGATGAGTATTGTCCTTCAAATTGTAAAAGTAAACTATACCAACGAATAAACTACACTTTATTTGGAGGAGCACATTAAATCCAAGATAAAGACAATTGGGGAAAAAGTTTTGTGTGGCTCACATAGTCACATGCTGCCTACGGACTTATGAATCAAGAAAAAAAAAAATAGTCACAAATGCAGTGTTATCCGGTCTCTGAGCTAAACTTATTAGTCCCATAACAAAAATTCAATTTAAATCCACATAAAATCGCATCTTTATATATATACATGCTGAATGATGTGTGAGAATATAAATAGACCGACTCAGACTTCCACGTGAAGGCCATGTTCGTCATGCCACAATTTTGTGAGATTTACATAGGAATTGGGTTAATTTTCTATTTTTTTTTTAACCCCGTTCGGCTGGCTTATTTTTTCCCGATGGGTTCCCGAGTATATTTCCCAATTGTTCCTATATAAGTGCAATTTTGTGGAAAAAAAACTATCTCAGACTCAATATTTTTCTTCCCAAATCTTCTCTCTCCTCTTTCCCTTTCCTCTCTCATTTCACGAGTCGGTATCTCTGTTCTCTTTAAATTCTCACACCTCATTCAGCATGTATATATAAAGATGCGGATTTACATTGAATTTTTGTTGTGGGACTAAATAAGTTTAGCTCAGAGAACGAATAACACTGCATTTGCATGTGACTATGTTTTTTTTTTTTTATTCAAAAGTCCGTAGGCAGCGTGTGACTATGTGAGCCACACAAAACTGGGCCCCATTTGTCTTTATTTGGATTTAATGTGCTCCTCCAAATAAAGTGTAGTTTATTTGTTGATATAGTTTACTTTTACAATTTGAAGGACAATACTCATCAGTCCAAGTATGAACCGACATTTTTATTTTTACCCAAAAAAAAATATATTTTAATATAAATAACCAGGTTTTTAAAATATTTTTATTTTTACCCAAAACGCTATATTTCCTAGCGTTCCGAATTATTAATTCGGAACGCAATATTTCCTAGCGTTCCGAATTATTAATTCGGAACGCAATATTTCCTAGCGTTCCGAATTATTAATTCGGAACGCTAGGAAATATTGCGTTCCGAATCTCTGTTTTTTTTTTTTTGAAAACTTATATAACTCAGCTGCGGGGAGAGAGAATCACAAAAAAAAAAAGACCTTCTGAAGGGCTGAAGAGGAAGAGGAGGAAGGGAGGGAGGGGAGCTGAAGCTTCAAGAGAGGAGACGGAGGAGGAGACGGAGAAGTCGTCAGGTAATTTTTTTTACATACGTATTTACTGTTAATTACATACGTATTTACTGTTAATACATACGTATTTACTGTACACTACTGTTCACATACGTATTTACTGTTCACATACGTATTTACTGTTAATACATACGTATTTACTGTACACTACTGTTCACATACGTATTTACTGTTCACATACGTATTTACTGTTAATACATACGCATTTACTGTTAATACATACGTATTTACTGTACAATTGTATGATTTTTGCAGCCTAATATATTTAAAATAATTTGAATTATACTTGCGCAAAAATATATATTTTGAATTGCTTTTTCTTTGCACTACAATTTGAGTCTTCCTTCTCTCACGCTTTAAATCAAAGAAGAAAAATAGAAAATATTTTCAAACGATACAGCTAACATACAATTTGAACAATTTTTGTAATCGAATATGAAACAAGGTCATACTTACTATTTCTAATAGCAAGAGAAATAAACATTCATGCTCAAAATATAACAAAGTTATATATTCCTTGAACAATTTTTGTATTTTAATATCAAACACAGTCATACTTACTATTTCTAATAACAAGAAAAATAAACATTCGATCATGTTAAGAACACAAACAGAGCTATATATATTCCTTGAACAATTTCATTTTGTATTTGAATATCCAATCACACACCAAGATTAAATTCAATCACATAGCAGTTTTGACCTACTACATAGTCTCACAGATGACTATATTTCATTCACTAAGCAGTATTAACCTACTTCAGTTTACACAGAAAATTCTAAGTTTACACAGAAAATTCAATTATTCACAGAAAATTCTAGCTGATACATGCCTATACCAGTACACACTATACTCCTCCAGCAGATTATTCACAAATGGCACGAAGGCCTATTCAATTATTCACACTATACATGCCTATTCAATTATTCACAAATGGCACGAAGGCCACATATCAGCATCAGCCGCAAGCCACAAGGCATACAAGACCAAAATCATAGTTTTCAGGGTTACCCGTAATGAGAGTCGGCACAGGTCAAGGCAGCCACCAGCCACAAGGCAGGTCAAGGCACACAAGGCAGCAGCCACCAGCCACAAGCCACAAGGCACAGGTCAAGGCAGCCACCAGCCACAAGGCAGGTCAAGGCACACAAGGCAGCAGCCACCAGCCACAAGCCACAAGGCACAGGTCAAGGCAGCCACCAGCCACAAGGCAGGTCAAGGCACACAAGGCAGCAGCCACCAGCCACAAGCCACAAGGCACAGGTCAAGGCAGCAGCCACCAGCCACAAGGCCGAAAACCAAAATTAGAGAGTTTTTAGGGTTACCCGAGGAGAGTCGGCACCAAAATCGCAGCACCACACCAAAATCGCAGCACCAAATCGCAGCACCAAAATCGCAGCACCAAAAGCACCAAAATCGCAGCACCACAGTAAAAAATGGCAGCACCAAATCGCAGCAGAGAGGGTGGCAGAGAGGGTGGCAGAGGATCGGCAAAGAAGAGAGGATCGGAGGTGAGATCGGGGGATCGGGAAGAAGAGAGGCAGAGAGGTGATCGGCGGAACAAAAACCAAAGAGAGAGAGAGATCGGTTCGTTTGTCGCAAGAGAGAAGAAGAGAGGGATCACGGGTCGGTTAGGTCCGAATTAATATTTCAAAACGCCAGGAAATATTGCGTTCCGAATTAATAATTCGGAACGCTAGGAAATATTGCGTTCCGAATTAATAATTCGGAACGCTAGGAAATATTGCGTTCCGAATTAATAATTCGGAACGCTAGGAAATATAGCGTTTTGGGTAAAAATAAAAATATTTTAAAAACCTGGTTATTTATATTAAAATATATTTTTTTTTGGGTAAAAATAAAAATGTCGGAAGTATGAAGGTAGACAAAAAAATAAAAACTAATTTTATTGCTAGAACCTCATGTGCTATCTGAAGAAAAAATGTAAACTAGTATATAAAAAAACTTATAATTGTGAATTATGAAAAAAGATAAAGACTAATTATTTTTCTTATAATATTTTTCTTATTTAAATAGATGAAAAATTTAAATAAAATACATATTTTTAAAATAAATTGAGATTTCTCACAACTAATCTCACGGTACAACCGAATACTAATTTCAGTACATTCTCATAATTAATCTTGAGCGTACCCGTACCTGTGGGTTCCCACTTTTTTAAAAGTAGATTCTCATCCCATCAAATCCCATCCCGTATAATCCCGTGATAAACGAACATGTCCGAATTGAGAGAGGAAAGAGGAGAGAAGATTTGGAAAGAAAAATATTGAGTCTGAGATGATAATTTTTTTCCCACAAAATTGTACTTATATAAGAACAATTAGAAAATATACTTGAGAACCCATCGGGAAAAAATAAGCCAGCCGAACGGGGTTTGAAAAAAAATAGGAAATTAACCGCACTCCTATTTAAATCCCACAAAAATGTGGCATGCCGAACAGGGCCTTAGGGTCATTTGAATGCTCAAACCATTGTATCTTGCTAATAAAAAGTAGTAAAATAGCTGGTTTGATATATATGTAGTATATACTTCTTAATATATCATTTTTTTGGCATTGATATTAGCGCATGTATAGTCGCCAAACGATACAAATAATGTACAAATTAATATATATTATTCATGACGTTTAATATCACTTACATTGATACAAGCAAAAAAACTCAGGCAACCATCATAAATTAACTAAAAAATAAAAATAATATTTATATGCATCATATGATAATACTAGTTGATTCGAATCATAAATAAAAAGATAACGTTATATCTTGTAATGAAAATCTCTTGAATCGAAGCGGTTATTTTCACATTTGTTAAATCTACACACCTACTAACTTAAACACGAGATAAGTGTAGGTCCGATGCTCATCGGACCTAGTTTGGTTCCGATGGGCAGATCTACCGTAGGAGAACGGAGTAATTTGTGCGCACGAAACTTGAAACATACACGCACGGGGTTTAAAGCATTTCGCACGAATCTAAAAAAAAATCGATGGTGATTAAACCCGTCGAACCGAGGTAGGTCCGATGCCCATCAGACCTACTCTCAAGTCCTTAAACACACCTCTCCTAGATCACTGTCTAGAGATAGATTACAGTTTATTGAGCCTATCCCTCTATTCCACAATCTAGATGTCAAACATCTTAAGTTCTCAATTTATGGACTTAATTTCTCCCAAGCAGAAAAAAAAAATTTAATATGTAAAAATATAATATTAAATTTCTAACAGACTAGAATCTATCTAATAATATAAAATTTGTTTCTACATCTTTCTAAGATTCCAACGGACTATTTCATAAGCAAAACCGACATACTGGCAGAAAATTGTGCAGTAAGCAGTTAGGACCATAACCCCACTCATCCACAGCGCGCGGGATCTTGAATGTGACTCACTTCACCCACATTCTCAAACCCACCAAGGCCCAAAACACTGGTGGTTTGGAATCCAGAACAACCCAGAAAGACGCTGACAACGTCCTCCATGTTATACTTCTACGATTCTTAAAAGAGTCATATCTTATCTGTTTTAGATCTAATTTAACCCGTTCTCGAGCCGTATCGATCAATTCTCTATGTAGAAGATCAAGATACACTCCATTACTCAAAAAAGTCATTTTTACATATTTATTTTAATCCAACAGATAAATATCATCATGACATTGATGTAAACATCAATCTTCATTTAGCTTTTTAACTTGATAATAATAGTATGACTAACTTGTTATAAATTACAATTTTCAAGGACCAAAATGATATGTTTAAAACTTTAGGAACCAAAATAATAAACGAGTGATATTTTAAAGATAATTTAAATTATTTAGGGTTAAAATATCCCATTGTTTTCGTGCTCCATTCACATCGCACATTCTTATATCAATTTTCGAAGTCCAAATAGGCGATCTGAATTGCTCAACATGATCTCCATATTAAGATGTGCTTGGAGACCAAATTTTATATTTTTTAGAATTTATTTACTATAATTTTATATAGGTACAAAATTACTGTTTTTCGAATGGTCAAAAAACAGTGATTTTGTACCTGTTGTGTATTTTAGGTATTAGATTTTTGATCGATTGGATACACTTTTTCACTTTTAAATTTATAAAACCTTGATACACAATGATAGGTCGGTTGCAAGCATACAACCTATCGTTGTAGTAATTTAGGTATCGATTCAAAGATAATGAGAAATATTACTTCTTACTAAATTAATTAATTCTAAAGATGTGCAAATAAAGTAAATGGGTGGGTTTGTTGCAAATTGGTTTGGTTGGGTTCAATACCCGAATGAGAGTTTAACTAAAACAAAGCAATTTAAACAAACAAATAAAATGAGTTTTTGTGATTCAAATAGAGATAAGTCTATGAGCTATCAACATACAATCACTTGGTTTAAATCCACACTTAATTGGTTTCTAAATTCATGTTTGCAATGATGGGGTTTCTAAGCTTTAAATACCATTAAGGGTCACTTTTGTGAATTAATGACGTGCCTAAATAATTTGGTTTCACGATTAAATTCTTCACCCTAGCTATCTAGACTATAAGCATATGTTAGCCTAGTTTATCCCTAAATACCGGGACTTCACGATTAAGTCATTCACACTAATATTCGGTTCAATTCTAGAGGTCCCAATTAAATATGAGGCTTCATGATTAAGTTCTTCACATCAATTCAACCTTTGTTCCTTGTGGTTCCGGACTAAGAATTAGATTTGGTCATTTCTAATCTCAAATCCTAGGGTTATTCATGTACATAATTTGGTACCATAAATTCTTGATCCAAATCTACTCAAGTTGATTAAACCTAAGCGGGACGCTAATTAACAAGCAACACAAATTATGCAATCACATGAATAATAAAATCAACAAGAACAAACATGCAAGCAAACAATCATCATAAAAAAAAATAATTCAAGTAAGATAGATTTTAACAAGTTCATGCTTAAAGCCTAAGCCCCTAGAGAGGAAATCTAGCCTCTCATGGGTGCGCTAACATCCATAAGAAATACAAGAGAAAATATGATAAAACTAAGAAAAACAAGAAAGAGAATAGACTACACCAATCTCCTTGCTCGCTGCCCTCGTCTTCACGATGTTCCGCTTGAGCAACCTTCAATCCTTTCTCCAATCGCCTTGATTCACTCGGAAAAAGTAGAAGAGATATAGAAAAATATGTAGAATTAAAACTAAATTAAAAGTAAATGAAAGATGAATAATATATGTCTCCCTGGCTGCCTCTCTGCCAATATATAACAATCTTTGTGACTTTGGGAGCAAGCTAACAAGACCTGGAAGTGAATCGGGCGAAGATTGCGTCAATTTGGCAATAAAATCTATCCAAAACTAGACTGGTGCGGCCATTGGTGTAGCTACACAAAATTTTACATTCTGAATTTGAATTTGTTTCCTTCATAAAAGTTGTAGATCTTTTTGTCCAAGCTTTGATTCACCCAAATCGAAGTTCGTATGGCCAAAATATGGCCAAAATACAAACTGTGTGTCGGCAGCTGTGATTCTGTGCGGCTAGTTGTGCGGCCAGAGGAACCCGCACAAAATGGAGATTTGAGTTTGTGCGGCCCACATGAAATGCTTGTACAGGCCGCAGAACTCTCTGGAAATTTTCTGTGAACCGAATTTCAAACGGGCATAGATCATTATCCGTAACTCCATTTTCAGTATTCTACCACTTTTCGGAAAACTTGCGAGAAGATCTACAATTTGTCTATTTCCTGTAATTTAGATAGACTTTGGCAGGAACTTAGTTCTTGACATATTTAACACAAAATTACACTAAAATACAAGAAATTGACTTAGTTTTTGAGGTTAAACCTTAATCAAAAGTATATTGCAAGGCAGCACACAGTCTTTCAATAAAACAGTAAGAAAAATTCAAATGACGGCGTGCTTCGTGCTATACTGCTATGGAAAGAAAGGTGTAAAAGGTTTTCACTGATAAATGTGCTACGTACGATCGATCACCATGATTCAAGAGGAGATACAAAATGAATACAGGAGCTGGTTTCTGATTAACTCAGGAAATACTTAGGATACAGTACTGATGGGATTTCACATTTCTTTCTTTTAGCTTTGTTTCCTTTTCTTCACAGAATTTTTTTTGCTGTTTCATCTTCTTACAAAAAACTTTTGTAACATACGACCCTCGTGTCACAGTAAATTAAATTGGGAGACTTGACCCTTCCATTTCTTTCAAAAAAAAAAAAAAAGCTACACTAATAAAAAGTGGACATGTACCATCAGGTGATTAGTATACCAGAATTTGGGGAAAACAATGCTTGGTTCTATCTTTTGGACATGTACTAATAAAAATATTATCTTTTTATATAAGAGGTTGTTTCAAAAGTCGGACGTAGATTTTTTTTTTTTTTGCTTGAAATAGAATTTTTTTTTAAATATTAAACTTTAAAGATATTTTATGCGTCAGCTAAGACCGGGGGGGGGGGGGGGGGTCTCCATTCTGATGCTGATTTGACCAAATTAATATTGGTCAATTCATGGATATAACAAAAAGTGTTAATGTAATAATAGTTATGTTTCCGTTTGTTAATTTTTGTATTTCTGAGGAGAGCAAATATTATTAGAATAAAACTTATATGTTTTTTCACTGTGATGATCGCTATATATATTACAAGTTATCAAGTTACCGTTACTGTACCGTTGGTACCTATGTACAGTGTACCTATTGTTGACTATATGTAAGGAGACCCCTTTAACTCCTTGATTTAATCCTAGCCCTTTAATTCTAGATCAATGATGATAATTAATCTGAGATCCTAGATTCTATTTCTCAACACTCCCCCTCAAGCTTGGAATGTATATATCGTACAATCCTAGCTTGCTTGAAATTTCCTCAAATGGTCTCGGGTCCAAGCCTTTTGTGAAGACATCCGCTAGTTGATCTTCACTTCTAACATATGGTGTTTCTATTTCCTTCGCTTGGATTTTTTCTCTAATGAAGTGACAATCCACTTCTATATGTTTAGTGCGCTCATGAAATACCGGATTCGATGCAATATGTCGTGCGGAGTTATTGTCACAAAACATCTTCATTGGTTGATCACTTTTAATGCCTATGTCGTTGAGTAGTTGTTTGATCCAAGTTAGTTCACTTGCGGTTGATGACATGGCTCGATACTCCGCCTCCGCGCTAGATCGTGCCACGACACTTTGTTTCTTGCTTTTCCATGTGACTAAATTTCCGCCTACAAATGTGCAAAAGCCGGTGGTGGATTTTCAATCAAAGCTACCGGCCCAATCTGCATCGGAATAGCCACATATTGCATTAGAACTATTATTCTTCATCCAAATTCCTTTTCCGGGGTTTTTCTTTAAATATCTCAAAATTCTATTTATGGCCTCTAAGTGTGGAGTTCTTGGTGAGTGCATGAACCTACTAATTTGGCTTACGGAAAAAGAAATATCCGGACGGGTAACCGTTAGGTAAATTAATTTTCCGACTAGCCTTTGAAATTGATTTATGTCTTTTAATGGTTCACCTTCCTCACTATTTAATTTACATTTATTTTCAATTGGAGTGGAGGCCGGTTTGCAACCTAATTTGCCGGTTTCCTTCAAGAGATCTAGAGTATATTTTCTTTGAGAAATAAAGAGCCCTAGTTTTGAATATGCTACTTCTATTCCTAGGAAATATTTCAAGAATCCAAGGTCTTTGATGTCGAACTTTTCTTTTAATTGACTTTTAATTTTTCTAATTTCTTCTATGTTATTTCCGGTGACTATAATATCATCTACATATACTAGTACAAGGGTTATGTTTTTTTCATCCTTTTTGGTAAACAAGGAATGATCGGCATTACTAATTTTAAAATTACAAGAATTTAAATAAGAGCTAAGTTTTCCATACCATGCTCGTGGAGATTGCTTCAATCCATAGATTGATTTATTTAACCTACAAACTAGATTAGAATTGTTCTCCAATTTATGACCGGGTGGTAGGTTCATATATACCTCTTCCTCAAGTGTTCCTTGAAGAAAGGCGTTTTTGACATCCATTTGGTACAAATCCCAATTATTATTTACCGCAATAGAAAATAAAGTTCTAACGGTATTCATTTTTGCTACCGGGGCAAAGGTTTCATTATAATCTATTCCATATGTTTGGGTATACCCTTTGGCCACCAATCTCGCCTTGTACCTTTCTACGGTACCATCACTATTATATTTGGTTTTATATACCCATTTGCAACCAACGAGTTTTTTGCTTTTTGGTAATTGTACAATTACCCATGTTTCATTTTTTTCAAGAGCCTTTAGCTCTTCTTTCATGGCATTACACCATACCGGATTGGTTATGGCTTCTTGGTAATTATTAGGCTCTAGTTCTTTTCCAATGGAGGTAAGAAATGCATTGTAAGAGGGAGAAATATTGAACGGTATAAGTCACAAAATCTCTAAGTCTAGTGGATGGTAAGTGTGTTCTTATAGACCGTCTAACTTCTAAATTTTCTTCTTGTTCATTCTCATTAGTGTCAATGTTATCTATTTCCTCTTCAAGGTTATTTGTCTCAACTTCATGGTTAGTCTCTTGTGAAACTACTTGATCATCTATTCGAGGTATTATTGAATTTATTTGTTCATTTGTGTGTAGTGTTTCACTCATTTCCATTTCTTTAAAATACGGCTTATCTTCACAAAATATAACATCCCTAGAAGTAAATGATTTTTTTGTAATAGGGTCATAACATTTATACCCTTTTTTATATGAGGAGTATCCTAAAAAAATAGTTTTTGTTGACATATGGTCAAATTTATCTTTTCTCTTAATTTTTACAAAGCATACACAACCAAATACTTTTAAATAATCAAGATTAATTTTGCGTTGGTAAAGGATTTCCATTGGACTTTTGTTTTTTAAAATAACGCTTGGTAATCTATTTATTAAATGAGTAGCGCAAAGGATGGCATCCGACCAAAATCTTTTTGGAACATTATTTTGAAATAATAATGCACGAGTCATTTCTAATAAATGTCTATTTTTCCTTTCCGACACCCCGTTTTGTTCGGGAGTATTTATGCAAGTTGTTTGATGTATAATTCCTTTTTTATTAAAAAGAGTGATAAAATTTTTGTTCACAAATTCCGTTCCATTGTCCGATCTAAAAATTTTAAGTTTTGCATCAAATTGATTTTCTATGAGACATAGGAATTCTTGAAAGCAATTAAAAACCTCATCTTTTGATTTCAGTAAATATAACCAAGTAGCTCTAGAAAAATCATCAATGAATATAACAAAATATTTAAATCCATTATAAGAATTAATTGGGGCCGGACCTCATACATCGGAGTGGATCAAATCAAATAATGCTTCACTTTTGCTATTTGATTGAGTAAAAGGAAGCTTTGTTTGCTTTGCCAACTTGCATATATCACAATTAATACAATTTGGAAAGGAAAAATCTAGTGCATTATTTAAAACCCTATCGGACGGATGCCCAAGCCTCTTGTGCCAAACATCATGATTAATGGACTTTGCGGAAGCACAAAAATTTGATTCTTGTAAATTCAAAAGGTAATGTCCATTTTCAAGGAAACCTTCCCCAATCTTCCTCCCGGTTTCCCGGTCCTGAAAGATAACATTTTTGCAAGAGAATGTTACATTGCAATTAAAATCATGAGTTAATTTTTTTACCGAAAGTAGGTTTATAGGAAAAGTTTTTAGATATAACACGTTATTAATTTTCTTGTTATACACATTAATTTCACCTAAACCGTCTATTTGTACTTTCGTGCCGTTAGCTACTAATACATATTGATTGCTTTTGGTCATGACTAAATTGGTAAAGAATTTTTTATTTCCGAACATATGATCAGTAGCTCCACTATCTATAATTATTTGGTTATATAAATTTAAATTATTTGAGTGAGAAACAATACCACAAGTGTTGTTTGAATTTTTCTTGCTCATCCACACAGAAAATTGCTCAAACAGCTGCTGCATCTGATCTGATCCGCTTGACCCGCCAGCGTCTGACCCACCAGACCCGTTTGAGTTGGGTTTCGGTTCATTTGAAACACTGAACCCGGTTTGAGCGGATAGACCACCGAGCGGCTCTCTCTCTTTCTCTCTTTTCTTATTTTCATTCCAGTCCGCTACTCCTCCCGCTCCCCCTCTCGGCTTTGAATCCCACCACTTCGGACGGAGATGGGGGTGAAGGAAGTAGCACTTCTCGGCTAGGTGACCCTCCTTTTTGCAGTGAGAGCACACAACCCGCTTAGCATTCGGTTGATTTGAGTAATTTTGGAATTTAGGGTTTTTGCCGGAATTGGGGTTTTTTGTGGCGAAGCTATGGGTTTCGTGTCCCTCGCTGCCACCAGCTTGTGGACCACCCATAGCAAGCCGGCGGCTCTCTTCTTGCTCCACCATGTTAGTAATTTGGGCAAAAGAGGGAAGGGTGGTTGTTAAGAGGAGTTGTGATTTTACGGCATCGTAACTTGAATTGAGACCCGCGAGATATTGGAATATCTTGTCTTCTTCGTCCCTTTGTATTGCTATCGGGTCTGCTATGGGTGGTCGATAAACCCGAAGCTCATGCCATTTTTTTTGAAGAGCTCCCAGGTACTCTGTGTTACTCCTTGACCCTTGTTGTTCTTGATGGATTTCTTGCTTTATTCGATAGATATGGGAATAATTATTTTGTCGGCCATACATGGTTTTTATTCCTTCCCACAAGTCGAATGCTGTTTCATGGCCGAGGAATAGGTCTGAGATTCCAGGTTCCATCGATTGCATGAGCCATGTCATGACTCTGTCGTTTTTTGATTGCCATTGTTTTGCTGCCTTTTTCTCGGCCTCAGTTGTTTCTTGTTGCGGTTTTTTTGACTCTCCTGTGATGAAATCTAAAACCTCTCTTCCACTGAGAGATAGTTTTGCAGATCTTGCCCATGAGAGGTAATTTTGGCCATTGAGCAATGAATTGGTGAGTTTTGAGGTATTGGTAGCTTCTCTAGAGTGCTGCCCCTCTGAATTCATTGTTTGTTGTGCTAGATTGCGGTTCTATGGGTTTTGATTTTGATTGTTTTGATGTACCAGTTTTACTGGTAAGGAGCCTTGTGAGATTTTTCGGTCACAGAGATTGACGCTCTGATACCATGTTGATTTTTGTATTTCTGAGGAGAGCAAATATTATTAGAATAAAGCTTATATGTTTTTTCACTGTGATGATCGCTATATATATTACAAGTTATCAAGTTACCGTTACTGTACCGTTGGTACCTATGTACAGTGTACCTATTGTTGACTATATGTAAGGAGACCCCTTTAACTCCTTGATTTAATCCTAGCCCTTTAATTCTAGATCAATGATGATAATTAATCTGAGATCCTAGATTCTATTTCTCAACACCGTTCATAGGCATGCAGCCATGCACCTAGCGACATTGCAGCGCCACCATCAAAATTCAAATTAATTTCCAATTTAATCTGCACAAATGACCTTACATATATATATACACACACATTATACACACACATATATTGAAACCGCCTCGGCAAACATCAACCCGAAGAAGAAAAGATCGATCGAGGAGGGAAAAAAAAAGAAAAAGAGAATATGGCTGGAATACCGATTGTGGCTCCACCAGCACCGGCCCCGGCACCTAAAATCATGGGGCTGGAAACGCCGCTGGCGGTGATCGGACCTCAGTATTGCGTGCCGTACGATGTTGAGTTAAAAGTGGTAGAAAAGGCAATTAATCTAGACGACGCCTCCGCTTCCGTGACAGATACAAATGGCAACATGATGCTCAAGCTGAAGGGCCGCCTCCTCAGCATCCATGACAAGCGTTGGCTTTGCGATGTAAACGGTGTACCCATCGTTACCATGCAACAAAAGGTATGTCTATTCTTTTGCTCTCTTTTTTGTCATATAAAAAAATTGGTTTCTTTAGATATCAGCCTTTAATCTGATGTCAAAAATAATGTCTTTTGTGTGGATGGTCCTAGATTCGAAATCTGTATGAAAATCTTTTGTGAATATTAAATAGCTAGATGGCTTAAACTCTAACTTTTACTCTTGAGAAGAAAAAAAAAAAAATTTACCAGATTAATTAACTAACTGTTATTGATTGAGCAGCTGAGAAGTGTACACCGTAGATGGAACATGTTCAGAGGGGACAGCACAAACCAAAACAACTTGATCTGCACCATTAGAACACCAAGGATAATCCAAAACAAACCTGAATTCCACGTGTTTTTGGCCGGCAACAAGATCGAGGAAACCTGCGATTTCAAGGTCAAGAAGGGCAATAACAGTATGCAAATGACCTTCTATCTCGGCAACACTGACAGAGTTATTGCACAGGTACATATATCTTGCTTTCTGATCAATCATACATGTTAATTATACAATATCAATACCAGCTTGTATTGACCCCAATACCAGTATCCCTGTATCAGTACTTTGTACAAGTCCAGTAGGGGCTGCATTGGCAATATCATATTTTTTTTTTCTCAAAAACTAAATTCATCTGATTTTGAATGTGATTAATTTGTACGGTTCAGATGAATGTTAGGGAAAATCTGAAGACCAGGATACTTGAGCAGGATGCATATGGCTTGACGATTTATACTAATATGGATTACGCATTTATTGTTGCTATGACTTCCATTTTAGACGCCGATAGAGAAAGTTCTTGAGATTTGGTTTTGCTTATTAATTAATTTACGTATTGACTTATGTTTTATTTATGTGTTATTAATACGGTTGAATTTGTGCTGTATGTATTTTCTAATTCCTTAATTAAGTTCCTGAATTCCATATAGAGATGTTTGATGTGTGAGAATTTAAATACTTAAAATGTGTTTTATGGTGTTTGATACGATAGAATCCAAATAGTTATGAAGGAACATATATATCGTGGGAATGAATTACTGTAGAGAGATAGACTAGTCCCAAAACCTCAATTTTAGTTTTAATTCCTTTAGTTTGATTGGGTATCATGTTTTAGATAATGGTTAAGTTTAGAATGTGGATGTTGTTTATAATTTAGAATTTTGATCTCTCTTGATTTATTAAAATAAGTCTTAATACGAATCAAAACAAACATTTATATTTCTCAGATTAATCATAAAAATAAAGTAGCGGGATAAATTGTCCCGTCCGGAATAAATGATCATGTTTTATCTATATTTTGATTTTCAACTAAAACGTGACCATATCACGATATTTTTTATTTTTATTTTTATTTTCGATTAATAAAAAAATGTTACGGGTAAGAGGGGGAATTAGAGAAAAAGGGAGGGGAAGAGGGTGGAGCTGCTGCTGTGTGGCTTTTTGAGTGGCGAGTTGATTTTGTTTCTTTATTATAACTCAATTGTTAATGTAAACTCAATCTCCTTCGAATTTTCAGTTTCGAATCCTATGAAAACATAATTTGATTTTTTTCATTTATTGTGAAATTTTGATTTATCTATTATGTTAAATTTTAATTTGGCACGATTATGATTTATTAGTAACTAATCTTGTTTTGGACGTTCTCAACTTCTTTTATTCAAATTTTGCCTTGTAAGTTTTTATTTTAAATTTAAAGTTTTAGAATCATTGAAAATTTTAATTATGTGTTTAAATTATATTTTTATTTTGTCATAATTTAGGATTTACAGTTAACTAATTATTCAAAATTTTCAGGTTATAACAAAACGCATCTAAATAAACTTAAAGAAACTGTCCGCATGGAAAAATAAATTGATACCAGTCCCAGAACTGTTTCAAGGCTAGTACCAAAGGACAAGTAGCAGTCCAATCAGACATAATAAAATTCAAAATGAACACAGGAGCACGCAATCACAGTTTAAAATAGACGATAACAAATGTGCTTTGGAGAAGCCTGACAAATCTTAATTTTGGGTAAGGTCATTTAGTGAGTCGGTACACATCCACAGAAGCTCGGTATAGTACTGGCTTTGTGCAGTCCGAAACTGTCTCTTTGAGCCGGTACACATCCAAAGAAGCTTAGTCTCTTTGAGCCGGTCAATAAAATCTAGTAAATAGGTTTCTGAATTTAACTTCTATTTGGATTGAGTCCTTGTAGGCTTGAACTATTTTGGGAACTATTGGGTGTCCATTTGTACCTTAGTATGATGATGAGACACATAGTTTATGTAGTTGACATATGACATGGGTAGGACCAGCGGGACCAACATTCCCTCAAAGTCTTTGTTCAAATGGAGTTCGCAATGGGGAGCTGTGAATTTAATTTGAAAGAGGGAGACTGTAGAAGTTAGAAGTTTCTTTTAATTCTAAAAAGGGTAAAATGTGAATTATAAATTTATATGGATGATTGATTTTAAATTAATGAAAAGTTGATGAATTGAACAAATATGTGAGTTTCTATAATTTTGGGGGAAATATGATATTACAAACTTTTAAGGAGGAAATATATAATATTGAAGTTTTTGGAGGATACATGAATTTCCCTCTATAAAAATTTGGGTTGATCGGACCTGAATATCGTAATGAAATTGGTGATGCAAAAGTGCAGAGATGTCTTGGGGCCTGCCTGTTCAGAAGCTTCAATGTCCATGAATTTTTTTTGGAAGAAGTTAGGAATTCGTGTCTAACATAATATTTCTGTTTGAATCTGAACCGTCTAATCAGAATCCACACAACTATTAAAGCGGTCCCATACGTTCCATCTCAGACCGGATTGGTCCGGATTTCTATCGGACGTAGGGCTATAAATGAACTGAGTTTGAGCTAGTTACCCTCAACTCGTGCTCAGCTCATTTAGTTAATGAGCGAGTCAACTCGAGTTGGGATGGCAATAACGAGTTGTAAACCTAACTCGAGTTGGCTCACAACTCGTTTATAACTTATTTGACTAGTTAATTTCCTTAGTTATAGTTATATACTAGTAAAAGTTTATCTAAACGCAAACAATTCAAACATAATTAACAAGACAACTAACAAAACAAACAATTCAAACATTAGCTTAGGAGACATTTATAAGGACATGAGATTTATTGTGACGATTTTTATGTAATTCGAGTTGTTAATGAGTGAGTTGGGTATGCTCAAATTCAGCTCATTTATTAAACGAGTTAGCCAACTTGAGTTATAAATGAGCGAGTTACGAGTTTGAACAATTTTGCATGACCCTAATCGGACCGCCATGATCCAAATATAAATATTTTGTTAGTCTATTGGTTTTTTTTCTCATTGGCTGTTCGACGGGCGACGGCCCAAATTTAATTCTCAATTCCAACCACCCAAGGATTTGTTTTTCCATTTCCTACCCCATTTTCGTGGGAAAAATAAAATTCAATCCAACCTCTGTTTATTTTTTCAATGGCTGAAACGCTCTTTCCCACCTTTATTTGTCAGAATTAGTCTGAGTTTTAGCTACGATTTTTTCTTTGTACTTAGGCACTATCTTTACGACTTATGCAATCCATTTTTTTTTACTTTTATTCTTATTTTCTATAAAAATTCAAGCACTATCTTTGCAATCCAAATGTGTCAGTGACATTAATTTTCTAATATGATCAATATCATGCTTACATTTTAGAATGAGGCCATTGTATTTTGCAATGTGCACGTAATTGATCTAAATTGTTTAATATGATTTTCGTATGAAAATGTATGTAGAGACCAAATTTATAGTATTTTTTTACAATTGTTTTAGATAGGTAGAAAATTATTTGATTAAAAAATTATGAATTATTCAAAGGTAGTGATTTTCTACCTATCTGAAATAATATATTATTTTTGTTAAATTATAAAATTTAATTTGTAAGTATATTTATATGAAAAACATATTGAACGGTTCAGATTGACAGCTTGGACAATGTAAAGTATCATAGTCTCACTCAACATTTTATCTAAATGTGTCAATGTATAGAATAATATGCTCCTATTGCTCCAGAGTAAAACATGAATCATGTATTTCTGCTAAGCAAAGCAGCATTTTCTAATATAATCAATCTTACATTTTAGTGATATATTTGTAAATTTTGCAAAAGTTGTTACATTTATATGTGATAAAGCAAATAATTAACAGCATTGTCGAATTTAGCTTTTTATGGAGTAAATATTAAAGCCAAATTTAGTGAAATCTTTATGAGATGTTCAGAAAAATAGAATTAAAATTTTGCAGTCAATTTTTTGCTTTTTACAAGTTGCTACATTCTCTATTTTACCACAATCCAATTTTCTATTTTGTGAGGATGGTGAAATACACTTTCGCCTTCTTCAAGAGATAAAATTAATTTATTCATCGATACTTTTCCACTCTTGTATTATTTTACTTTTTTACATCTTTAACCGAACAAAATCAAAATATTACAAAATGAAAATCTATTTCAAATTTCAATTTTTCTCTCTTCTTTTACCACCGAAGAGGTTGACTTTTGGCGTGTCAGAGTTTAATACGGAATATGTATGTTATCTGTATTGAATGCTGTAATTTAATGTTGGTTGGATACTCTATACAAAACTAAAGTTGTCATTTAATAATTATTAACATATTAGATATAAAAATAAGTCCAAATATGCAAACTAACAATTTAAATAGTTTCTGTATTATCCTCTTCAAATATATCATAAACAAAATTTGATATATAACTTGAAAAATAATTTTTCTATCAACTAATTTGAAAATCAAACAATCAATTTTAAGGACTCTTGATCAGTAATGTAGCAATTTTCAACCTACATCAAGTCAAATAAACTTAAAAATTCGTCTTTAAAAAGTTCAACACCAACTGGCAACTGCCATGAGTGTATATATTTCTTTTCTGCCACCTATGTCAGGTCAGATGGACGTAAAATGTTTTTTTCCTGCCACCTATTTCGACATTATAATTGCCATGGCTGTAGTCCGAGGCAGAGCTAAGAAGAAAAAATGGATCTGTATTGAACTCCATTTTTTTTATTTATATGTAATTTTTTATATAATTTAGAGTAAAATATTATAGTACTGTTAAATTAATTTATATTTTTCGTAAAATATATATATAATTGATCTTCATAGTTCGATAGTTTAGCTCTGTTTTTGACTGTAGTGATATAAACTTTTTCATCTACGCTATAGCATTGGCTTTTACAATTGTCATTAATAATATTTTTCACGTGTGCATACGATATTTAAATGCGTACTTAATTAGTTTATTGATTATTTTTTTTGTTATTTCATATAAGTTTTACATGAAATATGATTATTACAGGGACCTATGAGCAAGATTCCAATATTTGCCTTGAAGGCTGAAGCCCTTCAACTGGGATTTATTGAACTTCCGGGAAAAGAAAGCGAAGGCAATCCGATGAAGAAAAGAACATTTAAGAATAATAACAAGGCACAAAAATAAAAAAGGAGGACAAAGTGCAGCCGGCAAATAAAAATGGAAAATGCAATTGAAATAAATCATGCACTTTTGGTAAATAAAATAGTCAAAACGAAGAAGAGAAAAATACAAAATAGGAAGGCGAAGAAAAGCCAATAAGAAATGAAATTAGTAATTAACAGTTAACACTACTTCCGAAAAATTATAATAAAAAAAAATTCCCCGAGGAGAGGAAAAAGAAAATTAAACAAAAACGAAGAAAAAAGCAGCACATCTCCCTATCCCCTTCTCTCATCTCGTCCACTTCTCCTCTCGTTTCCCTCCCATCCCCTCCCCCACCTCCTCTTCCCTACGGGACCCACTCCCAACTCCTCCGTCACGGCCGATCCACACCACTGGTTCCCCCCTCCTCCGCCTCTCCGCACGAATCTCAACGCGCGACCGCTTCTCGTTTTCTCTCCTTCTCTTCTCTCCCGCCCCTCGATCTACCTAGGGTTAGGGTTTACTCCGAGCTAGGGTTACGGCTCCTCCGCCCCCTCCCCCGCCCCAAATGTGCATACTGTGTGTCGTCCAGCGGTGGTCGCGGCGACTCGCCTCCATGCTCCCTTACCTTGTCATCCCACTCATGCTCTTGTGGGCCCTCTCTCACTTCCTGCCACCTGGTTTCCGATTCGAGGCCACCTCACCTCGAATCGCCTGTGCTGCCGTGCTCCTCCTCACCCTCCTCTGGTACGAGTACATCCTTCCACGCCTCTCTGCTTGGCGGGCCCGCCGCTCGGCTAGGCTCCGCGAGCTGCGCCGGGAGCAAGCTATTGAGCTCCACAAGCTGCGCAAGACAGCCACCAGACGGTGCCGCAACTGCCTCACACCTTACCGGGACCAGAATCCAGGCGGCGGGGGCCGCTTCATGTGCTCCACTTGCGGCCACGTCTCCAAGAGGCCTGTGCTGGAGCTCCCAGGTCAGGTTGGTAATTTTGGGGAAAAGAGCAGGTGGTTGTGTAGCCATTTCTTGAGCACTGATTCCAGTTATTGGTTGGATGAGACTCACAGGTGTTTGTCTCAAGAGAATTCATTGTCGGTCGGTTGTAAGGTTGGGAGGATTGTATCATTTTGCAGTTTGGTTTTGAGATGGATTTGCAGGAGAGTTTTTGGGTTTGGATCGTCAGATGATAACGTGTCTGACGACGGTGACTCGAAAAGGTCTAAAAGAGGCCAGAATGGAGGTAATTTGCAAGAAAATAGAACAGAGAAGGCGAAAAGGAAAGCTGAAGAAAAGAGATTAGCAAGGTTAGAGAAGGAGATGCTGGAAGAAGAAGAGAGAAAGCAGCGGGAAGAGGTGGCACGGTTAGTAGAAGAGAGAAGAAAGCTAAGAGATGAGAAGTTAGAGGCTGAAGAGAGGTCCAAAGGTGTCACACCAGTTGGAGAGAGAGATGGCAAGAAAGAGTCTGAGAAAAAGAGGCAGGATAGAGAAAGAAGAAGAGAGAAAGATAGAAGTTCTAATATGAGCAACTCGGATTGCGAAGAAATTGATAAGAGATCTATTATTAGGGAAACTGGGAAAAGGAAAGAGTTGGATAAGAAGGGAGATAGTATTGGTACATGTCATGGAACTGGTACCAACAAAATTGTACAACAGAGTACTAGACAGAAGTATTTTAGTACTGTTGCTGGTAATTTTAAGGGTTTTTCGGGGGCTTCGTTTTTTGGTGGAAGCAACCCGAGTTCTTCTCCTAATGTCCCTTCAGTAAGTAAAGGGTCAAAAACCAGTACTGGGTTTGGTAACCAGAGTTATGTGGTGAAGAGAGATGGTCAAGTTGGTGCTGGTACCGTTCACAAGGTTTTGCCAAATGGGGACGATAAGAGCTCTGATACCAAAATCAATCGGCCGGTGAGTTTCTTTAAATATTTTTTGTGTTTTGCGGAGGTACTGGTACTGTTTACACAAAAACCAGCCCTTAAACTCCAGTTTAAATAAAAATACCCTAACCGAGCACCCTGCTGCTGGTAATGCCATCATCAGTTCTAGAAATTTTACTTATTAGTAAAATAAATAGTTAAATTTTGGATAATTAATTTGCACCACACCTAACTATGTGGTTCATAATTCTAAAAACATAGCAATAGGTTGCCTCTGTTGTAAAATTTAATTAAGCCTTGATTTTAATGAGTCTCAAGTCATCAATTCATAAAGGAAAAAAAACCAACTGGAATCCATATGATATTATGCAGTACATCTGGTATAGCTCCACCTCTCACAAAACCAACTTCATATAATACTGAAATCTCAGATGATCATACTTGGTGAAATATGAGTGACAAAAATATTCTGCAAATTTGTCTCCATCATGGCTTCACTTTTATAAGAGTTAGTAGTAGAAAGATAAAACTTAAAAAGACGAATAAAAATTGTTAGATGTTGACATTTCATTCTTTCGAATCACTCATAAACAGCTACAACATTTCTGTTTGGTTTTGTGGAAATCAAGAGGTTCATGAAATTAATTCTTGTTGTCGTCTTTCTACGTGCTTTCTTTTGGTACTTTTGTTGCAAACCAAGACCATGCTGAAATGTGTTTTTTTGGCCTTCAGAACGAATACAGATGTAAAGCCTTTTTTTTTTCTTTGCTGTTTGAGTTTTTGTGTTTTTAATATTATTAATTTTCAAAAGTGGAGGTCCGATGGACCTCATATCATTTGATCCCTCTCTCTTATTTTTGTGCATTTTAGAGGGGTGAATATATCTGCTGAACTTATCTTTTTATTTTACTTGAGCCACTATACTTTTGGATTATTATTCAATTTTAGCAGTTTGGTTGATTATCCAAAAGATGGTATTGAACTAGTTGGTCCTTATGGTCTGGCGACTGGACTAAGTTCTGGAAGTTTAAAGTCCTTCTCAATGCTAACTGCAATTTGTGCAACTACAGTTTACACTGAAAATATCAAACCTTCCAAATTTTGACCTTATTATTTTTATTTTTTTTTATCCAATCATTTTTGTGTGTCTGGTGTATTTCTCTAACCTATCACTTCAGCATGAAATGCAGGGCCTCCATGAACAAAACTATTAGTCCAGGGGTTTGATCTAATAGAAATTCTTTTTGTCTGATTTAACAAAAAACCTCAAAATGGCTTGGACTGATTCTGAGCGTGCTCTCTTTTTTACACTACTTACGCTCTCGCTCTCTTTGTAGGTAAGTTTAGAGAAACAACCCCCTCCACCAGCCCCCAAAAAAGCATGGCACCAACTCTTCAAGCGGAACCCAGTCTCTCCTACCCCTGATCAAACCTCAACTGTGCCAAATTATCAAATTGGCCCCTTGGAGACCTATATTGCACCACCTAACCGCTACTTCAACACACCGCCAATCTTCAGCCGACCAACCTTACCTTTCCCCATGTATACTCCACCCAGTACCGGCCTATTCCGTCCGGTTAAAGATCCAGTTCCACCCCCTCCAGTAGTTGAAGAACAGGAGCAATTTGAAGACCCATCATTCGATCCTGATGCAATCGCATTACTTGGACCTGTTTCAGAGTCTCTTGACAATTTACCCCTCGACTTAGGCACTGGGTTTATATCAAGTGAAAGTGGGAAGATAAGCAAACCTTCTCCCATTCAGTCCCCGCTATTGCGAAATAGGGTATCTGATGATGGTCATAAACCCTTTTCTTCAGCTGTGCAGGATTCAGGAAGTAATGAAACGGGTCCTTGGCAGCTTTGGGGTGCCCCATTAACCCAAAATTCTCTTGGGTCTGTTGGAGGTAGTAAGAGTGGATTTGCGCCTAAGGAAGAAACCGGTGCAGCAACAGGTTTTATTGGTGATGTGCATTCGCCAAGGCATTTGGGTGGTATAAGACCAGCTTTACCAGTGTCGGTACCTGTACCAGTACAGCCGGTGCACATACCTATGTCAGTGCCTGCCCCTGTACCGAATGGAGAGAGCCTTTTCCTGCCTCATAGTATGGTGGGGAGTTTTGGTCCTGCTGTGTTGGATATGGTGAATCACTCTGAGCTTTCACCGAGTCATCACTGGTCCAAGTAAGCATCATCAATTATTTTCTTATATATTTATTCATTTTAAGAAAGAATGTAAAGTGGCTTTCCCTGCCAGATTAAATGTATAGCAATGTTCTTAGATAAGGAAATATAATGTTTGTAAATGAAAAAAGAGCTTTATTGATTTATTTTTTACTCCGAGAAAATCGTAAAACAATGAGATTATGTTCAACGAAGTAGCAAAAGGATCACTGTTCCGTAGGCTTTGATGTTGACGTTTTAGTTAATTTATTTTGTCTTTATGGAACAGTCTTTAAACTTATTACAATTTACCAGTGATTAGAACAAAGCAAAATTTCATTTGGCTCGATCCAGCCTGAGTAGCCATGCATTTCAATTGTAGTCCTTTTGGCTTTGAATTATTGTTATGGGCATATATTGTTATGTTTAACTCAATAAATATTTTCTTCATAGTTTACTCATTGTCTGATCCTTGCCAGGAGCTCAATACCCTATTATACAAACTCCGAAATTGACTTGCCTTTGATTTATTTTCCTAAATTATCTTCATAAATTAGCAGGCCCCTCTAAAATTGAGTGATTGAATTATTTCAGCTTACCTGACTTTTCTTATGAAAGTCTAGGACTCTAGGTGGAAGGAAACAATTTGATATTTGCTGAAAAAAACACTTCAGTTAATTGTTCAATTAATTAACTGTGCATGAGTCTCTAGAGAAGCTCCCTCTTAAGTTAATTTCTCAATTAGTTTGTTATAGGCTTGAACAAACTTAAATTAAACCTTCAGGATTTCATACAGAAGATGAATGGGTCCTGGTTCTGTTAGGTTCAGTCTGGAGTGGTAGATTCTAGTTGTGTGTTTTTACATGCATTGTTGCCTTGTTATGTTAATACATGATCATATATTACTCTGCAATCTAATCTTTTTTTGGTAATTGCAGCAGCAGGGATCAATGGAAGATGAATGGTTCAATCGAAGCCGCAAACTCAACTCCTGCAAGTCCCCGTGCAGAAAGTCTGTTTTCAACTGAGCCAGCTTTGCATTCACCCTGGTTTAATCAGAAGGACGCTCCCCTGACATGAATAGGGGAAGATAAACATTTTGAATTAATAAAAAAAATACAATCAGTTTCCAATAGGTAAGAAAAGGCAAGCAGTATGTGGGTTTGCCTCTTTCGAGAGGGGTAGAAAAGAGATTTCAGGAAAACAATAGTGCAGTTGTATCTCAATTCTCCCATTGTTTTGAATGATTATTTTCATTCATTGGCTCTCTCTTGAATTTGTTCTTTCGGGCACCATTTATTAAAAGAAAAAAAAACAAAGAACAAAGAAATTGAGAAAAGAGGGAAAGGAAGATGTGCACCAAATTTTCATTTGTAATGCATTGGAAGCCTTATATTCCCTGGTTTCCTCCCTCGTTATAACTTGATTCTTTGAGGTTCAAGTTTTGTGTGATTAGAGATGTATGGTAAATATTAATTATTGGACCGTGGTGTACTAATATGCTGCGACCAGAATACTAAAGGAATGGCAATTTAGATACAGCTGAGTTAAAGGAATGGCAATCCTTAAAACATAAATTAGAAGAATTATACTTAGAGGAAGAAATATATTGGAAACATAGAGCTAAACAAAAATGGCTAGAAGAAGGAGACCAGAATACTAAATTCTTTCATACTATAGCCAACCATAGGAAAAATAAAAACATGATTAATTCCCTAGATATTAACAACCAACCTACACAGTCACTTAAGGATATCAAAACTCATATTTTTGACTATTACAAACAGTGTCTAGGAACAGAAGGAATAAAATATGCTACATTAGATCCACAATTCTAGCAGGAGACTGATAAAATTACTCCTCAGAAAAATGACTTATTCAACCTTTTATATTAGAGGAAATTAAAACTGCTCTTTTCGATTGTGAATCTAATGGAGCATCAGGTCCAGATGGGTTCCCATTCAAATTTTATCAACAATTTTGGGAATTAGTCCACCCTGATCTCCTGCTACTATGTTCCCATTTCCATTCCCATACTCTCAATCTAGATAAACTTAACAAATCAATCATATGCCTCATTCCAAAAGTTAAAAATGCTAACACAGTCAATAAATTCAGACCTATAAGCTTGGTTAATTGTAGTTTTAAGCTAATATCCAAAATACTTACTCATAGACTTAACAATATTATGAATAGGATAATAGATGAGAGTCAAGCTACCTTTTTACAAAACAGATATATATTAGATAATGTAGTTCTTAGTCAAGAAATTATACATTATAGTAAACATCATCAACAACAGGGAGTTGTTATCAAAATAGAGTTTGCTAAGGCCTATGATACAATTCATTGGACATATTTGTTAGAAGTTCTACACAGTAGAGGATTTCATTTGACATGGATTAACTGGATCCATAAGTGGCTAATAAGCTTCCAATCTTGTGTAAATATAAATGGTGAGCTTACTCCTTATTTTTATTGCAAAAAAAAAGTAAGACAAGGAGATCCACTTTCTCCTTTTCTCTTTATCCTAGCAGCAGATATACTCAGTAGGATATTCTCTAAAGGTAAACAGGCTAATATAATTAGAGGATTATGCCCTAACTGTTTCAATAATAGAAATATTACTAATTGTCACTATGCATATGACACAATTCTTTTTTTAGAAGCTAAACATAACATAGTTGAAGCTGCCTGGTGGGTTTTACTAGCTTTTGAAGCTGTCTCAGGCATTAAACTTAACTTAGATAAAACTGAGATGTATTTCATAGGAGATAATCCTGATAATACTTTAGCTCATACCTTTAGATGTCAGACAGCTCAATTTCCAATTAAATACTTAGGCATACCACTACATGATAGGACACTTACAGTCTCTGATTGGAGATTTTTAATTGATAAATTAGACAAAAGATTACAAACTTGGAAATGACACCTTCTTTCCATTGGAGGTAGATATACTCTTATCAACTCAGTCTTGTCTGCTGTTCCACTATACACATTCTCTTTATATAGGGTTCCTGATACAATCATTAGAGACATAGATAAGATTAGATGTCGATTTCTTTGGCAAGGTTCTGGCCTTAAAAAAAATACTCACTCCTTAAATGGCCAGCAGTGTGTATAGCCAAAAAATTTGGAGGCCTAGGAATTTTGAATTTAAGAGATATGAATATATCTTTATTAATTAAATAGTGGGTTAAATATAAGGATCCAACATATAGGAGCCCTTGGAAAACATTAATCCTCTTTTTATACTCCCATAATGCCAATAGAACACATATATCTCCTTTCTGGAAAAAACATATTAGAGATATCAGATTTAGGTCAATGTAGTGTCCAATATCAACCTGGCCAACACTCCCTAGTTAGATTCTGGGAAGATATTTGGTTTGATAACTGTTCTTTAGCATCCAGATACCCCCAACTCTATCAACTGTGTGAGTCTAAACACATGCTCATTTCAGAGGTTATTAACTCTCAAGGTCAAAATGTGTTATTCAGCCAAACTTTAACAGGCATTTGTTTCCAGGAATGGAACCATCTACTGCACATACTCAGCCAAGTTTCATTCACACATACCACAGATAAACTCTCATGGCGATGGGATCATACAGGGACCTTCTCTGTAAAACCAACTTATCAATTTTTAAACTTTGGGGGCATCTCTATTGCCCAACCTATGCTTTGCTGGAACATACCAGTACCAAAAAAAATACAAATCTTTATTTGGCTTGTGTTTAAAAATATGATCCTCACTAAGAAAAATCTAAGTAAAAGAGGCTGGAAGGGACCCACTCAGTGTGTCTTTTGCAATGAACAGGAGACAGTCAACCACCTCTTTTTACAATGTCATTTTGTTAAACAAATATGGTTCTGGATGGGACAATGCCAATCCCACTTTATGACCTGGTCTACCATGAAAGATATACAGACCTTTGCAACTCAATTACCCCCATCTCAAAAAACAGCTTTCCTTCTAGTTTTTTGTGCTACCTGCTGGACCCTTTGGAAACATCGAAATGAGATATGTTTCCAAAGGATTTCCCCCAAATCAGCCAGATCGATCATATTACTTACTATATCTTTGGTCTTATATTGGACAGGAAACAAGAAAAAGGCAAAAATGCACAAGATCAAGGAAGGCACTTATCGTTGGCTACCAGATGCAGACTCCATTGAGGCAATTCCTCTCCGAATCTGGCTGCCTGGAGATGATCAGCTTCAACCCTTTCAGTCTCCTGAGCGCGACAGTGAATCGGGATCTCACAAGTAGATCTAATCTTCGTCAGCTATAGTTCTGATTTTGCTGATGTTATGCGGTTGTTGATGGAGCATAAATTTTTTGTTTTGTTGTGGATGAAGCATATAACTTTCGATCGGTTAGAATTAGCTAACTGCAGGGATATTGGATTGTTCATCTACTTAGGGATTATGCTATTTTGGATAGAGGCCAATGGGCCTCCTCTTTTGATGTGTCTGTAACCGCAACTTTGTTTCAGTAAAATGAAACTGGGCCTTCGGCCTTTTTACCAAAAAAAAAAAATATGCTGCGACCATCTAGTCAAGGTCTTTCCACCCGGTTGTCTCGGTCTCCACTTCCTTTGTATTCCCCTGCATCCTTGAATGACAAAGAGATTATAATGAGGCATTTTAACTCTTTCTAATACTATATTTAGGAGGAAAACTCGGGGGGGGGGGGGGGGGGGAGTTTCTGTTTGGCAAGAAGGGATTAAGCTTTCTTAAGTCTTAATCCGCTTTCTTTAGATTCTTTAGCCGCTTAATTTCACTGAATACTGGTCTTTTAGTGTGGATTAAGATCAGCTCTTTTTGTTTGAATCTTAATTTCTTGTTGCCAAACAGTTCTGAAATTTGTGTAGTTACCATCTCAATAAATCAAAATTAAACAACCACCACCTATAGAGAACAGCTTGGGGTCTGATGCCCATCGGACTCAAATTTGGGTCCGATGGGTTTAGGAACTGTCTGATACACTTTAAGATTCGTGTGCACAAATTTTAAAGCAGATGCGAAAGTTGCGGGTGCGAATCTTCAAGCAGATTGGACGGTTATCGAACCCATCAAATTCACTTTAAGTCCGATGAGCATCAGACCCAAATTGGTTCCCCACCTATATGTTTGGTGGGTCTGCACACTAATATAGGTATGTATACCAGCTGAAAAAGCACACCACATTCGTGCTTCAGCTGGAGGAGCGCACCAAGCGGTGCGCGGATTAGGGAAGTGCATGAGATTTCAGCTGGATGAGCGCACCATTAATTGATTTAATAAAATTGGTCAAATGAAACATTGACTTCTTCATCATAGTCACTGTTTGAAATGAAGAGCATTATCAAAATTTAAAACTAGGTGTGATTGTTCAAAGAACAATAATTTTTATTCTTCTCATGTAGTTGTTTGTGTTGGCAAGAATTCAGAGTGCAATGGAGTCAGAAACACATAATTCTACACACAATTGGAACTATTGCAACTTGTGACAAGTCTAAAAAACAAATCTATGGGAACAAACGAACAAACAGAAACAGTCAATGCTACATCCATAGTTTGGATTTGTTTTCTTTGTCATTTTCATCTGTATGGTTTCGGTAGATTGATATTAATAAATAGCTCCTCCAGTTCGCGCATCACTTGGTGCGTTCCAGCTGGCTTTAACAACCAGATGGTATTTAATTGCTATTTGCTACGATCGAGCAGTCTTGAGCAGCCTGGAAATTCAAAATAATAACGTACGTACATATAAGAAATCCATTGGGAAGCTTGTGGAACATTAAATGAACAAATTTAGAGCATTAGAGTTTTCTTTTTAAAAATCTACGCTAAAGAGAATTTTCAATAATCGTAAAATATGTTTTGCTAAAGGAAGATGAGCTGAGTTCAAAACTATCTGAATTCATTTTTTTATACTTCATTCTAAATACATGTTCACAATTCATTCACCATACATGTTTGGTTCGTCTTAAATGCGTGAGTTGAGCTTGATATCCTTTGTTTAATATAGAAAAAAATTAGTGATACATATGCATTTAATTAGAACTCGTAGACAATATCTATAAAGTTATTAAACATTTAAAAAAAACTATTCACAAACAAAAAATATAGTACTTCACCGTAGGGCTGGGTAAAATTGCTCGAACTCGTAACTCGCTCATAACTCGCTCATTTACAGCTCGCTTTAACTCGCTCATTTACAACTCGAGTTGGCTGACTCGTTTAATAAATGAGCTGAGTTTGAGCTGACCCCAACTCGCTCATTTATAACTCGAGTTACATAAAGTTACACAGTCTTGGACACAAAAAATCTCAGAATAACCAAAACCAAACCCAAACTCGGCTCAAACTCAACTCAAACTCGTTTATAACTTGTGTTGTATTGATTTAACTGGTTAAACAAGTTGTGAGCCAACTCGAGTTGATAACGAGCTGAGTTCGAGTTGGCTCTACAACTCGTTATTACCATCCCAACTCGAGTTGACTCACTCATTTATTTAATGAGCTGAGTTCGAGTTGGAGGTAACTCGCTCAAACTCAGCTCATTTACAGCCCTACTCCGCAGTGATATTAATCTCCTTATTAATTAACTTACTATGCGATGGTTCATCTTGTTAGTGTTGGTGTCATAGACCCAGATCATATGTATGATATGTTTAGTTTATTTTGAATGATTTTATCATTTTGTACCTATATTAGTGGATCATTTGAGTTGATGACTTAAATTGTAGAACTTCACAATGAATAAATTTGTTTACTTTTAAATGTCCCTTATCTTGGCAATCAGCAAGGTACACTGGTTGACCATATAAGATAAGTGTAGTGATTAGATGATGGCCATGTTTTACAGGTTATACGATAAGGAGTTATCGATCTAATCACACATGTGCATACATGGAGATGTATGGCACTGGACAGACCCAAGAATGAAATATCATATGGATTGTGTTCTGTGTCATTGATATTTCATTGTGTCTAGAATTCTTTGATTGAGATATTTATTTTTCTTACATAAGGGATATGTATTGTTGGTACTGTCCAACGCTCTCTTTAACCAGGAGTTATATAGGCAGTTACTGCAGTGCATATAACTTATGCGGAAAAACGATACGTATCAAGAAACCATTGTCCCTTATATGTTAATATAAGCGATGATATCTCTGGGCCCTTTGATAAAGTTTATATTATGTGCATGCAATATGATTATAAGATAATCATATCATAATTAAACTTCAGGAAATCAAGAAAGAATAACTGGTAAGGATGACACATTCCTACCTTACGATTATTTGGATATCATATGGCAAGGAATTGACACAACAACATTTTAATGTTACAGGGATCGTGATTTTGCATTGTGCTTTTTCATCCACATCATTTGAGTAATCAATATACCATGGCTAGTTGTATCATTGATTTATGGAATTAAAATGTTTAATTCCATTGCCATAATGATGGGATCCCATAGGGTCACACCATATGAAAGATTAAAAGAAAATATATTAATAAAGCATATGTGATATGTATATAATATGTGCTATGTTAATTATAAGAAGTTATAATTAATTTGTACAAATTATAGAGTAGAACTAGGGTGCTCCTAAGCTCACCAAGCCCTTCCGTGAGCACGACTCTAAAACCTATCAAATTGACTTCAAACGACATTTCCAAACCGTTAGATGTTCAATCTATATTAAAATGTGCTTGGAGACCAAATTTTACATTTTTTGGAATTTTTTTACTATTTATTAAGATGGTTTGAAAATCGCTGTTTTCCAATGGTGCAGAATTTTAATAAAAACAGCGATTTTCAAACCATCTTAATAAATAGTAAAAAAATTCAAAAAAATGTAAAATTTGGTCTCCAAGCACATTTTAATATAGATTGAACATCTAACGGTTTGAAAATATCGTTTGAAGTCAATTTGATAGGTTTTAGAGTCGCGCTCACGAAGGGCTTGGTGAGCTTAGGAGCACCCTAGTTCTACTCCAAATTATATGTTATTAATATATGAACAATTTTATGACATGAAGATGTTATAAAATAATCCTAGTAATATTTAAAGTATGTATGACATATTTTAAATGGGTTTTTGACACATGAGAGGTGCATATAAATTAACATAGAATATTAATTTATATGTTGGCCTTTTAATGTATGAGATTGTGGACTTAATTAAATATTAATATGATTAATATTTTTAAGCCCAAATATATGCTGGAGAGAATTGATTAGTGATGGCATGATTTAAGAGATATTTAAATATGTCATTAAATCTAATCAATCTCATTAAAGAGGAAATAAATTTCTGGACAGATTTTTTAGGTAACATTGAACTGGAATTTGAAAGGGTAAATACTAGCCATTCTGGATGTATGACCTATGTAATCTGTAGCCCTTGGAGTCTAGAATCCAACGGTGAAGATTTCAAGTCATTTGGAGTTACCTAGAAAAAGATATAAGAGTTCTAGTACCGAAAGGTCAGAATTTTTCTGTAACAGATATCTTGGCCGAAATTTGCTCTTTTCTCCTCTCTCCCATTTTTCTTTGAGATCTAGAAATCCTTTAAGAAGTTTTCAGAAATTAAGAAGAGGGTTAAACTAGGATTAAGGTTCTACTTGTTAATCTCTTACTAGCCTTAGAGATACAAGTATTTCTTTAATCTTTCGGTGGATACCTAAGGAGGCTCGTCATTTGAAGGGCTAAGCACAATCACCGTTGAAAGAGAAAATGAATAAGAAGTTGCTAAGCAAGACAACCCTTCTTGATTTGATTTGGAGATCAAATCCAAGGTATTATATTGTTCCCTTCTTCATTAGGTTAATTAAGATTGTTTCTTATACTTACAATAACTAGATCGTTTGTTTTGAGTTGAATAAAATTTTTGTTTTATTCCTTACTATCTAAGTATCAAAACTTTCACATCTGTGGCGATTGCAAACTAAGGAACTAAGGAAGTATCCGAGAATGGTAATGCCGCAGAGTACTGTAGGTGTAGGCATAGTAACAAGACTCGCGAATTATTCGCGAATAATTCGGATTTGACCTTCTACGAATCAATCAGCGAATAAAACGTTAATTCGCGAATTAAATGAA
This sequence comes from Carex myosuroides, assembly GCA_028015225.1. Classification (NCBI taxonomy): domain Eukaryota; kingdom Viridiplantae; phylum Streptophyta; class Magnoliopsida; order Poales; family Cyperaceae; genus Carex; species Carex myosuroides. The sequence goes on from CM051472.1 coordinate 10,293,813, forward strand.
TTATTCGCAAATTTAACGAATTTTACGTATTAAACGCGTTTTATACGGAAAAAAACGTCGCTTGTTTTGCTCTGCCAGCGAAAAAGAGTTACACGCGTTTTGAACTTTTGCCTTCTCTTTTTTAGAAAAAGCAAGCTACAAGCCAAAAAGCAAGCTATCAGTCAAACTACAACCCATTTGAAATTTTGATTACTTTGAGGCAACATAATAAATTAATATAAAATTTTCGGTGTCCACATAATGCTTTTTCTGGAATAGTCCTTCAATAATAAATTAATATATAATTTTGGATGGATAACCTTTCATTTCTGAGATTTTACACACTGAATGTATAATACCAAATCATTACCGAATTATATCCGAATTATACCCGAATTATACCCGAATCACGAATTTTTGACCTCGCCGAACCGAACCCGAACTATTAATTTGTCACTATGAGTGTAGGCACTAAGCACTGTACGGGGACTGCATTCTAAAATACTGTCGGAAATACGCGAGTCTGCTAGAAGTCGTCATCATAGTAAACATGATTCGTGTTTTATTCGCGAATAAAACATTTTTGGGAGGTTTCTGAACCGAATAGCGAATAAAACGGTTGACCGAACTTTTACCGTTTTATTCGCGAATAAAACGCGAATAAAACGTTTTTTTTTTTACGAATTATTCGCGTTTTATTCGAAAAATTCGTAGCTTCGTAGTCCGTGAATCTGTGGGTGAAATTCGCGTGGCAGGACCCACGTGGGTGAGGCTGAGCCGCTGGGACACAGTGCTTCCTTTTGAATTTTGAAAGGGATAAGCGTGGCTGGACCCACCAAGGTGACTTGATTTTAATCAATTATGTAATCAACTAATTTCAGTTCTACAGAAGATTTTGAATGCCAAAGAAAAAATATAATATTATATGTATACTCCAAATTTTTAGGCACTTCTAATTTTTTTTTTCTCCAAATTTTATTAAAAAAATTGAAAAATTAAAAATTAAAATAAGTACATATAACATTTTTTTTGGGTCTTTTTTTTTTACTTCCTCGTTGAACCGAATCATTCCCGAATTATTTCCGTATCACGAATTTTTGACCCCGCTGAACCGAATCCGAATTATTCATTTGTCACTATGGTCATCATTGCTTAAATTTGGCAAACAAATTTGTTACAAAACACAGAAGATAACACGGACAGAGATACGGAGAAACCGAGAAACCAACTAAGAACACACACAAAGAAAAAAAAAATCATTATCCGGCAGCGGCAGGTGTCAACTCGTCATTATCTGACATCCGACTCTGCTGTTATTTTAACAAGATAACATTACCTGTTATTCTAACAGGAGATAGAGAGAAAATGAGAGATAACATGGTCCCCGATCCGAATTCGTGCTGGTAACCACTCACCTGTAGGTCTAAATCTGACAAGTGAGATTGAGAGGCACCGTAAGAGAAATTTGACAAATGGCGGTGGCTCTCTTTCACCCCCTCCTGCCGCTACTCATGCTGTCCTTCCTCCTCTCACCCGCCGCAGCAACGACCACACAGCACCAAGCCCCGACACCGGAGCCATGGCCGGAGCAGTTCCACGCGGTGCTGTTCATGAACTACTCGAACGATCTGTCGCTGGTGGACCTCTGGTACGACTGGCCAGGAGGGCGCAACCTCCACATCATCAAGGACCAGCTCGGTGGGCCTCGCCTCTTCGACCTGGAGTGGAACAACGGCACCTCCTTCTTCTACCACAAGGAGGAACCCCTCAGCTGCCGCTCTGTTCAGCTCGATGTTGGCTTGCTTACGCCCAATTGGCTCGACGGTGCCACATACCTCGGTCGGGCCCGTGTCGACAGTTTCCTCTGCGACGCCTGGACTAAAGCCGACTTCATCTGGTACTACCAGGATGTCGACACCAAGCGCCCCGTCAAGTGGGTCTTCTACACTGGTATGTGATTCTCTAAAGTAACTTCTTTCAATTAAGCTGAAAGTAGATGAAGTTATGCTGTAAGTGATTTTACTTCTTTTTACCAGTCAATACTGTTAAATATTGGGTATAAACTCTAAAGTTCATACTGGTCCATACAAACATCATCTACTGGCTCAGAAGTTCTCCATCTGATTCTGGTATTGGTAAGATCTATAGGGACTGACATGTGTTGGAGATATAAAAAAATTAAAAATAGCAATTTCCTGATGATAAGTAGACAATGCATATAAATCATACTCGTGTTGGTTCTCGCCTTTATCAACTTTTCAAAAAAATACAGGAAGAACCTCTCATGTCATGACGTACGAGGTAGGAGCAGTTCTTGAGGATTCGGCATGGCAAACACCTGCTTATTGCTTTCAGAAAAATAACACAACAACAGTACAGCAATTAGAGAACCCAGAAATGTTTCCCTTTCACAATGGTCTTAGTATTAACCATAATTTGATCCGACAAAAGACAATGTTCAGAAGATCTCTGGGTTCTTGATTAGTTTTTCCTACTTGATGAGATGGCAATTGTTCACTTGAGATTTCCCTTTGAAATAGTAACCATGTTCTAATTTTTTGCTACAATTCCTTTTTTTTTTTTTTTTTGGTAATAGTAAGCATGGCCACATTTTTTATTTAGACAAAGAGGTTATGCTCTAATAGTGTCCCTAATAAATATTATTAAAAAAAAAACCATACATTCATACTATCAATAGGGCCACCAAAAGAAATTGGCATTTGGATATGTATTTTTGTAATTCTTCTTTGAAAATCAAATAGATATATCAAGAATTGTGCATATAATTTTTCTAAAATGCATTTACATGTATTGTTTGTATATGTTGATGTTTTTAACATATTTTAATTGCATTTATGATTTATAGATCACTGAAATACATTTACTCATATAATTATTCTAATTGTAAGTGTTTGACTGAAACAAAATTGAAGTAAAAATGTTCTGATTGTGTTTGTAGGTGATGAGAATTCACAGACATAATTAAAAGAAGGGAAAATTTCTAGTGTACCCATACAAAATTTCAAAATAGCCAATTTCCCCATCAAAACACCATAATATCCAATATCCCCATAAAAACTTATAATCTTTTCTTTTATCCCCATTCATTTATTCAATCTATTATTTAATTATTTAAAACTAAATTGGACAAATATTCCCTTCTCTCTCTCCTTCTCCTTCACAGTAGCAATTAGGAGGGTTCTCTAATTTTAATTTTGATTACCATTTTCCCGTGGTGCTCTATTTTAGCACAAATTTGTTCCAACTAATATATTAGTGCCGATCTAGAATTGATTGTACGGTAGGTAAACATATCAGTATTTTTAGAAGGTTAAATTAGCAAATTTACAAATTTCTCAGTTTTCTGCAGAATCGTTCAAAGAGATTCTCCTAAGCAGTAAACTCAAGAATTGGAGTAGTGATTATCAGCATAACACAAATTGCACTTGTTTTTAGTAGCACAAGACTGACTGTACTGACACAATATCTGGGCCATGCTGGTAATGTCCATGATTTTCTTTCTTTGCTATGCTTCAGACTCATTCTTCAAAAACATTGACACAATTTGCGAATAATCATTCTTTATAACATTTATTACGAAGTGAGTCATAGAACTCGTGTTTAGTTTTGCACCACTAACACCTTGTTTGGATGGAGAGTAGAGGAAGGGAGGGAATGGAAAGAAAAGAAAACTTTCCGTCGAATCGTGTTTGGTTGACAAAATTATGTCGGAGGTGAAGAGTACAGGAGGTGAAAGGTTTAACCTTGTATCATTATAATAAATAGAATCGGTTTCCCTCCTGATTTGGAGTGTAACGGATGGAATAAAAAATTGTTGCAAATATTTTTAGAACAAAAAACACAAATGTCCAATCCTATATCTTACCTATATAATTCTCATACAAGTTTTTTGTTACAAATCTACAACAACCACTGAATTTCTCATTAACCTTCTAAATTTTAATCAACCAAACAAGAAATAAGACAGAAAGGAAAGTTAAATTTATTTTCCCTCATTAATCATCCAAACACAAAGAAGTTAAATATGTTAATCTTCCTTTCTATTCCATTCCATTCCCTTTTATTCTTCACCTCCCCTTCCTTCCTCTACTCTCCATCCAAACAAGGTGTAACAAGGTACGTAGCTACTGAGAGTTGTATCTTCTTACAAATTGCCCCAATTCTAATAATTGCATGTCATAACAAAAGCTTTTATTTGCAATGGGCTCCCAATTTTCTATAGATATTTGTAAATAGCACCAATCGTCTGATTAATGTATTTTCTTAAAATTTTGGTTTCTTGAAGGAGGAGGAGGAGGAAGGTATATTTGTCCATTTGTGTTTTAAATTAATTATATAATAGATTGAATAAATAAAATGACATAAAAGAAAGGATTATAAGTTTTTATGAGGATATTGAATATTATGGTGTTTTGATGGGAAGATTGGCTATTTTGAAATTTTGTATGGGTACACTAGAAATTTTCCCTTAAAAGAATGGAAGAGAACCATGTGCCAAACATTTTATAGTGGAACTAGCTGCCACTCATTTCCATAAACAAGTTGGAGTACAATCCTTTTTTTCTTCCTTTTTGTTCAGCAATTTGGCTAAAAACCTGCCTGTTGTCATTAAATGAAGTAAAAAAGAATATTTGCAAAATTTTAAAATATGACTAACAAGTTTCGATGAAATTAAAATTATAATCTAAAATAATTAAACTTGTACAATTATGCATTTACAATGCATTCTCAATTGAGTGAGGTTACGGTAATATGTATATTATGGATCGACTCATATTAAAGATTTGTATCTTTATTTTTGAAATTCAAACAATTAACTGAGCCGTTAAACATGTTCTCCATATGAAAATGTAGTTGGTGATTAAATTTATATTCTTTACAATTTTTTTACTAACTTTATAAATAGATAGAAAATCTCTGCTTAACTGCTTTCGGATGGCCCAATTTTTTTAGATTTGAGTGAGTTTTTATCTATCTAAAAAAATATAAAATTTGATTCCCAAATACATTTTTTGTGGAGATTGTGTTTAACAGTTTAGATTGATTATTTAAATTTAAAAAATATAAATATAAATTCATAATACCTCACTCTTAAGGCGCATAGAACCCCCAAACCCAAGGCGAAACCCAAGGCGAAACTCAAGGCGATACGGCAGATGCAGGCCAGTGGCAGGTAGTGTGTCGTCGACGCCGTTTCCCGGACGGATGGAGGACTCCTTCCGACGTTGAACTCGACAAGGTGAGACCCTACCACCCCTATCCGAGACAACCGACCTGGGCAGAAGTGGTGGCTCGGGCTGCACCTCCACTCAGCTACTCTTCCAGCTCCAGTGGCTCAGCCAAAACATCCCCCACTTCCTCAAGGCCAACCTCCCCTCCAACACTTCAAGGCCAACCTCCCCAATATTTCTTTTCGCCCCACAGCCCCACGAAGCTTCGGTTCCCGCCTCACGCCTCCTTTTCGGAGTGGCGGGGTCGCTGCTTCCGCTGCTGCAGACTCGGCCATGCCCAAGCCAAGTGCAGAAACCCACGTCGCTGCGGTAAGTGCTGGACAGATGGCCATGTGGCCAGCCAGTGTAACGCCTCCATCCTTAACCCAGCCGCCTCTACCCTCAACCCGGCTGCGCGCCCTTTTAGTCCACCAAACACCCCCCAGCCAGCTCGAGAGGAACCCGGTTTTGATGATATGCTCACCGGAGACTCCCACCCGCCCACACCTATACTTCCGGAGGGCAGGCCAGCTAAGATAACTGTGTTCATTCCGCGGGACGCTAACTTCTTCAAGGAAGTACAACACCTCAACAGAGCGGTAGTCATGTACTGCCGCAACCACCCTCTACTAATGGAGACGCCCCAGGTGGTTAACATAGCAGTCGGCACTGGTCTTTGCCGGAAAGAAGAGATTCGAGTGGCTAAACTGACGAATGACAGATTTCTCATACATCTGCCTCGAGGCCTCGCAGTCGAAACATTTGTCAAGAAACTACCAGCAGAGCTCTGGGAACAGGGTATCCAGTTTCAGCAGTGGTCATTATTGGATGACGCTGAAGTCAGGATGCCAAGATTCAAAATCCTACTGGACCTAGTCGGGCTCCCTCCCCCCCTCTGGCGGGACTCAGCAGTCATCAATGCGGTATCACAGATGGGGCTCTACCTCGGCTCAGTAGCCCCGGAACATGCGACAGACCTATCCGCTTGGCGGGTCTGCTTGGCTACGGACAATCTCATGAGCATTCCACAAAACCTTGAAGTGGTGGCGGGAGGACTAGCATACCCGATATCTATTGTCCCGGTTAAATGGGAACAGGGCCCGCTCTACACGGCTTCAGACTTTCCTGTTTTACCTACCAGGTTTACCCCACCGCCGCCAACACCAATGACACACGATGAGAAGGAGGCGGAGCTGGAATACATAATGCAAACCACAAAGTCCGACTACTGCGATGGACTAGTTACATGCTCTAGAAGGGTGCTTCTACAGATGTGCCAGGGCATGAGTCTGGAATCCATTCCACCGGAGCTCCGACCAATTATCACCAGTAAACAGAAAACAGGTGAATTTGATATGGACACACTTAGCCAGCTGGTTTTCGCCACTGACAATCAGGACTCCTCATTAGTCACGGCGGATCCGGCCATGGGGGCTCAAACGAGTCAAGAACAACCTAAGACACAGAGTACCACATACGAGACTACACAACTGGGCCAGAGTACATCCGGGCCAAGGACACTGTCAGGCACGCTAGGGCACGAACCTGTCTCCCTAGTGGGCACGCCGAATGAGACAGGCATGATCTCACCTATGGCCGATGCAGCGCTGTCAGTACAAGGTACTGTACAGCCAGAACTAAAGGGGGAAAGGCGTCAGATCAAGGGGTCAAACTCTACCGTTGGGATCGAGAATGAAGCAAACTATGTGGCCGTTCAGGAGGCAGCAGACAGTAGGTTAGCTATCGGGTCCAGTAGTGGTTTTCAGGGAGGCGGGCCGCCACAGCAAACCCATGGAAGCTCTCACAAAAATTAAAGCGGACAACGTCACTTGAGCAAACCCTTTCCGCCCCTTCAGTTCCCAGTCTCGAGACATAACCGTGTCAAAGGCCTAATGGGCCGGGGAAGGGGCAAGCACAAGACAGCGGCTCGTGGAGCGGGTCGGCATGCACCCTCAACAGTGGGTGACCACACGGAGATCCACTCCCCGCAGGAACATAGCCAAGAGATGCATTTGCCACAACACAACAATTCACATGAGTCGCAAGAGGAACTGACATCTGACACGCGTGCAAAGTACACATGGATCAGAGGGGGGCAACATATCCCAGTCCAAGTCATCAATGACTTCACCAGGCCAGGCCCTGCGACAAATACAGAAAATAAGGAAAGTGGGCCTCCAAAACAAATTCTCAAAAGGAAGCCCGCCAACCCGATGGACGACAGGGCACAGCCGAGTGCCTCAACTAAAAGGGCCTTACTGGGAGTTGACAACGCGGCCCAGGATGCGCGGATTGAGTTAGACCCGGCCGGTTCCTTTACAGTTGATACCTCGCATATTTAGTCTATTTTAGGCCTGTTTTAGTACCAGATTCGTGCCCTAATTCACCAGAATCATGTGCATTTCATCGATATATCTTTAGAATTTAGTACTGCTGAGTGTTTGTTTGTTTTCTGCAGGCTTGGAGCAAAACACACGAAGAAACGACGATTTGGGATGATCTGGTACGGCCCTTACCAAGTTTGGTACGGGTCTTACCAGACTTAGCCATTTTTCAGCTCATCACGCCTGGTACGGCCTGGCCGTACCAATTTGGTACGGGCCGTACCTAAAGGCGGCCTGACAGATTCAAATTTTGGCAGAGGCTATTTAAAGCGGGGAACTCTCCAATTTCGACATTCATTCCATTCCAGATCTAATTGAGAGCACAGTAAGAGAGAGAAAGAGAGCTAAGGAGCTAGGAGCAAGAAGGAAGGAAGAGGAAAGAGGCGAAACTCGACGGATCTAGCTTCCTCCTCTCGATCCCTTCGATCCATGGCTATCTCTATCCCTTTTATTGTATTTTTAGATCAGATCATGTGCTGTGAGTAGTTATTTTAGTTTCTAGGGTTTAGAGATGGATTCTTGATTTGTTTTGACTTTCCTTGACTTGTATCTTGTATGAACTCTTTTGATTGATTGATTGTGATTTATTTGCTATCTTTTGCTTTGATTGCTGTGATTGTGTATGATGAACCTCTAGGTTTAGATCGAACCTATCAAGTCATGTGATCATCTCAATCTCTCAACCAAATCAATTGTTTAGGGTAGACTTGTTCGAATTGAAGCCGAGAGGTTGAATTCTCCTCTAATCGACAGATTAGAGGGTGCCTTAGGTCTCCAATCAACCAATTAGGGTAGATCTGTACCAACACACGAGAGTTGAGGTGCAGAAATCCCTAAAAGGCAATCAATTGCATTCCAACCTAGATCTTGATCCAACAAACGACAGTTGAGGCTTAGGAACCTTAGGTATGGTCAATTGAACATTTCCAAAGAGTTTAGCACAAGGTACCAGCAAGGAAATGCATCAACTCGAACTGGTAAGCTCTGTTCTGGGAAGCCAGTACGGGTCTTACCAGAGTGGTACGGCCTTGCCTTACCAAGTTAAGTACGGCCTAGCCGTACCGACTTGGTACGGGCCGTACCACTAGAGGCAGATCATAGATGAAGTCTGAAACCCTGGAAACGCCTTTTATCCATAATCAAAACACAATTTACATTTCTTCTAGCATTTTATTACATCTTTCTGAATTGTTTGAATTGTTTGAATTGACCTTTTTAGGAAATTAAATACCAAACCAAATCTTTCTCACTTCTAGTTTTTAATTGAGTTTGGTAGATTCTAACCAAGTAATTGCCCGTCCCTGTGGATCGATACCCGATTATACTACTCGATAGGGGTTGTGCACTTGCAACCCTTACTCGTGAAGTGTAAACGCGGTTTTAAAAGGTACGCCCTCAAGCGTACTGAAACTTGCGTTGCGCTTCTGCGCGAATAAGTTTTTGGCGCCGTTGCCGGGGACGGTAACCAATTGCCTAGTTAGATTTTACCTTACTTAGTTAATCTAGACTTTATCTTGTATCCTTTATTTTCTTTTATTTTATTTTGTTTCTTTTATTTATTTATTTTCTTTTTTTTTCAGGAACACTATGGCGATTACTATCTGAGGAGCTCGAGACACCATGGATCTCATGTACAACATGACGACAGACCAACATTGGTTTGGCCGCGACAATTTTCAAGCTGGAGGAGGCGGCCGATCCAAAGCTGATCAGATCACAGCTCTATATGCTAGAGCTGCCGAGCTAGAGGAGGCCATGATCGCAGCTCTATATGCTAGAGCTGCCGAGCTAGAGGAGGCCATGGAGAGTTATTCAATCAGAATGAGCATGAGGGCAGCCAGAAACCAGAAACCACAGCCATGTGCCATGTGTGGGGACAGGAGACACTCTTATGAGTATTGCCCACTGGCTGATTGGAGTGAGGAACCGGAGCAGGATGGCTATATCAGCAACAACAATTGCAATTTCTACGACCCTGCACCATTCGATGACTGGAACAATTGCGTATTCCAACCCGACCCACCCGAGCCGTACGTTGATCCCGCTGAGATCGAATTCATACACGAGCAAGGGAAGGTGAACCAGATGCTGTGGGAACAGTTGCAAAACATGTCCACACAGATGGCCGCTCAAAACAAGCTGTTGGAGCAGTTGAGTCAGATCATCATCTCACGCCAATCTCAACCTAGAAAGCTGCCAGCTCAGCCAGAATGCGAAGGACCAGCCCAGCCAACAGACCAGACCGCACTTGACGCGACCCGCATCATTGAGACACGACCTGCATCACCCACGGAAGAACACGTGGACCCAGGTCGCATCGAGCCAAGTCGACCCGCATCTCCACCTGAAGAGCATGTGGATGCGACCCGCACGCCACCCGATGCGACCCGCATGCCGTGGTCTGATGACCTGGAGACAAAAGGAAGCAAGTCGGATTGGTCAGCATGCGATGCCATTTCACCTGATGCGACCCGCACGGCACCTGATGCGACCCGCGTCAAGACCCAGACAGAGCGGCTGACTCCTGAGCTCAAGCCTCCAGCAGCACACCTCAGGTATGAGCTTCTAGACCCAGATAGATGTCGTCCTGTGATCATAAGTGCAGATCTTGAACCCGATCGGACTGCTACACTCTTGGAGAAATTGGAAGCGCACAAAAGCGCGATCGGGCGCTCGATGAAGAACTTGATGGGAATCTTGCGGATTCTTCTGATGCAAGAGTGTGATCGCATGGTCCGTGTACCTCAGAAGTGGGTGCTCCCACCAGTGCCACCTGATCCACCTCCCACCAACCAGTGAGACGCCCCCGCTTCATCCCTCGCTCACCATCTAGTAAGTTTCCATATTTTCTTCTATTTACTTTTGCCTTGTGTAGATTCAAGCATTGAGGACAATGCTTCATTCAAGCTTGAGGGGTGGAATAGAAGAAAATTGTATCTGCATTTAGACATGTTTCTTTTTCAAAAATTTTGCATTTAGGTGATAAATTTGTGTGATTGCTAGGATTAGGGACTTGTTTGAAAATTTTTGTTTGTGAGTTGGATGACCTTGGGAAATTAGAACTAACCTCATAATTGACCAAACAAAACTGATTACGAACAAATGGTTTGAGATTTGTAAAATTGGAAACTTGAATGTCGAGATAGCATTTAGAAACCGAATTGTGCCTTTCAAATGTGGAAATAGGGATTTCAAATAAAGAAAAGTTGGGATATCCGTTGGTGTGAATGAACACTAGTGGATGTGTGTATTCATGGTATGTGCGAAAAAAAGAAGAAAGAAAAAAAAAAAGAAAAAAAAAGAAAAGAAAAAAAAAAGAAAGAAAAAAAAAAGATGAAAAGATGGAGAACATAAGAGTACTGGCAATAAGCCTTGAATGGGCGCCTTTGAGCTCGTCTCCCAATTAGAAATGAAAAAAATAAAATTTTTGCACATATCAACACACGAAGTCCGCAACTTTCTGACCTAAGCTTGATTCAAGCTTGTGGGTGCCAAAAAGGGAAAATCTCTACAAACGAAGACATAGTTTAGTGAAAGAATGATAAATCGATAAATTCGAGTAATCAACTTTGCAAGACTTGAAACATTTAGAGTTTGAGGTTTTATTAATCAATTTGTGAGGTGAATCACAATTGACCAAGGGAAGTCCGAATCATAGCAAAAAGATTCTTGCGTTCTTTTATTGTAGCAATCATGTAAGTTTTCACATTTAGAGCGGCCATTTGTGTGGACATGTTTTGCATCTGTTCCCACATCATCTGGTTTATCTTCCCTTGCTCGTGTATGAATTCGATCTCAGCGGGATCAATGAACGGCTCGGGTGGATCGGGTTGGAATACGCAATTGATCGAGTTATCAAACGGTGTTGTGTCGTAGCAATAGCCATCCTGCTCCGGTTCCTCATCCCAATCAGCCAGTGGGCAATACTCGTAAGAGTGTCTCCTGTCCCCACACATAGCACATGGCTGTGGTTGCTGGTTTCTGGCTGCCCTCACGCTCATTTTGATTGAATACCTCTCAATGGCCTCCTCTAGCTTGGCAGCTTCGGCATATAGAGCTGCGATCTGATCAGCTTTGGATCGGCCGCCTCCTCCAGCTTGAAAATTGTCGCGGCCATACCAATGTCGGTCTGTCGCCATGTACATCTTGAGCTCCTCAGATGGTGATCGCTAACCTCAAGCCAGAATGTTCCTGAAAAGGGGAAAAGAAAAAGAAAAGAAAAGAAAAGAAAAAGATACAGATTGGTGCGGCCTGGCCGTGCCTGAATCGGTGCGGGTCGGACCAGATTGGTGCGGCCTGGCCGTGCCTGAATTGGTACGGGCCGTACCAGAGGGTGGCTGAGCTGTCTCGGCTGAGTCTGGAGGAGTTTGATCGAACAGTGGGCCCTTGCTTCTCAGATGATATTTCAACCTGTATTGGCCTGCAGGGGGGGTTCAAAAGCCAATTTTTTAGTGATTTTGAATAAGAAAAAGCAAGAAAGATACAAGATAAAATCTAGATTAACTAAGTAAGGTAAAATCTAACTAGGCAATTGGTTACCGTCCCCGGCAACGGCGCCAAAAACTTGTTCGCGCGAAAGCGCAACGCAAGTTTCGGTACGCTTGAGGGCGTACCTTTTAAAACCGCGTTTACACTTCACGAGTAAGGGTTGCAAGTGCACAACCCCTATCGAGTAGTATAATCGGGTATCGATCCACAGGGACGGGCAATTACTAGGTTAGAATCTACCTAACTCGATTAAAAACTAGAAGTGAGAAGGTTTTGGTTTGGTATTTAAGTTCCTAAAAAGGTCAATTCAAGCAATTCAAACAATGTAATAAAATGCTAGAAGAAATGTAAATTGTGTTTTGATTATGGATAAAAGGCGTTTCCAGGGTTTCAGATTTCATCTGTGATCTGCCTCTAGTGGTACGGCCCGTACCAAGTTGGTACGGCTAGGCCGTACTCCACTTGGTAAGGCAAGGCCGCACCACTCTGGTAAGACCCGTACTGGCTTGCCAGAACAGAGCTTACCAGTTCGAGTTGATGCATTCCTTGCTGGTACCATGTGCTAAACTCTTTAGAAAGGTTCAATTGACCATACCTAAGGTTCCTAAGCCTCAACCGTCGTGTGTTGGATCAAGATTTAGGTTGGAATGCAATTGATTGCCTTTTAGGGATTTCTACACCTCAATTCTCATGTGTTGGTACAGATCTACCCTAGCTGGTTGATTGGAGACCTAAGGCACCCTCTAATCTGTCGATTAGAGGAGAATTCAACCTCTCGGCTTCAATTCGAACAAGTCTACCCTAAACAATTGATTTTGTTGGGAGATTGAGATGATCACATGACCTTGATAGGTTTGATCTAGACCTAGAGGTTCATCATACACAATCACAGCAATCAAAGCAAGAGATGGCAAAGAAAATCACAATCAATCAATCAAAAGAGTTCATACAAGATACAAGTCAAAGAAAGTCAAAGCAAATCAAGAATCCATCTCTAAACCCTAGAAACTGAAATAACTACTCACAGCACATGATCTGATCTAAAAATACAATAAAAGGGATAGAGAAAGCCATGGATCGAAGGGATCGAGAGGAGGAAGCTTGATCCGTCGACTTTCGCCTCTTTCCTCTTCCTTCCTTCTTGCTCCTAGCTCCTTAGCTCTCTTTCTCTCTCTTACTGTGCTCTCAATTAGATCTGGAATGGAATGAATGTCGAAATTGGAGAGTTCCCCGCTTTAAATAGCCTCTGCCAAAATTTGAATCTGTCAGGCCGCCTTTAGGTACGGCCCGTACCAAATTGGTACGGCCAGGCCGTACCAGGCGTGATGAGCTGAAAAATGGCTAAGTCCGGTAAGACCCGTACCAAACTTGGTAAGGGCCGTACCAGATCATCCCAAATCGTCGTTTCTTCGTGTGTTTTGCTCCAAGCCTGCAGAAAACAAACAAACACTCAGCAGTACCAAATTCTAAAGATATATCGATGAAATGCACATGATTCTGGTGAATTAGGGCACGAATCTGGTACTAAAACAGGCCTAAAATAGACTAAATATGCGAGGTATCAAATTCCCCCAAGCTGAACCTTTGCTTGTCCTCAAGCAAAAAGTTTCAAACTCGGGTAAAAGTGCTGGACAACTAAATCTAAATGCGGATACAAGTCTAAATGTGAAAACTTACATGATTGCTACAATAAAAGAACGCAAGAATCTTTTTGCTATGATTCGGACTTCCGTTGGTCAATTGTGATTCACCTCACAAATTGATTAATAAAACCTCAAACTCTAAATGTTTCAAGTCTTGCAAAGTTGATTAGTCGAATTTATCGATTTATCATTCTTTCACTAAACTATGCCTTCGCTTGTAGAGATTTTCCCTTTTTGGCACCCCCAAGCTTGAATCAAGCTTAGGTCAGAAAGTTGCGGACTTCGTGTGTTGATATGTGCAAAAAAATTATTTTTTTCATTTCTAATTGGGAGACGAGCTCAAAGGCGCCCATTCAAGGCTTATTGCCAGTACTCTTATGTTCTCCATCTTTTCATCTTTTTTTTTTCTTTTTTTTTTTTCGCACATACCATGAATACACACATCCACTAGTGTTCATTCACACCAACGGATATCCCAACTTTTCTTTATTTGAAATCCCTATTTCCACATTTGAAAGGCACAATTCGGTTTCTAAATGCTATCTCGACATTCAAGTTTCCAATTTTACAAATCTCAAACCATTTGTTCGTAATCAGTTTTGTTTGGTCAATTATGAGGTTAGTTCTAATTTCCCAAGGTCATCCAACTCACAAACAAAAGTTTTCAAACAAGTCCCTAATCCTAGCAATCACACAAATTTATCACCTAAATGCAAAATTTTTGAAAAAGAAACATGTCTAAATGCAGATACAATTTTCTTCTATTCCACCCCCCAAGCTTGAATGAAGCATTGTCCTCAATGCTTGAATCTACACAAGGCAAAAGTAAATAGAAGAAAATATGGAAACTTACTAGATGGTGAGCGAGGGATGAAGCGGGGGCGTCTCACTGGTTGGTGGGAGGTGGATCAGGTGGCACTGGTGGGAGCACCCACTTCTGAGGTACACGGACCATGCGATCACACTCTTGCATCAGAAGAATCCGCAAGATTCCCATCAAGTTCTTCATCGAGCGCCCGATCGTGCTTTTGTGCGCTTCCAATTTCTCCAAGAGTGTAGCAGTCCGATCGGGTTCAAGATCTGCACTTATGATCACAGGACAACATCTAGCTGGGTCTAGAAACTCATACCTGAGGTGAGCTGCTGGAGGCTTGAGCTCAGGAGTCAGCCGCTCTGTCTGGGTCTTGACGCGGGTCGCATCAGGTGTCGTGCGGGTCGCATCAAGTGAAATGGTATCGCGTGCTGACCAATCCGACTCGCGTCCTTCGGTTTCCAGGTCCTCAGACCACGGCATGCGGGTCGCATCAGGTGGCGTGCGGGTCGCATCCACATGCTCTTCAGGTGGAGATGCGGGTCGACTTGGCTCGATGCGCCCTGGGTTCACATGTTCTTCAGTAATGACTGCCGGTCGAGTCAGGACTGCCGGTCGAGTCAGGCTAGGGTTCTCTTCTTCAGGTGGTGAAGCGGGGCGCGAGTCCTTGATGCGGCCCGTGTGCAGTGCGGTCTGGTTTGTTGGCTGGGCTGGTCCTTCGCATTCTGGCTGAGCTGGCAGCTTTCCAAGTTGAGATTGGCGTGAGATGATGATGTGGCTCAATTGCTCCAACAACTTGTTTTGAGCGGCCATTTGTGTGGACATGTTTTGCATCTGTTCCCACATCATCTGGTTTATCTTCCCTTGCTCGTGTATGAATTCGATCTCAGCGGGATCAATGAACGGCTCGGGTGGATCGGGTTGGAATACGCAATTGATCGAGTTATCAAACGGTGTTGTGTCGTAGCAATAGCCATCCTGCTCCGGTTCCTCATCCCAATCAGCCAGTGGGCAATACTCGTAAGAGTGTCTCCTATCCCCACACATAGCACATGGCTGTGGTTGCTGGTTTCTGGCTGCCCTCACGCTCATTTTGATTGAATACCTCTCAATGGCCTCCTCTAGCTTGGCAGCTTCGGCATATAGAGCTGCGATCTGATCAGCTTTGGATCGGCCGCCTCCTCCAGCTTGAAAATTGTCGCGGCCATACCAATGTCGGTCTGTCGCCATGTACATCTTGAGCTCCTCAGATGGTGATCGCTAACCTCAAGCCAGAATGTTCCTGAAAAGGGGAAAAGAAAAAGAAAAGAAAAGAAAAGAAAAAGATACAGATTGGTGCGGCCTGGCCGTGCCTGAATCGGTGCGGGTCGGACCAGATTGGTGCGGCCTGGCCGTGCCTGAATTGGTACGGGCCGTACCAGAGGGTGGCTGAGCTGTCTCGGCTGAGTCTGGAGGAGTTTGATCGAACAGTGGGCCCTTGCTTCTCAGATGATATTTCAACCTGTATTGGCTTGCAGGGGGGGTTCAAAAGCCAATTTTTTAGTGATTTTGAATAAGAAAAAGCAAGAAAGATACAAGATAAAATCTAGATTAACTAAGTAAGGTAAAATCTAACTAGGCAATTGGTTACCGTCCCCGGCAACGGCGCCAAAAACTTGTTCGCGCGAAAGCGCAACGCAAGTTTCGGTACGCTTGAGGGCGTACCTTTTAAAACCGCGTTTACACTTCACGAGTAAGGGTTGCAAGTGCACAACCCCTATCGAGTAGTATAATCGGGTATCGATCCACAGGGACGGGCAATTACTAGGTTAGAATCTACCTAACTCGATTAAAAACTAGAAGTGAGAAGGTTTTGGTTTGGTATTTAAGTTCCTAAAAAGGTCAATTCAAGCAATTCAAACAATGTAATAAAATGCTAGAAGAAATGTAAATTGTGTTTTGATTATGGATAAAAGGCGTTTCCAGGGTTTCAGATTTCATCTGTGATCTGCCTCTAGTGGTACGGCCCGTACCAAGTTGGTACGGCTAGGCCGTACTCCACTTGGTAAGGCAAGGCCGCACCACTCTGGTAAGACCCGTACTGGCTTGCCAGAACAGAGCTTACCAGTTCGAGTTGATGCATTCCTTGCTGGTACCTTGTGCTAAACTCTTTAGAAAGGTTCAATTGACCATACCTAAGGTTCCTAAGCCTCAACCGTCGTGTGTTGGATCAAGATTTAGGTTGGAATGCAATTGATTGCCTTTTAGGGATTTCTACACCTCAATTCTCATGTGTTGGTACAGATCTACCCTAGCTGGTTGATTGGAGACCTAAGGCACCCTCTAATCTGTCGATTAGAGGAGAATTCAACCTCTCGGCTTCAATTCGAACAAGTCTACCCTAAACAATTGATTTTGTTGGGAGATTGAGATGATCACATGACCTTGATAGGTTTGATCTAGACCTAGAGGTTCATCATACACAATCACAGCAATCAAAGCAAGAGATGGCAAAGAAAATCACAATCAATCAATCAAAAGAGTTCATACAAGATACAAGTCAAAGAAAGTCAAAGCAAATCAAGAATCCATCTCTAAACCCTAGAAACTGAAATAACTACTCACAGCACATGATCTGATCTAAAAATACAATAAAAGGGATAGAGAAAGCCATGGATCGAAGGGATCGAGAGGAGGAAGCTTGATCCGTCGACTTTCGCCTCTTTCCTCTTCCTTCCTTCTTGCTCCTAGCTCCTTAGCTCTCTTTCTCTCTCTTACTGTGCTCTCAATTAGATCTGGAATGGAATGAATGTCGAAATTGGAGAGTTCCCCGCTTTAAATAGCCTCTGCCAAAATTTGAATCTGTCAGGCCGCCTTTAGGTACGGCCCGTACCAAATTGGTACGGCCAGGCCGTACCAGGCGTGATGAGCTGAAAAATGGCTAAGTCCGGTAAGACCCGTACCAAACTTGGTAAGGGCCGTACCAGATCATCCCAAATCGTCGTTTCTTCGTGTGTTTTGCTCCAAGCCTGCAGAAAACAAACAAACACTCAGCAGTACTAAATTCTAAAGATATATCGATGAAATGCACATGATTCTGGTGAATTAGGGCACGAATCTGGTACTAAAACAGGCCTAAAATAGACTAAATATGCGAGGTATCACCCCCTAAAAAACCGCAACTTCACCTGGTCGAGTAAACGTCCCTCGCCCTCACTGTCTCGGCTTGATCGCGTGTTCATTTCCTCTGATCTGTCCTTGCAGTTCCCTTTGATCTCACTACAAGCGCTCGAGATGGTGGTTTCAGATCATGTACCCCTACTACTGTCCTGTGGGAACAAGGCTACGGCACCTACCAGAAACAAGATAGAGACGTTCTGGCTTAAGTATGCTGTACCCCGGCAAATGGTGCAAACTCTATGGAGTGAGAGTGAGGAACAGCCGCAGCTAAGCTTAAACAAATTCACACAGAGAACCGAACTACTGCACCGGGCATTGGCCTTGTGGCATAAAGAGGGCTTCACGGACATGGAAAAACAGCTGACATATTGCAAGAAAATGGTACTGTTCTTTGACACAGTGGAAGAAAAAAGATTATTAAGAGGCTACGAATTTCGGCTGCGGTGCAAAATTAAAGAAAGAGCATTCCAACTTGCAAGTAACTTGGAAGAACGGTGGCGGCAAAGATCACACTGTCGGTGGCTAGAACAAGGCGACAAAAACACGAGGTTCTTCCATGCTTGTGCTTCTTCTAGGGCAAGGAAAAACTTTATAACAGCCATCAATCACCATGGTACAACGATCTCGGACCAACAGGGCATCATGCAGGAGTTCTTGCAAAGTTTACAGGCATGCCTAGGAAGCTCCAACACACCCCAACCTTTTTCACCTCAGCGCCTGTATGACATACACCCTGGGCTACAGTCCTTGCAGAACCCGTTCACTATCCATGAGGTGGAAAGAGCAATCAGACAGCTTGCGAAAAATAAGGCATCGGGGCCAGATGGGATACCTAACGAATTCCTGCAAACCTATTGGACCGAACTTCAAACAGAAATAATGAACATCATGTTAGGATTTTTTCATGAAAGGTTGGACTTGAAGCTGGTCAATAAAGCCAATGTGGTTTTGGTGCCGAAAAAAAATTCACCAGAGACTGTGGGGGACTTCCGACCCATTAGCGTCATCAATGTCATACCAAAGCTGATATCTAAAGTGTTAGCTAACAGGCTACGTAGCAAAATGCCGGATCTAATCTCCCCAAACCAAACAGCATTCATCCGGGGCCGCCAAATCTCGGAAAACTTTCTAGCAACACGTGAGGTGCTGCAACATATCCAGGAAACTGGCCGTAGTGCGGTTTTTTTAAAACTGGATTTTGCCAAGGCATTTGACTCGGTTGAGTGGGAATTCCTCTTGACAGTGCTTGTGACGAGAGGGTTCCCACCTAGATGGATCCGATGGATAAAGACACTACTGCAAACCGCATCCTCTCGCGTATTAGTAAATGGCTCTGCCTCGGATTTTTTCGTACATAAGCGGGGGCTCCGACAGGGAGACCCTCTATCTCCATTGTTGTTCAATATAGCGGTAGACGTCCTACAAAAAATGGTCGGTGCAACCAACAGAACACTAAGTGGCGGGTTAACACGGAAAATCAGAGAACCGATTATAGCATACCAATATGCTGATGACACAGCTCTTATTGCCACAACGGATCTAACAACCCTAATATCTCTAAAACTGATTGTTCGAATATTTGGAGCTATTTCAGGGTTGAAGGTGAACTTCAACAAGAGCAACTTCATACCAATCAACGTGCCAGAACAGAACTTAGAGTGGGTGCGAGCGATCATAGGCTGCCCGCAAACAACCTTCCCCATAAAATACCTTGGTATGCCGCTTTCAATTTCCAAGCCAAGGAGGGAGGATTTCTTGCCACTGATAGAAAGTGTTGAGCGAAAACTCGCTGGATGGAAAGGTAAAATGATCTCCAGGGGTGGGAGGCTGCAGTTAGTCCAATCGGTTCTTTCGACAGTACCTATCTATTACATGAGCTGCTTCCGATTACCGGTCTGGGTAATTACTCGATTGGACAAAATACGGCGGTCTTTCTTGTGGGCCAAGGCAAAGGAAGGTGGAAGAGGAATATCTCTATTAAACTGGGACATGGCATGTACCCCGAAGCAGTGGGGGGGTATGGGGATATCGGACTTGAACATGGTTAACATTTCTCTACTTTTGCGATGGTGGTGGCGGCCCTATGCGGATAGTGAGTGCCTTTGGGCGTCTACGGTGCGAGCCATCCGCAGAAGGCAATCCCCGATAAATGGACCGGTAATATGGACGATAAAAGGATCATTCTTTTGGAGACAACTACAACAACTTAGACCCTACTTCAATTCGAGCACGCGATGGATTGTGGGCGATGGTGCAACGATATCCTTTTGGCACGATACATGGAATAGCACACCTACGGTGGCAGATAGCGGGGTCAATATAGTTAGGCCGTCTATATCTCTCAGAGATGCTCTCCCCTTATTACATGAACTCAGTCCCGACCTTGCTATACCACCGGGTCTCAATCTCATTGATCAAAGGGATGAGATTATTTGGATCTGGGAAAGTTCGGGCCTATACTCGGCACAGTCAACTTACCGAATGCTTTCGGGAGGAGGCAGAGTTAAAACTCCGTACCTCTTTTTATGGAAATGCTTGGCTCCACCTACAGTACGCGTGTTCACATATTTGGTTTTGCAGGATAAGATCCTCTCTCAGGACGTGTTGCAGCGAAGGGGAATGCACGTCCAGAATGAGTGTGTCACATGCCCAGCTAGCCAAAGGGAAACCACGCTTCACCTCCTGTTTTTATGCCCATATGCACGCGCAGTGTGGAACACCTTGGCTAGTCAGGTACACCAGGTAATAATGGTACCCGGTGAATCCATTGAAACACTCTGGGAAAAATCTTGGCAGAGAGTCAAGCAAACGGGAACCTGGACCCGAAAGATTTGGGCGGCGCACTTCACATGCGCGATGTGGCACCTCTGGAAGCACCGCAATCGAGTAATTTTTGGGGAGCAAGCCCTCAGACCGACAGTGACAGCAAACCGCTGCCTTCATGAAGCGAGACTCTGGATTCGACACTGCAGATGAATGGGGGGGGATTGCTTTAGGTGTAGCTGCGGTTGGGGTCGTGGTTACCGTTATCACAGAGAATGTCTCAGTATTGGTGAGATATAATGCATGTAACAGGATGGCTGTAAACTAAACTTTTACTATTAATGCATCACTTGACAGTCTCTGTCAAGATTTCAAAAAAAAATACCTCACTCTTCTCAATTTATGCTTAAAGGACATTACTGTCCGATCAAGACTAAAGAGTTGTGTGACTTATCACGAGCCTACCACTTTCTCTGAATTCACATCCTCTAAGATATCTCGAATTTTAAGTCGATCTGTGCAAAATTTGTATCATTCAAATTCTTTCTGCATGAATATCAAAGCACGTTAAAACCGGTCCCTCCATTTCAAATAGACACCGAAAAGAAATTGGTCCGACTTTGAATCCACTCAAAGTTCGAACTATCTTAGAGGATACGAACTGTTTTTTTTAAAGCTTTATAGAGCCTGTGGAGTCATGAGAGGAACTCAAACTCTCAGTTTTTGAGTAGGAATGTTCAAACATTTTGTTCGGTTGAAACCGAAGTACAATAATTAAATCAAACTTTTTTTCGGTTTTCAAAAATAGAACTAAACCGATTAAACCTATCAACCGAACAAACTGAAGTAAATATATTGATATTATTATTAATGAAAAGAATACATTGTCAGACATAACAATTGAAGTTCGGTTCGGTCGGTTCGCTTTAATAAAATCATTATAACATCAATAAAATTAGAGTCGAACCAATATAAACCAGTCAGTTCAATTTAGTCGGTTTTGAGAAATCTAAACCGAACTGATCTATTTAAACTGAAATAATTCAAAATTTAAACCAAACCGATCATATTTTCGGATTCAATTAAAAAAACAAACAAATCGAACCGTTTCAACACCCTACGCTTGAGTAACCAGTCCAACTGCGCTACAGGTTCATCTCGGGTACGGACTCCTCTTCTCTTCTTTCTTATTTGTGGAAGTACATCTTTTGGGCATTGCACGGTAAAATGAGCTTCCAGTGAGTCAAAATGATTTTGGTGCCGACATTTTTATTAATATTCAAAGTTAATTATAAATTAATAAATTTACCCATTATTCTCAAATTTTTTCTAAAAATGTCCAAACCGGACGTTTTCTCTTATTCTTTTTTTTTTTTTAATAGAGACACTATGAAGAGTAAGATAATGAAATCTAAGATTGAAAATTTGAATTTTTTTTAAATTATTTGTTAGATTACTTCTTTTAATTTATAATTAGCATATTTATACTAAAATACACTAGATTACTTAAAATTATTGAATTACATTATATTACATTAAATTACGCTAAATTATGTTAAATTACGCTAAAATACGGTAAATTCTAGTAAATTATTGTGTGTCTTCATAGTGATGCATAATTAGAAACTATTTTTTGTTTCTCTTTTATCTTCATAGTGATTTATAATTAGAAACTATTTTTTTTAAGAGACACTATGAAGAGCAAGATAATGAAATCTAACACTGAAAATTTGAATTTTTTTTAAATTATTTGTTAGATTACTTCTTTTGATGTATAATCAGCATATTTATACTAAATTACTTGAAATTATGTTGAATTACACTATATTACGTTAAATTACGCTAAATTACATTACATTACGCTAAAATACGGTAAATTACGCTAAATTACATTACATTACGCTAAAATACAGTAAATTACGCTAAATTACATATGAATAGGGATGATATCTTCACTGAAAAGGCGAAAATGACGACGAAACTTCAAACGGCCATAAAACGGTGCTCGAGTGTCCGATTTCAGCAAATGCCACTTTTCGAAAAGCTTGCGAAAATACGCATGCATCAGTGCCAGTCTACTTTAGCTCAGTAAATTAGTTACATAATGAACTTGTAGAATACCAATTTTTACTATTTTCAGAATTTTTTTACTATTTTTTATGATTCATGAAAGATGGTACAAAATCGGTCTACTTTAGCGTAATTTTGCGTAGTTTAGCGTAATTTACCGTATTTCAGCATAATAATTATTGTAATTTAGCGTAATTTACCGTATTTTAGTGTAATTCAACATAATTTATTATAATATAGTGTAATTTAACATAATTTCATGTAATATAGTGTATTTTAGTATAAATATGCTAATTATAAATCAAAAGAAGTAATCTAACAAATAATTTAAACAAAAAATTCGAATTTTTAGTGTTAGATTTCATTATCTTGATCTTCATAGTGTCTCTAAAAAAAAAACCGGCTATTTTATGGCCGGTTTGGACATTTTTGGAAAAACTCGGGAATCATGGGTAAATTTATTAATTTGTAATTAACTTTGGATATTAATAAAAAATGTCGGTTTTGGTGCCTATTTGGATTACAGGGGTTCATTTTAAGATTCGTGTTAGGTTAGAAAGAACGATGCAGATCTCATTCTACCGTAATACGGTAGGGTACCCCACTGGAGCTGACCTTTACTTTTTCCCAAATCAGACGAAGAGAGAAGAAGAGCGAACAGAGAAGCGAGCGCGCTGCCCCCCCTCTTGGTCTCTTCCTCCATCCCCTCTCCGTCCCCTGTCGCCATCGTCCTCGGTTTGTACCTCGATTTGAAACCCTAAATCTAACACCCTCAACTCGTCGTCCTCTTTAAAGCAGACCAGGTCTCTTTCGCTCTCTGGTCTCTCTCTCTCTCTTAGTCAACTAGTTTACTTCTTGGAAATTCTGAAATGTGGTACGAGTGTAATTTCATTGCTTTCTGTTATTTAGTGCCTTCAACTGAGATATGGCACTAAGAGGTGTGTGGCAATTAGATAAGCTGATTGTGAGCTATTGCAACTGGGGTGGCAGTAGTAGGGGTATCAGGTACTTATTCAATTATTTTTAATTTGTTTTGTAAATATCCAGTAACAGTATAGGTGGTCTCCGCTGTACTGCTTCTGACTACTATTAGTAGCATGGTACTGTACCAGAAAATGTTATTAAATATTAAATTTAGATCTATAAACTAGCTAGTTCTTCAGTATCATTTGTTACCAAAACATTCTTTGGTGCACGGCTTAGCATTTTGGTCTCTACTATAATTTCACGGTGAAACAAGGTTGAACTGGAATTCTAGCAAGTTTCTGACTATTCCAGTTGTCTTTTAACCAAAAGATAAATGTATGAATCTTAATGGATTGCTGTATTTATGTAATTTTGCTTGGAGATTTTATACTTGAATTTTATACGATTTAGACAATTGCTTTTGAAGATATATGGTTTGTAGTTTTCTGGTAACAAGCTTAGGGTATATGGTCTGTACTTTGTAGTATTCTAATTACGTGCTTATAGGATCTATGTCTAATGTTGAACTTCATTATCTTGAGGTTCAACAATTAAGTAAGCTGCATAACAATAACAGGGCATTTATGGAAAATCACTTATCAGCATTAAAAGAGAAGAACCCGCAACTAGAGGTGATCACTGAACTTGCAAGAGGCCAACATCCTTTCTTGAAGGCACTGTATAGTAAGGCCTTATTAATTTCTTTCTGATCTTAGGGTCTTTATACAGGCATATACATCCTTTTTTTTTTTTAAAAAGAATGAAAGGTCTAGTATAGGCAATTGAACCCAATCTCACAATGAAATGCTCGTTTAGTAGGAAGTTTGAACAGTTTGATGCTGATCGTTTAATTCTGAGGGTTGAGCAACTTGAGTCAACTATAAAAAAGCAAATTAAGGTTGAACAGTTAAATCTTTATGAATGTATAAACAGTTTCAATCTAGTGCAATTAGTATACTACACTTACTATTAGTAAGTTCTGCAATTGAAATGACAATTTTCTAAGGTTTGCTGGAATTTATCACTTGCACTCGTGCATGCAATTTCAGTACTGATTCTATATATGTAGGTCAAACTTAGATTATGAATGAACTGGATTTTCCAATCTAGGTGAAGAGATCTATGATTTAGTTTTTTGTTACATACTGACATGTGCTAATAATGGGTTTCCCATAATTTAAGGCATTTATAGAACTTCTTCGGTCTTTGAATTCAGAGAACAACAATGAGAGGGTGGTTTGTGTGAAGAATCTGGCACCAGAGGAAATACTGTTACAAGCGAGTAGGCTCAGGAATGCACTAGGCAGAAAGGTGATCAAGCTCAGAACCCGTCATGTCACAAAGCGCCCCAGTGTGCAAGGTACTTGGACCACCGCGCTAAATATGTGAAACAAATTAAGGTGTCAGATTTATTTAGCTTTCTAGTTCTCCAGACTTGTTAAAAATAAGAGATACTGCATGTAATGAAACGTTTAGCTGTCATTTTAGGATTTCTGTTGAGGCAATTTTTTTTATTTGTCTGTGATCTCAGAATATCAATGAGTATATTTTCTTGTTGTGTGCCAGCCTTAACTCTTTGGTTACCTTCTCATCTCAGATCAACTGATAGGTTGCTTCATTTATCTGGATATGTGCATTTAGCATTTTTTTCTTATTCAAAATTATTTGAATCTATTGCTGAAGTTGTTTTACAAGGAGTCTTTCATTAGCAATTGATTTAGCAAAATAATTATATGCTACACAGCTACAGAAATGATAGCATATCATAATGTTTGTTTGGTATTTTTTATGCAAATAACTAAAACTACATAAACCCAGCCCCAACAGCAGACAAGGAGTTGATTGAAAATGTAAGGTAGATTGTTGCCAAAATTGTAGCAGTAGCTGATCTGAGGTGAAAATTTCATGAATTTCATAATTTCAAGGTTATATGTGCCTGGGGGTAAAACTGTCAACAATTCGATTTTTTTTGGAAGAAGTCCAGGTGGAATTTCATCTCAATACTCGGCCAATTTAGAACAACCCCCCCCTGTTGGGACATGTACAACCAGGACATAGTAATTACAATACATATTTGAATTAAATGCTTTGCTTGATTACTACATGCAAGGAGCAAAACTTTCTTAGATTGAAAAATAATGGTTGTGTCCTAATAATATAATAATAATATGGGAACCTCTTCATATTCTGCAATCTATTATTGATAACGCAGGGACTTATTCAGAATCTCTGATACAATAAAAGAAATTGAAAGGGCAGCGAGGCTCGTGTTTTTGTATTTATCAATTATTTTAAAGAGTAACGATTAAGGAATAGTTCTGATTCAATAAGCTAACAAAAAAAATTCTTAATAAAAACATTTTTTCAGATGGGATAAATGAGTTTCATTCACATTCCTAATCTTGTACCAAATAAAGTTCTAGTTGTATATTTTTTTTGGATAAATATTGTTTTTTGCGATGTACTTTGGGTAAAATTTGATATTCCTTTTTTAGTATTAGGTGAGGATGGTGTCGTCATATCACCCAAATTTGAATTTTTCATTTTATATTTAAAGAAAGGTCACATTTAATCCCTTCAGTTAGGAATATATTTTATAAAGAAGAAAACCAATGCACAACTCATGGACCGAGATTTGAACTGCAACAGACTTCGGCCCATTAAATATAGCCAGTCCAAGAGCCCCAGAATTTGAGCCAGGTCCACTCCAATCGGCATAGATTGTACTGGAGGGACCAGTTTCACGTTCCATGTCATCTGAGGCGGGTCCCACACCATCGATGCGTGTATGATGCACATTTAACCATCTATAATATTCCGCTTCCAAGGGACCGGCAGTCAAACTTTCCAACGGTCAAATTTCGAAAAAAATGAGAATCTAATCTGAGAGGAAAGGTCGAAGGGAGAGAGGGAGAGAGGGAGAGAGAGAGTAGAGAGAGCAAAGATATGGGAAGAAGGAGAAAGGAAATAGATGAAAACGAAGAGAACGAAGAAGAGAGAGAAAGAAACGAAGACCAAGATGGGTTCTTCGCATGCTACCTTCTATGCTCCCTTTGCCCCCGCCACAAATCCCGCACCTATATCGGGTTCGTCCCTACACCACCTCTCGAATCCTTACTTCTTTCGTTTCTTTTCATCTTTAGTTTTTGTTTCTCTAATACGTGTATAAATTCGCATCAGGGATTTTCGGAATTATTTACCTTTTCTTTTCGATTTTGTGAAGTAAGATAACTCCTGGCTTGATCTTTGCCATGATTCTTTCTGATGTCAATATATTTAGATCTTTAGTAGGGTACCAATTTGTGCCTCAGAACTTCGAGGCCATTTGGAGCTTTCGTATCTGGTTTTGAGGGTTATTTATTTCACTAGTGTGTTTAACTCGGGAATTACGCTCAAGTACAAAGATCTTAAATTTGGGTTCTACTACTAATTGGTATCTGTCATAACTTTAATTGAGGCTAAAAAATGTGGATTCATGCTTGTTGATCTGGAATCAATCTTATTATTACTGGCAAGATATTGTAGTACAAAAGTTGTTCTGCACACAAGGTGTTCGACAAATGCTTCTTACTTCTAGTACCCTTATTAATATTGTTTTATCAGAGTTTGTACATTTGTCTATTTTACGTTGGAACTAGCAACTGAATTATACCTTTGTGTTGAGGCTAGTCTGTCTGCAAGTTCTGTTGGACATAAATAAATATGTGTATATTTATTTTTCCTTTGCTTCTTGTCTATATTAGGTTCACCGTGAACCCGAGAAGAAGGATAAGGCAGCATAATGGAGAAATAAGGTGCGGTGCATCGCGGACCAAAAAGGGGCGGCCTTGGGAGATGGTTCTTTGTATTTACGGATTCCCTTCAAATATCACTGCTCTTCAGGTTCTCTTTCATGTCCTTCTTTCTTAATATTTTTAATCATGTAACTAGGCCAAGTGAAAAATTATGGTTAGGATCGAACCCAACTGCACCTGCCTGTGAGTGAGAAATATGCGACCTACTTGTCGGGTTGAGTGAACCACCAATCAGGTCAGATCAGCTAGGGTTGCAAATATATATAGCATCTATCTGGACCCAACTGCACCTGCCTGTGAGTGAGAAATATGCGACCTACTTGTTGGGTTGAGTGAACCACCTATCAGGTCAGATCAGCTAGGGTTGCAAATATATATAGCATCTATCTGGGGTAACTTCGTTATTGGTTTTGCATATACGCATGGCAGGTTCTGCTTTTGATTTCTTTTTCCCTTTTTAATTTTCTGATGTTTATATATTATTGTAGTGGTTCAGCTGTCCAAATGTGAATTGTCGGGTCATATCCTGACCCACTGACCCAGGGCTGACAGGATGACCTGATAGCAATGTCTGTCAAAAATGGGTCGGATCTGTAAGCAAGTAATTGTGTCAAATTGTGCTATGGTTGATGTTGTCTTGCTGTGCTAGGTACTTATATTGATAGCTTAGTTCAAGACTAGACCAAAGTATCATTAACTTTTCTTTTATTTTTTGTGCAGTTTGAATGGGCATGGCAACACCCAACTGAGTCCCTAGCTGTCAGAAAAGCGGCCTCTAATTTCAAATCTCTTGGAGGGTTGTCCAACAAAATCAAACTCGCTTATACAATGCTCAACCTTCCATCATGGGAAAAGTATGCAATTTCTTTTCTTCTTTTTTTCTTCTAAGTTCAGTTTCCAATTTTAAAACGAAGGATGCCACTTTGACATGGTACAGGCTGGCACTGACTCCAACAGAAAATGGTTTGTGGGTTCCAATTTTTAGAACGTATTTTGCTGCATCTTAATTTTACAGATCAATGAAACAAGAAAAACCAAAAACATGATACAATATTTAATTTGGGACCAAATAACAATGGTTATTTTGACAATCTTGACAATGGTTTTTTTTTTTTTAAATTATTCGTATGTATATGACATTTAGATGAGTAAAACTAGGGTGTTCTTAAGTTCACCAAGCCCCTTTGTGAACTCAACTCTAAAACCTATCGAATTGGCTTCAAACGACAAATGTGAACCGTTGAAACCCATCTACTTTACGAGTGATGCGTCTACATGCAAAAAAAAATTACTTTCAAATTAATTTGGTATAAAGTCAAGTGGTCAAAATTAGAAGGTTGATAAATTAATTTTAATGCATTCATTTTTTGAACGTTTTTTTACCACTTGACTCTATACAAAATTAATTCGTAAATTTAAATTTTTTGCATGTAGATGCCTCACTCGTAAGGTAGATGGGTTTCCAACGGTTCAGATTAGTCATTTGAAGACAATTCGATAGATTTTAGAGTTGAGTTCACAAAGGGGCTTGGTGAACTTAAAGAACACCCTAATTTTACTCCATATAGATAGCCCAAAAATCAAAATTCAAGCAATTTTAGTATTTGTTTCTATTGATGCGTCAAGGATTGTTAATTTTGCACCATTGAATTTTCAAGTCACTTGATGTACGGTGAAAAATATACCAAACCTTTTCATTTTGTACATGATATGTGGATAATGTAGAGCATGCCTATAATATTGGATTCCAAATTTGAGCTTTATTTTAGATTGTCAAAGTAAAGAATTGTCAAGTGATTGTACTTTTTTGCTAAAAGGATTAAGAATGGTTTTCGATAAATTTATTTCCTGAATATCATTTGACAACTAACTAAATACTAAATTTATTTTTATCAGCTTGAACCTTACTGTGAATTTCTTCTCTACCAAGTACACAAAATTCTCGGCCGGCTGCCCCAAATTACCGAACCAGATGAAATTTAGTATTTGTGCAATGGATGAACTACCTTGCTATTCAAAGGGATGTTCTTCTTCAAACCGAAACGATGAAACTTACGAACAAGCCCAGCAACCTGATTTTGATTCCATGGAAGAAGTATTTTCTTCAGAAAAATTTAATGATGAGTTAGAATTAGAGAAAAATTACGAAAGATGCCAAGAGCTTGAGTCTGGTTCCACAGATGGAGTTGAAAACCAAAACAAAGAGGAGGACATGATCGAATCAGATGAGATATCTTCTCCAAAAAGATTTAATGAAGCAATTTCTTCTAATACTGGAGATGGAATTCCTTCACAAGATAACAATGTGATAGATTTGGTAACGCCACTGAGTTGTGCGGTTCGGTTGGGTAAAAGGCGCGGCAAAAAGATCATCTCTAGTACAATTGATCTGACAATCTCACCATGTGTGATTGAATTGTGATAAATTTTGGCACAGGTCAAGACCGCATTGGCACATATGTACTTTGTGAAATAAGTCGATAGCACCACTTTGTACGGTTCGGTCGAGTTCTTGTACACTTGTAGTGAGGATTGCATTCTGTTGATTAGCTAATTGTAATTATTATTTATTTGTTCTGGTACTTGTTTAATCTTTGATTTAAAAAGAGTTTTCTCTAGAACCCAAAAGTGTTGTCACTATTTAGTATTTGTTGAGTAAACTGGTTGTGTTGAGTGACGCGTTCTTATAATATGTTTACCACTAGGTAATGGGTTTATTAATTGATATAGAAACAGATTGTATTCAGTACAGCTGTACAGTGGCAATATATTATAAACTGATTTTAAATAGAAGGTTTGGTTGATGAAACTTTATAGTCAGAGTGACTAGCTGTTTCTCAATCTAGTACTCTAGTATATATCACCAAATGTCCTGTAAGACGTTTCACAAGTGGTTCAATCAAATTCAACGATTTAGATTATGATTTTACTTGGCTGATTTTTAATTTAAAACGAACGGACTGAATTTAATATAAAACGACTCCGAACTTTAAATCAGATTGATTTAGATCAACAGGAAATAAAATAGCAAGGTACTATTTTTTTTCTTATAAAAAATAGGGGGTACAGATTCTGATGATTATTATATTTTTATGACTTGTGTCAATGTGCCATCAGGATCTCACAGTATAATTTTTGTTGGTATTTAATTATAATTAAGTGACATAATTTGATTTTTCTCTTTAGGTCTTACAACATCCAGCTTCGCTTCGGTATCTGTTGGTGGGAACGAGGCCACATGGAAATTTTATTTTACTATGTTGCTTGCTTTGGTTGTGAAATAAAGTTAGAAATGATTAAATTGCTTATTTCAATTTGAAATGAATTAAATTAGTTATGTTTGGTAGAGTAACCGTAAAATAACTGTAGAATAACTATGAGGAGAGAAAATTGAAAGATGAGTGTTACTTTGATGATGAAATCCACAAATAGAGTAACTTGTTCTGAGTTAACTCAGAGCATCTACATCCCTGAAACTCTTTGAGTTTCTAAATAACTGTTAAAAGCGTTAACTACTTTTAAGAAATTATACATTCTGGAGTTTCTAAATGTTCACATTTCTGAAACTAATTTTAGAGTTTCTAATAAGCCACATCATCAGTAAATTAAAATTGATAAGCCACATCAACAGTAAATTAAACTAATTTTAGCGAATACAGGCCAATAGTTTTGCCACATCAGAGTTTATAAACGATTTCTTAATAAGAAATTATTGAGCAAAGTTGCTAAATAAGAAATCTATCTACATCTTTAAAACTGGTTTAGCAACTGCCACGTCAGATTAAAAACTCTGATAGTTTCAGAAATGCAGATGCTCTCTGGTAGAGTAACTTGTTTCGAAGTAATTTGGATGTTACTTTACATACTCTTTTAAATTTACTTTTCCTTTGACAACTTCAGATGAAGTAAGAGGTGTACTCCACCATTTCGTGACAAATATGTACTTTAATTGCACTGGATCGTTACAATAGAATAATCCCTTATTTATTAAACTAAAATATTTTAGTTGCTTTGAATTCTGAAAATCGATGCTCTGCATCAATGCACATTTGCTATTCCATTTCACAAGAACGCAGACAATGAATATTGATACATAGGATGTATTTTGTAACTTCAGCTAGATAATTCGTGTAGATTACTACGAAATATATAGTAACAGATACTTAAGGTTTGTATTCATTTTTATTTAATTTTTTAAATACACCATCCTTTTTTGTATCCTTTCCACTTTTCCGTCTCATAGAAATTTAGGAGTTTCTTAATTAGAGCGATGATGTTGAAAATTAATGAATCATAGGGGACTTCCTATATTATGTTATGGTAT
The DNA here is from genome assembly GCA_028015225.1 of Carex myosuroides. NCBI lineage: Eukaryota > Viridiplantae > Streptophyta > Magnoliopsida > Poales > Cyperaceae > Carex > Carex myosuroides. Next base: position 10,325,425 of record CM051472.1, read on the forward strand.
GTTTTGATACTTCTCTCTCTTTTATTTTGCATCTATGGCATGTACAAATTCTTCTCATTGTTTCATTGTTGGTCTGTTAATATAGTAGAGCAAGAGAAAAAAAAATTAAAGCAATATTTATAATTACTAACTTTATACATTGATTGCTTTCATTATTTAGATTGGTGAAATGTACAATTACAAGTACTAAAAGTAAGCGTAATTGATTTTTAAGGTTACTTTCTATTCAACAATGGAATTTTATTCATCTTGCTTAAGTATAAATTTTTAAAAGTTCATTGTTTCGATATTGTACTCTATAGTTACCACCTACGTTGTAATGAGTCCGGATCCTCTGAAGTAACTCAAATTTTGAGTTTAAATCCGAATTGGTTCGGTCCGATGTGGAATATACGGAACCTCTAGCATTCGTGCTAAAGCATATCAGATGGTATGAATTTAAATTCAAAAAATCTGAGTTAACTGAGGTGATCATATTAATTCAGTTATAATGGTCTCTGCAAGATCAATAATTTCAAAGTATCATTTCAATTTATTTTTCATTGGTACTTTGTGTGATGATTTTGTCGAGTTTTTGTGAGCAATCTGCTCGTAACAATAGTTGATATGAGCAATCATTTCCCATGCCGAGCCATTAAAACATAACATCAAGAAAAAAGGAAAAGGAGAATAGTGCATATTTATTGGGTTATTATGCAGCCCCTTTTTGTTTGTAATTGCATTGCAATTTTTACAATAATAATGTATGGGTATAATATAATCCATTTTCTTGTTCGCTTCTAACAATTTTTGTTGTATTTCTAAAATTTTATAGAACTAACTTGGAACAGAACTAAAAAAATTAGATAAAAAAGTCGGAAACATAAAATGTAAAACTATAAGCACAAAATTTAAATTTAAGTTTCTCACAATCACAATGAAAATTTTTAACCACAAAATATAAGCACGCATTTGAAAATTTATAAGAAGACCGAACTATATAATTTTTTTAGAAAAAAACATAATTCAATTTCAATATATATAATTAAAAAAATAAAATTAAGAAATGACTAAGTACTTTTTTTGCTTACATTAAGATCTGTCCTTGTCTCCTTGAGAACTAAACCCTTTTCTATTACTGCAAATGTTGATGAACACATTTCTCTACTTTTACATATGTAATATATACACATGCATGTATATGTCAATAAATTTACCATTGACAAACAAATAAATTATAAATAGTGTTTGCTAAGGTACATAGTATAAGACAGCGTGGCAGGATTTATTTTAGAAACCATAAATATAAAAAAAAATTACCGAAACAACTTGATTGATTTAGTTTTTACGAAATCACAAGTATCGAGATGGCATCTTGACACAAAATGTTTTCTTTCTGTGCCAATAAGCCTATTCAGTCCGTTCATGTTTCACCGATTTTCGAAATAAATATTGGAGATTTTCGAAATAAATGTTGTGGCTTTTAATGTTGTGGATTTTCGAAATAAATGTTCATGCTCATGTTTCATAGAATTTTTTGCAGCTGTAAAAAAAATTAAAATATTTCTTTATGTATTATTAGAAAAAAATAAAAATGTTTTGAATCTGAATTATTGATCCCGATTCAAAAATCACTTCTGGGCTATGTTACTCGGATACTCCAATATAGGCCTTGTACCTATATCGGACACGTATCGGATACCGATACGCCTGATACGGCACCGATACGTATCTGATACGCCAGCTGGCGTATCCGCCTACGTGGTGTATCCTTACTCGGTCGATACGGTCGCTGATCACTCAAAAGAGAGCAATGTTTCTTTTAATATTTATAAACTCGAAAATGCTATCGGTTCATACTGCAAGCGCACAATCCTATCGAGTAGTATATTCGAGGTCGATCCACAGGCAATATTGGTTCAGAGTTTTGAGCGATCGAATCACAATCCTTCGAAAGGCTAAACGAAATCTGAAAATTGAGAGATGTTGTTGTGATCAATATAAATTAGGAAGCAATTAAAAGAAATTAAAATAAAGATAGAGATGAGAATTCCTAGGGTTTCGGCACACTATTGCTACTCAATTCGCTTTGACAATATATTCCTGTCGGGTCTAATTTCCTGTTGTTGTTTTATGAAAGACACCACATAGGTCACTGCGAGTTATGTTACGCAATGACAGATCTTTCATCGAGATTCTACATAGGACTGCGAGTTACCTTACGCAAATGACTGATCTCTTAAATACATAAGTTACTACACAAGTTACTACACATATCACTGCGATTTTCCTTACGCAAATGATGGAACTTGGTTCACGTTTTGTTGTTCTGGTTTATGATTTCCCCGCTAAGGTTTTCTTCACATAAACCTAATAGATCTCAACGAGGCTAATTCGTACAAATAGTTTCTCTTACCATTAAAGTATTGTCACTACCCTAACGGACTAAACTAGATCATCGAAGTTAGATGAAGAGATAGTAAATCACAAAAGCATTTCGATTAAACAACAAGAAATCATAATCAACAGAAAATATATATATCAAAACATCAAGAGTAACAAGGTTTACTGCCTAGCCCTAAGAAAAGGAACTTAGCCGCGGAACGGCATGGTTACAATCACTCATCTCTTCTCACTTTAATCAAATCTAACCATAATTACAAAGATAAGTTATTCTTCTGCCCAGGGGCCTTATATAGGAGTGGAGGGACGTCTGGTGGTTGAGTAGGGGCTAAGGAACTGATCTGGATATAGCTGTCGGCAGTTAATTCCCAAGAGGTGCCTTCGGTTACGGTCCGTATCAGATGATACGGTCCGTATCAGATGATACGGTCCGTATTGAGACCTTGTCGCTGAGGGTTTTAATTCATATCACACTATCTCCTGGTCTGTGTTAGGCTTGGTCCGTATTAGGTAATACGGGCCGTAACAGAGACTTCGTCGATAAGCATCGCTGATCCGATTGACCCGATTCTTGCTCTATTTGGTGTAAAATAGTCCCAAAACCTGTTTTCTGCAATAAAACATAAAAAAGGGTGACAATAGCCTTTTTCTCTAATTAGTTAAACATAAGTGTGAGAAAATATACAAAACTTAAGCCAAAACTCTACGTAAATTATCATTATTTTGACTCTGATCAGTCGCCGATACTCTGTTGAAACAACTGGATACGGCTGGATATATGTGAATACGGTGAACCGCGCCCGCGAACTGCGCCCGCACCCATGAGCTGCAACCGTGAACCACGCCCGCACCCATGAGCCATACACTGGCGTTTTTTTTTCTGCCCTGCGTGAATCGAACTTGGGAAGTCCAGTCAACATCAAAACCTTAAACCATTGCACTAGAGTTTCGTTTGTGATATATTCTAGTAACTATAGTATTTAATATATTCTTATGTTAAGCCTTTAATTTTTTATACAAGTTTGATTTAAGTTATGATTATCTAAATACAATATATAAAATAATAAAAAATAATATGTATAATAGACGTATCGTATCCTAAATTTTTGAAAATTGTCGTATCGTCGTATTCGATACGATACCCATACCCGTATCCATGCAACATAGCTTCTGGGTAAATAAAAAAATTATCGTAGTCCTTCTAGTACATTCAAATTATAAGATACTCTATCTATTTCTCTAAAAGCTATTTTATATTTTTAATATTTAATATTTTCTTAAATTCACTTTTAGAGATATAGATGGAGTATCTTAGAATTTGAATGTACTAGAAGGACCACGATATTTTTTTTATTTACACAGAAGTGATTTTTGAACTGGGATCAGCAACTCAGATTCAAAATATTTTTATTTTCTTCCAGTAACACACGAAGAAATATTTTAATTATTCTACCGCCGTAAAAAATCCTGCTTGAAAAATATTCCGTAGTACTTCTAGTATATATAAATTATAAGATATTTTATCTATTTTGTTTGATGCTCTTTCTAAGATATTCAAATTATAAGTTCGTTCATTCATATTGAAAAACTATTTTTTTTGTTGGGACCGAAATGACAGATTGACACAAAATAAAAATCATGGATCAAATAGGCAACTCGGGCCAAATTTTTTTTTGATTTTTTGTGACTATTGAACTGAAAAATTGTGAAAACGTTTCGGACCGATTAGGCATCTTGACAAAGGAAAAAAAAAAAAAGTTACGTGCCGAACAGGCATCTCGATACTTATAATTTTTGTAAACACCAAATTAATGAATGAATCAAGTTTGTTTGGTAAATTTTTATTTATTTATTTATAGTTTATAAAAGAAATCCGTCGTTTCCGCTTCCGTGGGAAGTGAAATTCTCAGGAAAGAAACAAAAATGGAATGTGCGATAGGTCGCTTGTCCATCACGCCTGTACCGTTTCCGATTGCGGGCAAACTGGCACTCTGACCACTTTTCTATCAATCTTCCCCGTCAAATATGCCACAAGAATATTGTGTAGCAGGTCACACTCAATGCAGTTGCATGACGTGCTACGCAATTTACACCACAGAAATGTGCACGCGAAAACCAGCTTCGACCCCTTCTCAGACAAAACAGAAGTTTATTTCGATTTGAAATCCGCTCCAGTTCTCGGAAATGACGAATGTAACGTAGTGTTAAATGGATCGGTTAGTTAAAAATTGAATTAAAATAATTAAATTGAAATTTTATTTGGTTTTTAAAATATAACAGAATTAATCGAATTAAATTTGTCAATTGAATAATAATCGAATTAAAATAACTAAATAAATTTCAGTTTATTTGATTAACTGAAATAAAAGAGATTGAATTTTAGAATGTTAAAACTAAATAAATACACAAATATATTTTATAGTTATCTAACTAAATAAACATGGAATATATATAAGTTATTGACATTACAAGTATTGTTTAATTTGATACAAAATATTTATACTTTGTTTGGATGAAGAGCAGAGGAAGAAAAGGGAGGTGAAGAATTGAAGGCGAACGAAATGGAATAGAAAGGAAGATTAACATATTTAACATCTTTATTTTTTGGAAAATTAACTTTCTTTTCCATTTTATTTCTTGTTTGGTTAATTAAAATTTAGAAGGTTAATAAGAAATTTGGTGGTTGTTGTAAGTTTGTGAAACTCATATGAGAATTATATATGAAAACATAGGGTTGGACATTTGTGTCATTTTTTCTAAAAATATATGCAACAAAATTTCTTTCCATCCGTTACACCTCAAATCGGGAGGGAAATCGACTCTATTGATTATAATAATGCAAGGTTAAATCTTTCACCTCCTGTACCCTTCACCTCTAATATAATTTTGTCAACCAAACACGATCCGAAGGAAGTTTTTATTTTCTTTCCATTCCCTCCCTGTTGGGTTTTATGATACTTAAGGCAGCGGAATTTTAAAATTTTTGACAAGAAAAGTACCAAAAGAGATAATCATGTGTGACTGAAATCAAACCAAAATCAATTTCCAAATCATTAAACATCATACCTTTAGTTTCTTGTCTCCAAACAAGAAATGAAGGTCCTTGAGATGTAGGGTTGTAGCCTTCACCTCCTTGTTGATGCTAGCTAAGTGGTTGATGCCTTGCAAGACCTTGGTAGTTGATGTGTGTGTGACCTAGAATGTCTTGCACCAAGATGAGACTCCAAAGTAGAAGTCCTCCATGGTATCCACCAAGAAATTAATTAGAAACCAAATATTCCTCTTGCTAGAGAGTATTAACTTGGTTGCTTCTTAATTCCTATCCTCCATAGACCTATTCTTGAGTTTTAGGGTTTGTGGGTTCTCAACGCATGAGAGATGAAATAAGAGAAAGAGAGAGTTCTTGGCAGAACTTCAACTCTAAAAAACGAATATGTCCCAAAAGGAATGATAGGGAGAATATATATAGCAAACAAGGAATGTGAATTATGTTTCCAAAATTAACCCCATAAATATAATTCGAATTAGATTCTGCTCCAGAAATAAAAGTTATGGATCTTTCTTTTATCTTTTCATCCATATATAGTATGCCCAAAATGGACTTCGTATGAGGGCACTATGGTCCAAAAACGAAACATGCGCAGCAGTTTACAGAGCATGATAATCCAAATTAAGCACCACGTTCTACCATGTTTTTGACCATTTTCCAGAAATATATATAATGCTAAAAACGGAATTCTTATGAGAGAGATATGATCAAAATAAGAAACATTGCACAACAGTTTTCAGAAAACGTGGTAAACTATTTTGGGTAAACTTTTAATTAACGAAACAATTCATAAAATAAACATGGGCCCTAATTAACAACAGCCATTTGACTTTGTTTATTGGGCCAAGTTTTATTTTTCCTTATTTGAATTAATACAATTAATCTAATTAATTGTAGTATCATATATAATTATTCCAAATAATTATATTTCTCATGTTTTGGTGGAGAAACCAATTTATTTGTCATGTCATACATGTCAAATAAATTAATGAGCATTTCTAATTAATTTCTTATTGGTGTGACCCTGTGAGATCTATGTCACATGGCAATGGAATCTGAAACTCTTTTCGATTCCATAAACTACAAGCGGCACCTAGGGGTGTTCATTGGGTCCGGTTTAGTCAGTTTTGAACCGAACTGAATTAGTTTGGACTAAACGGTTCGGTTTTTTTGATTTAATGGTTCGGTTCGGTTTGCTTTTTAAAACCGAATTATAATTTCGATTCGGTTCAGTTTGAAAATTTTGAAAACCAAAATAACCGAACCGACCGAAATTTTATATATTATGAATTTTGTCCGGAACACCCCGGTTTATTTCTTAATACCCTGGTTTATTTCTTAATCAATTGCTTTAAATACTTCGGTTTATTTCTTAATACCTCGGTATATTTCTTAATATACTTCGGTTTATTATAAATCAATTGCTTTAAATAAAAAAATTAATATATTTCGGTTTGAACCGAACAAATCGAACAAACCGAAATAAAACTTTGGTTCGGTTCGGTTACAATGCTAAATCGGTTCGGTTCGGTTTTATTTTTGAAACCGAATTATAACTTTGGTTTGCCCAGTTCAGTTCGGTTTCAACCGAACTGAACCGATGAACACCCTAAGCGGCACCTAGCAATATGCATTGTAGTTACCCAAATAACACAGATGATAAGTATCATACCGTATCACGATCCCTAAGCAACAATTGCCTCGTGTCAATTTCATGTCTCATAATATCATGAATAGATCCAAGGTAGGAACGTGTCATCCTTGCAAATATACTCGTTTATTGATTCTGAAATAATTCAGTAATTATGATTAACTCCTTAATCATATGTGCACATACTTGTATTATTTCATCAAAGGGTCCAGTGATATCATCACTCATTTACATGATAGACATTGGTATTCTTGATAACTACTACTCTCCACATGAGAGACACATACTAAGATATAATTTGTATAACTGCCTGTTACGGACAGCGTTGGATAATACCCACGAATATGTATTCTCATGTGAGAGAAACAATTATCTCGTACCTTAGAATTCCAAACACAAATAAAACATTAATGACACAAACACAATCCATATTTAAATGTTTTACTTTGGTCACGTCCAATCCCCTGATCTCCATCAGGTATCCATTTGATTAGATTGACAACCCCTTGTCATATGATCTGTAGAACATGATCATCATCTAATCCAAATGCTAATCTTATACTGGTAATTAATATTCCTTGTTAACTACCAAGACTAGAGACATTTTAGAGTATTTATTAAATCTTTTATAGAGTTCCACAATTCTAAGTCCTCAACCTGAATGATCTATAATTAATAAAATATTCAAGGAACAAAATGATAAACATAATCATTTAATTACAATAAATAAAACTTAGAAAACAATCATCCTATGATTGGCTTCTAGATCACAACACTAACACTCCCTTCCTCTACTCTCCATCCAAACAAGGTGTTAAATGTTGTAAGTAATGGTATGCGCTCGTCGGACGGACGGGGTACTATTAAGCGATAAATCAGTATGCGTCTGATTAATTAGAATTTTGCAGATAATTTTGTATTTTCATTAAAGTTATGTGCATATTCTTGCAATAGCGGCGCAATAGAGTTTTCGGACCTTAAAATCTATAGCGCTATAAGCCATTTTCGACCTATAACAGCACAATAATTTACAGAGGTATAGCATTTTTTTTGCGGATAACACAATAATCACTATTTGGAACCTTGTTTATAATTATTAAAAATAATTAATTTAGTTCATCAAACTAATCAAATAAACTTATTTTAACCTAGTTTCATTAAAATTATCATTTAGAAAAATTCATATAAGACAAGACAAAGTATAGTACATATCAGTGTTGTAAAAAACGGTCTTAACGGCCGATTAAATGGCCGTTTAATCATTAATGGTGGCCAAACCGTTACGAATACACTTAACATATGTTTGTTTGCGGATGAAATGATTAATCGGCCGTTTTACTGTTTAATCGTCCGTTTGTTCTCGTTTATTTCTATTTATTTCCGTTTATTCCAGTTAATATTTATTTTCACATTGCTTTTTTTCTGTGATAGTGTGTAATAATAAGGTTTATAAATTCTGTATTGTAGTTTTATTTGTGCTTGATATACATCCAATATTTTTTATATATATTTTTTCTTCTTACTTACTTTGAAATTGATTAATTTTTCTATTATTTATATACCATATATTTTTCTTACTTACTGATATATTTTTTTCAATTAGTACGACGTGTTCATTTATGAAATTAAGTTGTTATCATAAACTAAATTTAGTGATTTTATGTTGGAATGTTTCATTTCTTTCAAATAATATGTTATTAGTATTTGGAAAAGCTTAATTCTCAAATTTATTTTTCATTAAATAAATGTGTTATTTACACATGTAAAATGCATATGTGTTAAAGAAGAAATAAGCGTAGTGCCATGTTATAATAATAAAACTAACTTAAATTAAGTTTATTTGATAATTTTAACTAGTTAAATACATTATTTTTAATAAATTATGATATATATATACATAAATTTAATAAAAAAGTTAAATTGTCCACATAATTCCGATTAATCGGCCGCATACCGATTAATCACTTGACGGTACCCCGTCCGTCCGACGACCGCATACCGTTATTTACAACACTGGTACATATAACAGATAACAGATAAATGAAAATAATAATAATATAAATGACTAACTAATTGGCCTAAATTGGCCGTATAAATAGAAAACGGACGATTCGTAACGGTTTGGACACTATCAACGAATAATTGACCAATTAGTCGGACTAAACCGTCATTTTTTACAACACGGTTACATAGTACATACATTATATAAAACATGAATTTAAATCATATAAAATTTAGTCGGTTGAGTTTTTTCAGTTTTGAAAAATCTAAACCGAATAAAATATAAAAACCTGAAGTAATTTAAAATTTCAACCAAATCAAATAATTTAAGCACAAGAAGTGAAGAACGAATTATTTAATCCAAACTTTTTCGATTATGTTAAAAATCAAATAAACCATAATCAATAACAGCCGTATGGTTGGAACTTTGGAACAGGTCCCGGAAAACGGATAAAGTGTTGTCTGGTTTCTTACAAACTGGAGAGGGAGATCACTAAGCACACTTGGGTCGTCACGCTCTCCCTCTTTCCCTCTCATTCTCTCTCCATTGGAAAAGAAGTCGAAGCGACGGACTAGACAGATTCTCTTCTCCAAGGTTTCTCTCTCTTGTAAACTCCATTTGTTAAATTAATGCTTCATGTTAGCTGGTTTGTCGTAGTACGAGGAGTCTATCTCACTATAATCCATGTGATCTCAATCTATTTAAGTTTTCTTTTACTCTAAATGGATTTCTTTTTGTTTTCTGAAATGCTGATTTACTGTTCTTTTGTTAGAGTGTTACTTCAATGTTTCAGTTGTTGCTTTGCATTTTAGATGAAATTAGGGAATAAATATGCAAAATAACCTGGATCAGTAATCCTTTTTTCTTCACAGGATAATACCATTTCTAGATTCTAGAATGAGGTGATATGAATGTAATACTTGTTATCGACAAATACTTTTTTATTTTTTTTTACAAAAAGAAAGTATATATGTACATTCGTCATTCAGAATGTTGTAAAGCAATCCTTGAAGTTGTATGTACCAATGATGCTTCCTTCTATTACTCTTTAGATATTCTTTCTACTTTGAGTGCTAGATTGGGATTGCTTTCTTCTTGAGATCAACTTCTCTAATCAGGGACAGGGAGGTGTTTTGCGTATTTTTTCACAGTTCACACTTTCAGTAAAGATGCACATTAGTCCTTTTGAGTTTTATATATCCCCTGTTGTGATAACTTCTCATTCACTAGATTCAGCTGTTATCTTTTATTGTTATATAAAGGTCAGGGTTCGTACATAGAGATGTTATAGAGGTTTTGTTACTTAGTTTATTATCTGTCCTAGACTCCGGGCGTAATATTTTCGTATTAATTTGATTTACAACTCATCTGTGGCATTCTGTTTTTACAAATATAGAGTATGTGTCAGCTTCTGTTTCAAGTTTTGGTTCTCTCAAGATTTTTTTTTTTTTTACTAGAATATGAATATAAATATTGCAGAACACAGAAAGAGTAATTAATCATCTGCACTTCTACTCCAGATATTTCATAGCCTTTTTCTCCTAAATAGGAACTTTTTTTCATAGATTCTATAATATATTTGTCTCTTAAAGCTGTTTATTTGTATATATCTTATTCCAATATAAAATAAAAAGGTGATTTTCAGTCCTCATCACATATTTTTCTGTACTATCATGTCTGTAAATGAATTCCTCTACTAATCTATCATCACATTTGTTTTATAAAATTTTATGATGTGTAAATTTTAACAGAATGGGGGAGAGAACAAAGGCCGAAGACTTGAATCGGGTCCCAGTGGCCAGACCTTGTGTGGGTAAAGAAGGCCACAGAATCAGTCTTCTCTCCAACCACTTTAATGTTCGTTTCACTGGGACTGATGCTGTGTTCTACCACTACAGTGTAATTTACCTTGCATTTTAATATTTTAATTCTTTCACTTTTGTTTGATTTGTATATGTACAAACAAAATTTCTCATTTGATTCTTTGCTGACTTATGCTACATGATGATAATAGGATTTTAAACTACAGAAAAGTAACGTCTTGAGTTATAGAGGTGAATGAGTCGGCTCTGGTTATGTTTTGCCGGCTTGTCAATTTAGTGTAAAATACAATTTTATTAACTAGAATCTTTCTCTGTTTGCACTAGTTCTAATGTAGACTAGCTAAGTGTTGCATAAATTTTTTTTTTTAAAAACATTTTGAAAAAGAAATACCAGTTTTGGTCATTAATAAGAAAAAAAAAACATCTTCTCCTTGGTCATCCCAAAACCTTAATAACTAGGCTTAGGTGAGTATCCCAGTCTCATTATAGGTACCAAAAATGAAAGTAAACAAAAACATTCTTGACCTAACCAGACATAAAGAAACTCAATTCTGGGAACCAGTATCGGTCCATGGTCTAGTACCTAGATTAGGTACCTTGTTGCCAAATCTACATATTTACCAATGTCTAGTCGTTGAGATTTGTCTTCAGATGAATCATCTCAGTACATATTGAATGCATTACTTAATTTACATAAATCCAACCACAATATAAATTGAAACAACTCTTGATTAAATACTATATAGCTAAGAATAACTACATAATGCATGTTCAGGTTGTTATAAAATATGAGGATGATGAAATTGTGGAGAACAAAGGGATTGGAAGGAAAGTAATGGAGAAACTGGTCCAGATGTACAGCTCAGAGCTTGCCGGAAAAGATTTTGCCTATGATGGTGAGAAGAGCTTCTTCACAGTAGGGCCCTTGCCTCAGGGTATTTTTGAGTTCATGGTGGTACTGGAGGAGGTGTCAAGCAGGTTCATACTTGTCCTCTTTTTTTGGCAATTTTGCTCTTGGGTTTAAGTGTAATTTGCTCAACTGCTATTATGTATCATTTGTTGATTGTGGTACTCTTAAATGCCTACATCTTAGTATATTGTGTGATGTTTTTTTTTTTTCTTTTTTTGGCCAGTAGCGTATCTTTTAATGCAAAAGGACATAATAGTACAAATGCTGACAATTTAAATATTGAGATGTTACGGAGTACATAATATTTAAACATCTTTAATTTATTTGACATGCATTTCAATCAGGATATATGATAATATAGACGAGCTCTTAAATGAATTTTTAATTTGGTTATAATCGGGTCTCAATTCTTTTTTGCCAAGTATAATTGGTCCTCATTCATTATAGACTAGTTGATATCTTAACCCATTGTAGCACCTCGATGCCATGTATTGTCTATGACATGCTACAGCATCAAGTTGGTACATGAAATGTAAAAAATAATCAAAAGTGAAAATAATGTTGTATTTGTTCTAATTAATATTCCATAACTGTTATTGATGTTTTCAGGGTGACAGGGAGTCCAGTTAATAGGAGCCCGGGAGAAGTAGGAGATAAGAAGAGGCAAAAGCAGGTGCAGCAGACCACGACATTCAAAGTATCTCTGACATTTGCTGCTAAGATACCTCTGAATTCTATTACCATGAGCCTTAGAGGAATCGACACCCCCTACACCCAGGACGCTCTCCGAGTCCTCGATATCATCCTCATGCAACAACATGCTAACAGGTCTTTTTCTTTCCATGCAGTATGAGAAATATGATGCTTGCATGACCCTACAATTTAAATTTCACAAAGACTGAAGTAGAGCATCGTGAGTATATGTTGTACTCTGTACATCACTTTTTCTAGGAAACAGTCTGTAATGATCCCTCATTTCTATCTTTTAGTTTCTTGATAAAATGAGAGATGGAGGTTAGTTTTAGTCTCTCTTTTTTCTTTACAAAACAAGCATAAGGATGACATGTTTATGTATTCCAGGTTTCATACTTTGAGGCCATTTAATATTTTGAGATTTATTGGGTTGATTCATATTTCTGAAATACAAAAATGTGAGTAGAATTTGGTTGCATGTGGAGGATACTTCTTAGCTTGGTGATGCTTTTCTTCTGTTGTGCATGCCCAGAGGGTTGTGTTTTATGCTCGTTCAGTATGCAGTATCTATGGTTGGCAGTACTGGTGTTTACTGCTTCTCCTGCTATATCCATAGCCTTTTTTGTTGTTTAGTAAACTAGTTTGTGTACTTTGAACTAGCTTGTTTCTTCTGGATAAGTTTTATTTCGTAAAATTCCTAAATCATATCTTTTCTTTCTGAACTTTTGAAATGTAGTAGTATTGTGGTCCAATGGAAAAGTTTATGGGTTTTAGTCTGTATCAAATTCATTAACTACTAATGGGTTTAAGTTGCTATCCTTCTTATGAAACTTTTACAGGGGATGCCTACTTGTCGGACAATCTTTTTTCAATGGAGACCCGAAGAGTTTTGTGGACTTGGGTGGAGGTGTGACTGGATGCCGTGGGTTCCACTCCAGCTTCTGCACAACACTCAGTGGCCTCTCATTAAATATGGGTATATTCTGGTTAAATTTTATCATAATTATTAAGGTTCTTATATTGAAATTTTAACATGCTATGGTATTTACAGATGTTACCACTACCATGATAATGACACCAGGCCCGGTAATTGACTTTCTCAAGGAAAACCAATATGTTAGAGAAGCAAGCATGATTGACTGGATGAAAGTGAGCATAGTACATTTCTATCTATTCTTTTTTAAATTCTTTCATTTAAATTTGCACTTGACAGTATGAAAAGTTGAGAAGTTGATTCTGAACCCCTGTACTTGGAATGTTAGGCTAAAAGAATGTTAAAGAACATGAGAATCAAAACTAAGCATAACAAGATGGAGTTCAAAATTTTTGGGATCAGCGACCTCCCTTGCAACGAGCAACGGTACTTGATTCAATCTTTGGTACTCTTATTTCTTTTTCATGAAACCCAAAATCTATTTTGATCAGCGGGCTCACTTTCATTATGCATTTTGGTCTTTCGCTTCTGAGGTTGGAACTTTGATTTTTATTTGTTTAATTTTTTTTTTGCATGAAGTTTTTCAATGAAAGTGAGAGAAGATGGCAAGTCACAGACAATAGATGTGACTGTGTGTGAATATTACCAGAAAAAGTACCAAATAAAGGTGTCATGGTCCGCCAAGTTTCCTTGTTTGGATGTAGGCAAGCCTAATTGCCCCAACTACCTTCCTCTCGAGGTCACTCTATCTCTCTCCTTTTCATTTTAGATGTAACAAAATGTGAATATTCTATGTTGCTGCTGGCAATCTTCGAGTTTTGCTAATTGATTTTATTGCAGGGAGCTTATCAAGATGTCTTGACTGTTCTAACATGACCTGCATAATGCTTATGAGTTATGATATAAATTTTTAATAAAAAAACTATACTACCAATAAAAAATATAATTTGATATTATGTGAAACAAACATGGTAATGCAGAAAGCCAGAGACTTCGGGTTGACACTATCCAATTTGACCTGATGGTCACTTGAGTATGTCTTGACCTGCTGGAGGCGGAGCTTACTGGCTTCAATTTTATGTTGTTGAACACAACATGATATGACATGTTGCCAACATCATTTCTTATGAAAGTTTGTTATGTTGTCATAGGATGCGGCAAGCCACTATGAAATTTCAGTTGCTAATAAATTAAAATTTGATGTGCAGCTTTGTGATTTGATCTCTCTCCAGCGCTATACAAAAGCTTTGTCATCCCAACAGAGGGCTAACTTGGTTGAAAGTTCAAGGCAGAAGCCCAAGGATAGAACTAAAACTATCACAGAGGTCTCTCCCTCCCACCCTCTCTCTCTCTAATCGTTGGAACTGGACTGATTATATGCCTCAATATAGAGATGTAGAACTTGTTGCTTGTGTACTATAGATTTGACACTAGAGCAACCTCAATATGGTGTGTGCATATTTTCAAACCATGCTTATAGAACTATGCATGTTATACTCAACAGGCTATAAGAAGCAACCAATATGATGAGGACCCATTGCTAAAAGCTTGTGGTATTCAGATTGAGAAACAACCGAACAGATTTGATGGCCGTGTCCTCACTGCACCTACAGTGAGTTACATCATTACATGGCAGTTTCTTTTTTTTAAACATTATAATTGAGTTTGATTAGCAGTTTTGTTTTCTTCCAGCTGTTACTTGGTGATGGAGAAGAATTTGTTCCAAATCGTGGACGATGGAACTTTAATAACAAGGTTAGAAATTCAATAATATCTTCAACAGATATATTTTGGCTTTCAATTTAGAATCTGACTGAAGAATTTTGACATATCATGTAGAAATTGATAAACCCAGTTAGGATTGAACGATGGGCTATTTGCAACTTTTCGGCTAGAGTTGACATGAGCCATGTATCAAGAGAGATTATCAACTGCGGCCGCAACAAAGGCATTGTAAGTTATATGTTTGTCTCGCCTTTTTAATTTTAAGAGGTTTTACTTGGTTCAGGGTACTTCTATGTAGATCCATGATTTAGCACCATCTTGTAATTATTTAAATGCATGAGCAGAAGATTCTCATTTGTAGACTGTATAGTATAATGTTTGATGATTATTGGTTAATTTGCATGATTATATTTTGTGAAGCACATTGAACGGCCGTTCACACTAGTCGAGGAGGATCGTCAGTGGCTAAGAGCAGGGCCTATTATTAGAGTCGATAAGATGTTTGAGAAGATACGTGCTAAGCTGCCGGGCTCGCCTCAGTTCCTTCTTTGCATACTCCCAGATAAGAAGAATTCTGAGATTTATGGTATTTATCGCATATGAATTCTTAAATTTCATTTATTGTTGGAAATATCTAATTAATATATAAACCTACTTTAAGACAACCTTAATTATCAAGATTTATGTTATTAATCTTGAAGACTTGGGTTTTTATGTGAACATTAGTAACGGTATGCACTCTTCTTACAAATACTTATTATCACTGTATTGTCAATTTGAAGGGCCATGGAAAAAGAAAAATCTTCATGAGGTGGGAATCGTGACACAGTGCATCTCTCCTGGCAAGCACAATGACCAATACTTCACCAATGTTCTTCTCAAGATCAATGCAAAGGTAGGTAAAATATTGTCATACCGCTGACGACCTCTTGCTTGTTTTCTAGCTCATGACATGCTAACTACTGAATTGTTTCCATTTTTGAAGCTTGGAGGTATAAATTCTTCTGTCTCAGTGGAGTACAAACAGTCCATTCCCATAATTCACGAAAATCCAACCTTAATTTTGGGCCTCGATGTCTCGCATGGTTCACTAGGCCGCTCTGATTTGCCATCCATTGCCGCGGTATGATTAACTCCTATTTCTAGATTGATTTCAACTATGACCCTACAAGGCAGTAAAACATTCATATGTGTCCTGAAAAGTAAGAAAATCTTGCGTCCCTCCCCATACATTTAAATGCATCATATGTACCTTCCAATCTACGGCTGTCAATGGATCGGGCTAGGATCAAATTATAGTATAATTTAAATGCAAATCTATTAGGATTTTGCAAGAACCATAAGCAGATACATATCCAATAAGAATTTAAGGATCCAAATGTGGATCATATCTATTACCATAATGAATTTCACATCAGATTCGGATCATATTGGATGTTTAGTTAAAATATTAAAGAGCAAGTAATTCAAATTACACTAAACTAATGCACTGTTACTTAAATCATAGTATATAATTAAATTATTTGATATTGATAACAATTGAGCAGATTATTAAAATTGTCGTTAGTCTATATATCAACAATTGAATTACATTTTCATGTAGATGAAGAAAATTCTGTGTCTATGTTTGTTTAATAAAACGTCATACTTTCCAAATGATAAATAAGAAATAGTTGGTTCCAATAATACAATTTAATCAATTGGATTGTTATGATTACTATTTTTAGTCCTTAATGTAGAAGACCTTGTATTGCTAAAAATCTGATAGTACCACGGTGTTTATCATATTATAATGCTATAGCAGCTCTGATTAAATAGTGATTTAACCACTACAAACACTATTCAAAGCTTTGTTTTTTAATAATCTATGGAAAATATGGTTGATTTAACAGGTGGTTGGATCAAGGCATTGGCCATCAATCTCAAAATACCGTGCATCAGTTCGTACACAATCAACGAAATTGGAAATGATCGATCAGCTTTACAAGCCAACTGCTGATGGCAAGGATGATAATGGAATGATAAGGTGCTTTTTCACACTAAATACTAAAATGATTACCTGTAAATCCAATTTGTTTCTTTGTATTTTACTCTCTATTTCAATTACAGGGAGATTTTGATTGATTTCTACAAAACGAGTGGTGGAAGGAAACCCACACAGATAATCATTTTCAGGTAACTTTCTTTAAATGCAATTTATTTGATCGTTTGCATTTAAAAACATGCATGCATAAGTATTCTTAATGTTCCAATATTTGCTACTTGATCTTCAGGGATGGTGTGAGTGAGACCCAGTTCAGCCAGGTTCTCAACATTGAGCTTAATCAGATAATTAAGGTACATTTAAGCTGTGGTTATTGTTTTTCTTCTGAAATTCTTTCTTTTAATGTTAAGGGTTTTGATTTCCCACAGGCATATGAGCATTTAGGTGATGGCGCTCTTCCTAAATTCACTTTGATTATTGCTCAGAAAAATCACCATACTGTACTTTTTCAAGCTGATTCCCCTGATAATGTCCCACCTGGTATGTTTTAGTTATGTTATCTTTTGACTTCAATTGAAAAGAAGGATATTTTTTTAGTTCACTTATTCTTTATTTGCTGATAGGTACTATTGTGGATACAAAGGTAGTTCACCCAAAGAACTATGATTTCTTCATGTGTGCACACAATGGAATGATTGTATGTTCTTTTATACTTCCATTAGTATTACTATTCAAATTTGAATTATTATAGCCATTGTCGGTAAAAGTTGCATTGTTTTTTTTTATTTGTACAATTATTGAAGGGTACCTCGAGGCCAATTCACTATCATGTGCTAGTTGATGAGATTGGTTTCCCAGTAGATGATCTACAAAAGTTTGTGCACTCTCTCTCCTATGTGTACCAGAGGAGCACTACTGCAACCTCAGTTGGTAACTCAAAATACTCAAAACTATAGAAAGGTTCTTTTATCATAGTACACATGTCAAAGGGGGTTCTGGTTGGTAAAAGCTCAAAGTCTGGATTGTAAAAACAATTATTACCTATTACAAGTTGATAGAGAGATTAATGGATTCGAGTCTGAGATCCATTTAGCATATTAAGTATTTGGAGTTAACAAAACTTTTTTCTATTATTTAATGCAATTGGTACAAGAAGCTGGTTGCTCTTTAATAACCTACTCTTCTTTTGTATGTAGTTGCACCAATATGTTACGCACACTTGGCCGCACAACAAATGTCACAGTTTATGAAGTTTGAGGATTTATCTGACACATCTTCAGGTTCCGATGGGATTGTGGCTGTGCCGGATCTGCCACGACTGCATGAGAATGTGTGCAACTCAATGTTCTTCTGTTGACTTTGGTAGGTTGGAGTATAAACTTGTTTAGAGCTATGGTAAATAGTACTGATGTTTTTGTTTATAGAAGTTCATTGCTATTAGTTATTCTGAAAAGTTAAATACTAGTTGCGTTAGCTATTTTGTTTAATATCTGTTGTGGCTGTAGCAGTTGTTTTGTAAGTGGTAGCATTTGTTGTTACCATTAAGTTATTTTGGCTTGCTGGTTCTGCTTCAATTTGGAACTAAAGCTCTTCATATTTTTGTAGTAAGCTTCTATCAGTTTTCTTTACTGCCTTTGTTTGTTTTGTTTACTTTTCATTTTAATCTTACTTTCATTTTAGAGGCTCAACTGTTTTGAGTCTTAATTGTATTTTCTTTTTCAAGTTACATACCTTATGTAGCCTTTTCAATATTATCAAATGAGGGCGTGACCCCAGTTTCTACCACAAAAACAAAGTGACTTGAGCAGTTGAGCATCGATGTTCACAAAGCTGCCTGCAAAATGTTTAGTCAAGTCAGCGATCAGCATCACTGTTCAGCTGGTGCTCGATGATACCTCTTGTAGTAAGTAGTGGAACATCATATGGCATTCTGATGAAACGGGAATCATTGCAAAATTCATTGTCCAAGATGCCTAGTACCAAGCACAATTCTGTTGCTCTAATGACACTTGAAACAAAAAAATATCAAGAATTGTAACAAGTCTTGTTGCCCAACTGAAACTGATGATGTAATGATTCACGCCAGTTATTCAATATTCACTCACTTTCCAGAAAATACAGAAAACTGCTTTTTTGGTGGTTGTTAGTGCCACTATTTGGAGTATATGGAAACATAGAAACGATTGTGTTTTAATAATTCAATCAATTACTCTTCTAGGAACATTGTCTTACAAATTGTATCTCTTTCTTTATATTGGACAGGTGCCATCAGTGTTGCAGTACAGGAAGCAGCTCAGGCTTGGCTGCCACAGGATCTGGATGCTATTCCTTTACAGGTGGTCAGTCCAGACGACATTCCGTAGCTGGAGTGGGTAACTGGCAATGCTGATCACGAAGAATGAAGAAATGCTGCCTCTTTTTGTCACCTCCTTCGTATGGACTGTGTGCCTTACATATATTAGTTGTTTTGGAACCTTTGAACTTTGTTTTATCTTTCGTGTATCTGTCTTTTGGGTGCCTGTGTGCACATATCTTTTGATCTTGCTCCAAGCAAAGCTAGTTAGTTTTTGTTGCTTTAGCAAGATAGTAAGGGTACCATCTGTTACGATGGACTGATTTACTGAACCTACTAGCTATAACTTAACAGTTTCATATATGAAACGGGCAGGTAGCCTTTTTTCAAAAAAAAAAAAAATGATTCACGCCTGAGTCCTGGCTACAATGAACTGCCTGATCTTTATTTAGATTCAAGCGTTGATTAATAAATAAGGATATTAATAAAATAACTGAGTTTTGATAGGGAAATAACAAATTTTGATATTTTGATGGGGAAATATTTAATTGACTAAGTTATGATGGGCATAAATCTAAATTAATATATTTTCTAAGTATTGATCAGGCGCTTCATTTCCTTTTATTTTGAGATACAAATTAAATGTTAGCTACTTGTAGCTAACCTTAAATAATGATCTGTCGTCTTATTTGAAGCTATTTGTAGTTTGTAGTAATTAAACAGTTAAGTAATATAACTATTACAATAAGCTTTTCTAAATTTATAACTTGGCAATTAAGCGTCGCAAGTCGCAACCATGTGTCATTAAAACGTTGGATTACTTGAGATTTTCGCACTTTCACAGATCGAGTGACTCGGATCAGTCCGAACTTATGATAAAAAAATATTCAGATGTTCCAACTCTGTAGCCTAATGTATAGCGATCTACTGTCTAAAAGAAAAATATCGAATAATAACTGCCAACCATTCTGTTCTGAAACTTTCAAATGTATTTAAAATATTATTCTTCCTGATTTTTCTATGGAACCATCCAAATTAAATTAATATATATGTTTTTGTGGGTAATAAGCTGGGCACTTGCATTTGGATGGCTTCGGAACAGAAAAAAGTTTGAATTAGCTCTGAAATGGCAAAAAGTAGGTTGTTATTATGTGTTTGGATGAAAATGTAGTTCTGAATTATTGGGTTGGCTCGCTTTTCTGCTATTTTATTAATTTGTTAGATTAACAGTTGTTTCAAATTTGAGTTGGATACCTTGTTATTTATTGATTCATCCAAATCCAAATGCACGAATGCTAGCAACTGAATTTATGGTTCTTACAAGTGCGGTATAATTACTTTGATGAATTCTCAATTTATAAAAAAGAAACAAATTGCAAAATAGGAACACGAATATTCGATGCTTTTATGAGAATTTATTCTAAAACATGTAAAAATATTCTAAGACACTTTATTTAGTAACCCATATGTTTTGATAATTTAATATTGGTTATATCGCAAAGAAAAATTCCTGTGCTGGTATGTGTTCTTACGAGAATCTAAAATACACGGATAAAAAATTAATGACTGATTAATTTTGATGGCGGGGTATTTTAAAATAATTTTGTGTGTGCTTTTTTTCTTAAATAGTTAGCATATTTTGAAAACAAAGAGCTGTTCATGTTTTGATATGTATATCATATATATATGTATTTCGTTAATTGCGTCGATTTAGTCTAAATCTACAATAAATAAACAAGTTGTGTAGTATTTTTTTCTCTTCACTGAAAGCAAATAAATAAAAAAATAGTACGGATATAATAAGGATTTGTTTTAGACATGATCTGATAATCATGCATGTAATAATAGATAAAATTAATGGTATCAGTTCGTTCAACGTATTTTAAGTGATAATTGATAAGGACTAAAATTTTATCATAATTTGACCACGTATCGAGTTAAAAATGTAGACAAATATTGACTAATCCAATTTGCCTACACTTCTACTTAAGCTCTCTTGGAGAAATTTGAAATGAGTGAGACTATAGCATATTATATAGCATTACGGATCAAACTGTACTATGAAATTATGAATCCATATATTAAGAGTGTTGAGTCTCGATAAATTACTTAAACTGATTGATTTTGAGCGAGCATATTCTATTTTATAGATATAATTTTGGATGAGATTTTACTGTTCACCTACAGTAGCACATCCTCTCTTCTCCGTCCGATCTGTATCTCATGGCCGAAAATAACGTTTTCTCTCACGCTTACACCTCCTCTCTTATTCGCTACATGGCGCTCTCACTATTCTCTGTCAACAGTTGTTCTCTCCTGATCTCTCCACTCCCCAGCCTGTTCGTCTTCCTAAATCCTTCACACCTCTTCGCAACTCTCAGTCTAAACCCTTCGCCTCTATTTTTCTCATCCGTCCGTCGCTTTTTCTTCCCCTTCCCCTTCTCCTTCCTCTCCCAATCCTCTCTCCGCTAGCCATCATTTCAGACCTTTTGTTGCTTTGATTGAGACCCCGCTCCTTCATCACCAGGGCCTCTCTTTTTTTTTTACAGTAAGGCTGAAATTTCTTCATATAGCGCAATTAGCTCGATGCCTCCATCTCTATCTTCCCCTCTCCTGACGTCTTCGAACTGTTGGAAGGAAGAAAAAGAAGAAAGGGTTCAAATAAGAACCGACAAATAGAAAACAAAATAAAGAAAATAAAAATGGGAGGGAAAAAGGAGAGAGTGTGGAGGGCTCCGTTGGCTTCCTTCCAACAGTTCCACTCGTATTTTATTAATCGTAAACGTTATTGGTATTTAATTTTTTAATTTTCATTTAACCATGATATTTAACTTTTATTGTCAATAGGCCAGGACCATAAACTAAAGCCCAACAACTTATATAGAGATCCTCACACTGGTCCAGCCCATAAACACGGACGGTCTGGATGAAATCTTCCGAACTCCACAACTTATATATAATAAAATCACCCACCACTTTCTTCCCTCCTGCCACCGCCGTAAAACCCTAGCGAGAGAGAAAAAGGTCGCGCGAGAGTTGGAAGCAACGCCTCTCTCTTTCTCTCTGCACTCATCACCATGGTAAGACCGAAAAACACGGCACGGCTCTATTCCTCGATAGATCGTCTGAGCAATTCTGTTCTCCTGTTTTCTTGTCGCAGACTTTCAAGCGCAGAAATGGTGGACGTAACAAGCACGGCCGCGGCCACGTCAAATTTATTCGCTGCTCCAACTGCGGCAAATGCTGTCCCAAGGTACTCTCTCTTCTTCTATCTTTCCTATTTTGTTAGTTACATATTAGGGATCTGATATCTAAATCTAACGACTTAATTAAGAGATATAAAAGGTTGAAAACTAGATCTATGATTGATCCAATCGTTCTTTATCTATGAAATATTTCTATGGAGATAAAGTACTAATTGTACGAGTACGAGTCCAAAGCCGTTTGGACGAATCATTTCTTAATTAGATTAATTAGTTTGTCAGAATGTCTCATATTTAATAAAAAAAAAATTCCAAACGTTATATTTCATAATAATCTGGTGAAATCCTTATTTAGCATGGAACATGTATTTTGAACTGATGTGCTTTTTGTAATTGGTGTAATTGCAGGACAAGGCGATCAAGAGGTTCCTCGTGAGGAATATTGTCGAGCAAGCTGCTATCAGGGATGTTTCGGAGGCCTCTGTCTATGAATGTATGTATATTCTTCTTCTTTGGTCTAAAGTTGAAAGTAGTTTTATTCATTGTGACAACTGCACCATCTTCTCTGTTTTGGAAATATTTTTAACTTTGTTTAGATTCCAACCTGAGTCTCTATGTATCTAAGCCTTTTCTTATGATGCATCCCTGGTACACTATATTGCTGTTATAACTGACCATGCATGCTGGCTACATTGACTATTGTGTACCAGTTGAGTTATTATGTAGTCTGTATTGCAGGTCATATGAAACTGCACTTACTGCCAAATAATTGCTCAAAATCTGTATGTGCACTGGGTTTCATGTATTCAACATTATCATGGTGAATGAAATGAACTTGTATGATTCTTTTGTAGCGTATGCTCTCCCTAAGCTGTACGCAAAGATGCAGTATTGTGTCTCGTGTGCCATCCATGCTCATGTGGTGAGGGTCCGGTCTCGTGAGAAACGCCGCGTCCGTGAGCCTCCACAGCGCTTCCGCCGCAGGGTACTGCTTCTCATCCTTTTTTTTTCAAATCTCTTGAATGATGTTTTGCATTATTGAAGAAAAGTCTCTATATGTAGTAAAACAGTATGGTAGGTATGGAAATTTGCTGGATAGACCTATTTTTTTGTAGCCTTGTTGCTTTCAAAGGCGTTACGTTTGTTGTTCTCGTACGGTGAACGTGTCAACGAAAGCATATATTAGCATTTTTAAATGGGACAATGCATTGTGTATTGTAGAAGTGAATAATAATTCCTTGTTCACATCATGCATTGTTCATATCTTAATGGGAATTTGATGGATTTTGACATTGTTCATGCATTGTTCATATCTTAATGGGAATTTGATAGATTTTGACATCGTTCTCTTACGGTGGTCGTGTCAACGAGAGCATATATTTACATTTTAAATGGAGCAATGCAAGTGTTTATTAATGAATTGAATAACAATTTATTGTTGTTGTTCACATCATGCGTTGTTTACATCTTAATTGGAATTTGTTGGATTTTTACATACAAAGGGAGGGATGTTTGTGATTGAACTAAATTGAACTCTGTGACAAATATTAGAAATTTAAATAATAATAAGGTAGGGTTGCTATGTCTATTTGTTTGTTTTTTTGGGACTGCATGAAAGGTTTGGAATTCGTTGGTTAGACCTTTTCTTGTAGTGTTTTTGCTTTCATAGGCGTTACGTCTGCCGTTCTCTTACGTTGGACGTGTCAACGAAAGCATATAATTAAAATGAGCAATGCTATTCTTTCTTAATGAATTGAACAACAATTTATTCTTGTTGTTCACTTTATGCATTGTTCACATCTTAATGAAAATTTGTTTGATTTTGATATGCACATTTGGGGATTGTTTGGGATTGAACTAAATTGAACTCTGACAAATATTATAAATTTAAATAATAATAATGTAGGATTTCTTTCTATTTGTTTGTTTTCTTTGGGACTGTATGTCTGCTCCATTGGGTAGAGAAAACTATACCAAATGGAATGAATCGGTCCCAAATATTCGACCTCCATCTACACTTTGTCTGCTATTGTATTCAAATCTTTAGTTGATCATTAACGGATGGGAGATTCATGTTAGAATTGTTTATCAATATTTTTATTTCCAATACTGTTTATATCGTTAGGCTGTGTTCTATCACAACTCTGGAACTTTACTAAAATGTTTCTGTAATGATTTTTTTACCAGGATGACTTGCCGAGGCCAGCACAGGCCCCTCGCCCAGCTGGTGGGGCCCCTCCTGCTCCTGCGCCGCGTGCTTAATTATGTTTCAATCCTTGAGTTTTGTTAATTTGTTCTGTTGTGGAACTCGGTTCAATAGATTATGAGTTTTGTGGGAACAACTCTTTAGCTTTAATACTTGTGTTTTTCTTTTTGGTATGGATAATTTTTGTTCTTGCACTGTTATTAGAGATTTTTGAGTTGGGTTTCTTAAGCTCTAAGTTCTATACCTTATCTTTGGTCTTGGGTCTTGCAGTTGCATCAAGAAAAAGAATATTAAGTTGGCTTTGAGTCACATCTTTTGGTCTTGCAGTTGTATCAAGAAAAATGTAATGCAGAGGATATGAATTCGTCCTTCGGTGACAGGTCTTGTCAGATAAATATATAAGTATCACATTCAAATTAAAAATTGTCTAATCTAGTTCAATTAGAATAATTTGGACTGAATTCTAAAAAACAACTAAATAAATGATTAAGAGCAGTTACTGTTACGCACTTTGTTGTAGTGCAATTATACAACCAATTTGGTTTTTGTTAACTAAGTGCACACTGCTACCTGGTATTGTACTTGACAATGCTTATTGTACTTGATCAATAAAGAAACAATACATAATGATATCAATATATTCGTTGATCGGCATAAGCATAGTATTGTATTCAAATCTTTAACTAATTGCATAGTTTGTTTCTTTATTGATCACATTGTTCTGGTAACAAACAAACTGTGCAATTATAGAGCAATTTACTAGTGTAATAACTGTTTTATGAGGTTCAACTTAATATGCCTTAATTGTTAAATATTTAAAACATGGGGGAGCTAAGCATCTAATCTAAATTCCTTGTCCTGGTCTATCGCAGACCCAGTGAAGATGAAGAAGGCTCCACCGAGTCTTGCTTAGTTATTAGAAATGTAATTTGCTAAGTAGGTGGACTGTAATATTTTACTAATGCTATGCTTTTCAAACATTGCTACTCTAACATAGCAGCAGGGTACATTTAGTATTGCTATTAGTTAGCTTTTGGAACTTTTATAGGGTAGAAATGCTTATAAACATTCCCCCCTAACAGTAAGTACGAATAACAATTCCTTGTTCGCATCATGTATTGTTCGCATAATGAGAATTTGTTGGATTTTGACATGTTCAGTTGGGGACATTTGTGATTGATTGAACATTGTGACAAATGTTAGAGATTTGAATAGAACTTTAGTGATAATCTTGTACATGTCACGATGTCACTCTATAACAGTTAGTTCAAGTATGATTTTTTTTATTGCAATCGTAATTAAATTCGAAATGAAAGCGGCGGCGTTAATGGTCTAAAATAATCGTAGAAATATACTTTTGATTTTGATCGTTTCTGAGTACACTACATACAATAGCGTGCTGCGTTTCCGAGTCACATCAAGACCAGCACTAAATTTTAAATTCAAATTTGTCTCAACAAATTAACTTGAATGTTTTGGATTGGACTTTCAAAAGAAGGACATAATTAAAATTAGATTGTTCTTCACACATATCTTAGTGCATTTATACAACTAATTTATTTTTTTGTTAATTAGATGCACTCTAAACATCTCAAGACCCTTCCAATTGCAAGAACATAAGCTTCTTGCACATGGTTATGTATTTTTTTTTTTTTTTGAAAATCTTCTAAGAGGCTACGAAGTCGTGAAGGGAATCGAACTCACGACCTTTGAATAACATCCGTCTTAGAGCTTTTTCGAAACCAACTGTGCTACCCCTTTTCTCCGCGATTATGTACTTAACAATTCAGTGAGCACCCACTCGATCGATCTTGTCAATATTTTTTTTTTATCATATTAGGTCAAATCTGTGTACGCTTTGGTATGTGACGGTCATTTTTTCGTTTATTATCCTTGTCAATATCCTTTATCATGATTGAGTAAGGGAATGTTGATTCCTACATCTTCGTTGATCATCCTGGTAACACCCAAGCCACGCAATCCTAGAGCAATTTATTTATGTTATAAGTAATACAAGTTTTCATTTGTATTCTTAAACTGTTAAATATACAATAGAGTATATATAGCTTTTGAGTTAATTGGGTTGTTTGCTTAGAGGTTCAATGATTCAATTTGAACTATTAGTATACTATAATAATTTTAATTAGAAGTCGAAAGTATATTTTTTTTTTGGAAAAAAATAACATATGAAAAATAAGATAGGCCATTTTCTTACTTCTTTTTCATTTTTAAAGACAATAATACACATTACCTTCTTTTTTATTTGAAGCATGCGTATCAATAGAAATTATTTGATTTATTTGCTAAGAAAAATAAAGCAACTTTATCATGTTTTCATATCCAATGATAAATTGAGTTATGTAATAGAAAATAAATATTGAACTCTAATAAACTTCAAGAAAGCATACTTTCAAATTCAAATTAAGGTAGTAATAGAGCCAATAGCTCTAATTGAGTCATCAAACTTCAACCAAATACTTCAGTCAACTGACAAGCTAAAAAAATGTGTAAATTGTTTCTTTAAGCATACAAAGTGTTATATATTAAAAATTAAAAATTAATTAAGATTCAGATGCTTTTTCTAGTACATTTATACATCCAATTTGATTTTTGTTAATTATATGCACTCTAAAAGAAAATGTACTTCTAATTATAGTCCCCTTATATAATACATGTTGATCTTTTATGATAGTACAATATAAAGCCCTTTAAGATAGTAAAATGAACTTATGTATTTATGTTTCTATATATATTGAAACATTGTTTGTTATATTGAATCTGAATTTTCAACTTTTCAAATTCGGGTTCATGCATTTTTCCCAGCCATCTATTTTTAAAACATGACTTACCTCCCTCTCCCGGCATAGGCATTTGCAATAGGGTTTTATTGTTAAAGAAAGAAAACATTAGAATAAAAAAAATAGTGGGTAGATATTTTTATTTTTGGAATTTCTATTCTGATTCTTGCAATGTTGCCTTTCCTCTCTCCAAGCTTAGATCTCTGTTGTCAATAGAGCGCCTAGAATAGTTTAATAAATTAATCGACATGTTTTCCCAAATAACAACACGAAGTCTATTATAATCATGCATTGAGGATGCTACTTGATGAGATTCCTATTTCACATTTTTATTCTGGTAACTTGTTTCATATATTATATTCCTCCTCTCCTAAATCTCCTCCAATCCAATTCTAATCCATGGTCTCCGAATTTTTTAGTTACCAAAGCATAAAATCAAAATTAAATGAATACCACCTTTGGTGAGATTTTTTCAATCCTGCCACCCACGCAGATCTAGTTCACGCACCAAAATGGGTTGGTGCGCGGACTGAGTTGGCGCACCAACTGTTCCGAAATTTTTACTACTCTTCGGTGCGTTTCACCCCGTTTGAGCACTAATTTTGCACCAATTTTGGTGCGCTAATCCAGTTAGAGCACCAATTGGTGCGCCAAACCCAGTCCGCGCACCAACCCATTTTAGTGCGCAAATTGAATCCGCGTGGGTGGTAGAATTGAAAATATACTGGAAATGATGGTAATAATTTAATTTTGATTTTTTTCTGTGTTAACTAAAAAAATTTCGGCCATGCATGGTCTTCATATTAAGATTTCTTTGTTAATATAAAATTTAACTTTTCGTCGTCTGCTCTCTGAATGCGACTATATATACGCCAAATCCTTAATACTAAAATCGAATCTTGATTTCTAAAATTGAAATGACTCATGAGAACGATCATTATGGCCTAATATTTAATTGGACGAAAAATATGTTTCAAATTTATTAAAAAAATATATAGCAATTGATAAGTCATCAATATTATATATTGAGAAACCAATCTAATCAACTAGCACTAGGGGCGTCAACGGGTACGATACGGATTGGATGGAAGCATTTTCATACCCGTATTCATCATGATAACAAAAAAATCTTTACCCTTACTCATATCCGATAAATTAATGAAAAAATTCTTACCATTACCCGTCTTTTCGAAAACAATATACGGGGTCACATAAACGGATAAAAAAATGTCACTGACATTCCGATTTGTGCTTTCGGTAAAATATTTTCAAAACAAGAAAATAAATAATAATGAATAAAACTAATTTCTTATGAACATTTAGTAAAGTACAAAACTTTATCATATCATGTATATATCATGTCTATATAAAATGTAAAATTATCTTATAGGGTAACGGGTGAGAAATGGTCTTTATCTGTATCCTTACCCATTATGATAACGAAAATAAATTTTTACCTTTATCTATACCCGATAAGTTAATGAAATAAATATCATTTTTATCCACTTTTCAAATACGATACATATTAGATAAACAGATAAAAAAATGCCATTGACACCTCTAATTAGCAAACGACACTGAGTTGACCTCAAAATACCCATAAGTAGTTGTACAAATAAAAATACGATACATATTAGCATCCTTAGCATCTCAATGGTATTCTTGTCGCTGATGTTTTGGTTTGCAATAATGACATCGACATCAACCTCTCCCGAGCTCTCATCAAGCATTGCCATAAATGCGAAAATGAGATCTTGATTGTCAATCAACTCATTGATCCATTCAATTCGAACATTTCCTTCGAAATTACTTGTTAGTACATTCCACATATCGTGGCCATTCAATTAATCTTCTAACAAGAGTGAGACCCACTCCCTAATGGAAGTAAATATATCATATTTTGCAATACAATTCATTTTTTTTCAAGTTTGGATTCGGTGGTCAATTCATTATTGTCATTGAATTTTGGTACATATCCAGTTTCCACAATATCTTGAACCTCCAAAATATTAAAATAATTAACCATGAGCATTTTCCAATGGCTAAAATTATTAGAGGTTTCACCAAAAATTAGGGATTCGGTATACATGTTTAGTGTCATTTTTGGATCTAGAAATACTTAAATTAAGTGAGTCTTAATTCAAGTTAACTTGCTCTGATACCACTTTATAGTCCCTAACGACACCTAGAGAGGGGTGAATAGGGAGTCGTAAAGACTCTTGAAAGTTTTTCGGTTAATCCCTCGATCTAAACTAACAAGTCAAACAACAACAAGCAAGCGTGACCAACAAAGATGGGAAGTCACGGCTGTATAAGGTGAGCCTAGAAGCTCGAGTTGGAGAGTCCCAACAATGGGGATCGTCACACAACTATGGATATATGGTGAGCGGATGACACTCGAGAATGTAAGCCCCTTGATGCCTGATGGGTCAAAATTAGAGCTAATAATATTTATAACCCTAATTGTCTACTTTATAATCGATTCACAAGCGCATGAATCTATCATATAGTATAGATCAGAGTGTCGATCCACATGGATAGTGTATTAAGAGATCTAACGACAATCAATTCTAGGTTTTTAGTGATTTTGGATGTTTGATTTGATTGGTTTGGGTTGTTTAGTTGTAGGAATAATAAAAACAGTAAATGAATATTTTGTGTATAGAAAATGAGCTTCTAGGGATCATGCTATCTATCCTTCCTATGTGTTTAATCTAGTTTCTGGTTACTAATGCAAATAAATGCGGTGCCGTCACCCACCGCATGCAAGCGCAATACCTGTCAATTATGGTTTCTAACTCCAATCAGTGTCACATGCAGTTTGATCAGAATCGTATACGTCATGTACTGGTATCAAATGCAAATCTGAGAGTTGCTAATCCTATCTTAGTGCTAATCACTGCTACGCTATAGCACCCTAACTGAAAAGGAGTGTCAAGGGAATGGTACCCTAACCTCACCCTAACAATCCCATAAAGATCAATGATAAGTCTCCATTACCAAGACTAGAAGGATTTAAGTTCACAGCTACATCCATCCTTTCTATCTTCTGTAGTTGAAATAACCAAAATTACCCCATTATCTGTCTATAGAACGCGACATTCATTTGTAGATCCATATTCCAATAGGTTTCTAACTGAGATCGGATAACAAGGGATCAACTGCTACGTCTATTTACCTGATTGGATCTTTAATAATTGTACCCTATTTCTAATTGGTCAACCCTATACGCCTAAGCATTATGGTGTAGCTATCACCATACGGACGAGGTTAACACGCACCAAATTAAGTAGTAATGTAAAGAATAAAGTGCAGAAAGAATTCAGATCAAACGCAAATGATAAATATAAATAAATCTCTAGATTAAACTCATAAGAATTAAAGATTACATGCCTTCACCCTAAAAAGGTGTTGCTTAGCCGCTCATGGCGAATTCAACAACACAAGATACAAGAAACATGATTAAAGCAGTAAAATAGGGAGAGATAGAAGGAATACACCTAAAGGATCTCTCTTTATCTCATACACGCCGTCTTCACGTCTTGTATCTCTCTTCTTCTAGTGGAATTTATGTGTTTTCTCTATTTTCTATTCTATTCTCTAATGGTATTCACACGTTTCTCTCTCTCTCTTAGAGAATCCTAGATCTATTCTATTATCTTACTAGGTTCTCTATCCTGTTTAGATAAGGAGATGAGTTGTAATTCGTCCATCATATGTTAGTGGGTTTAGTGGAGCTTGGCAGCCAAGTTTAGTACTGTAACTGCTATCTGTCAGTTATCGTATGCGGTTGCCTAGGTTGTATGCGGTTGATTAATTTATCCGCACATGATTCATGCGCAAACATATTCTTCTTTGTTTGGAATGCACCTTTGTGCGGTTGGCGACCACTGGTTGAATGCGGATGAATGGTCAATCACATGCTGGTACCAGTGTGTCCAGAATGGTCGTTTTATGTCTATTTTAGCTCTAAAAATACTAGAAAACCTGCAATTCTACATAATCAAGTGAAATGGCAAAAGTAATCTGATTCTACCTAAATTGGACATTTGTAGCTCAATATTTGGCAATATTTTAGGTTAAGTGATAGGAAAAAACAGTGCTTATTTCAGCCCTATCAATGCCCTAAAAGCGGGGAAGTCACACAACTATTTGAATTAAAGCACTAAGTAGATCTCCACATTATGGATGTGAAGGTTCTAGAAATAAATTCTAGACACTAAACTATATCTAAAAGAAGATAAGTCGAGTGAATTTGAGATAGTTGAGAGGATATTGAAGTTTAAGCTCACTCAACAATGAAAGCTTTCAAGAATACACAATAAATGCTTTTTGAATGTTTGAGGCGACTAGCTTGGTCAAATCTGAAATGGGGTAACTCCTTATATAGTGGGCTCTAGATTTGCCAGATCTATTTTGGACGGAAGTGATCCGTTCAGAACGGATTGTACGAATATTAAAATTAGAGTTTCTTTATTATTAAATTAATATTAACCGATCTGAACGTCGATGTCCGTTCATGACAATTAGTACAATTTATCTCATAATTTACTTAATAAGCATTCCAACAGATTACAACTATTCTGGACGGCTAATCTGGAACTCTCTGTTATTTATGATTTAATCCGTTCCATACGGTTAGTTCCGTTCCGAACGGTTGCTCAACATAAATCAACAATATCAAATGTACTTTACTTTTCTATTTGATTATTACAAATCTATAGCTTCGTAAAATCTTATTGATTTCTTCAGTTCTTCAATTTGGCCTTGCAATTAAGATCTTCATGAACCTATCTTTGGTTCTTCAAATTAATCTTGCAATTAGAATAATCTTGAACCTACAAATTCATTCAATCATGTAAACGGTTAAATTCAACTAATGTATGTTTTGTAAATTATGTCAAACAAAATAATTAGAAGATTGCATACAACCAACAACTACAATATATATAACCGGTGAGACATTATCAAGTGTAATAATTTTTAGTTGCAATAATCAAGATGAATTTAGGAAGAATAACGTTATCACTTAAATTCTCATATGCTTGTGAAAATTAAAAAACCTTGATGTTCAAAGAAAAAATTCCTATGATAAACAATAACTAGAGCAAAGCTAGGATGTGATGTGCTCACCAAGAGGGTTTGGTGAGTACAATTCCAAAAGTATATTAGATCGACTTCAAATAACGAATTCAAACCGTTGAAATTCATGTACTTCATGAGTGATGCATTGTAACATTCTGCAAAATAGATATATGAAATTAATAATTGAAAATAAAATACGAACTGTCTGAATGTATTTTCGGTGAGTAAGTAATATTTAAAGAATAAATATTATTTTTGTGAACTGATTAGCAATGATGAATAAGTTATTTGGTTGTGATTTTTATTATCAAATAATTTTAAAATTATATTGATATAAAAATAAATTGTTACTCAAATGTCTAATATATTTGGAATGAATATTTGAAAATTAGAAATGGAAATTGTGTGAGATATAACATATATAGGAATATATAAGTGATGCTTGTAATAAATATATAATGTTCTTTTAATTACTTTTGGACTAATTTGTAAAGCATAGAAATTTAAAGGTTAAATTGCAAAGTGAATTGTTAAATAAGACAGTGGGACCCACGCCTTGATTTTTACCATCCTTATATGTTCTTTTCTTTATTTTATGTTTTTTTTTACCACCGTCTACTGTATTTCTCTCTATCATATTTTCTCTTATGTGAAAATAAAGAAAATTAAAATAAAGATTGACCAAAAGGGCACAAGGCCACGCGGCCAATGCTGGGTGAAACACCCACCTACTTATTCTTCCCTAATGAGAGGCATTCCTTCTCTCTCACGTACAAAGAACAAAATAAGAAACAAATCTGAACCAAATAAAATCCGAGAAAGAGAAGGAAAAGAAACAAAAATAGAAAAAAAAAGCAAAGAAAAACAGAATTGTATTTATTTTCTCTCTGGTTGAACTTGTGATTTGAAATCATTGGTTGTGTGGTGATGTCTATCAACATCTAGTGCAACTTGGGTATCTCTCTTTCTTGTTCTTCTTTAATTGGATTTACAAGATTTGTAATTTGTTAAACATCTAGTGCACAGCTAGAAATTCTGTAGTGAATTGAAATGCAAAGAATAATAATTGTAAATGGTGGATTTTACTTAATGTTGCTCTTTTAATCTCCTCCTTTAATTGAATCAGAAAGTAATAGTCATTGACGGGTTGTACCTCCTTGCTTGTTTTATTGGTTTGGATTGAAATTGTTAGATTTCAGATTGATTGAATATTTGATTCCTGATTTAAAGCTCCACCTTAAGTTGCACCTGTCGGTACCAAGCTTAGACCAGCCAATACTTGTGTATTGCTACCTTTTTATCTTATGGGTTAATATCTTTCTTATGTTGCGGGTTTGATTGGTTAAGGATTTAATGTTCTGAGCACTGGTACCTGTCCGTACTAGTTTCTTTTGTGTTCTGGTACGCTGAAAAAAAAATGGGTGTAGGGACATGTTTGTAAGGAAAAGAAGAAAAGGGAGGTACAATCTGCTATATTTACATGAAATTGCTAGTATTTCTTATTAGAGGGACCGAAATGCATAATAATGAAATATATTAGGTACCTCTATATTGATTAGAATATATGTGTTGCTTTTAATATAGGCGTTATTACGAAAGAGACAGATAAGTCGAAGTGTTTATAAATAACAGTTTAATGGTGATCTCGCGTGATTGCCCTACGATATCAGGTGCGCGGTTATTGGATTAGTCTGAGATTCATGACTAGGAATTAAATCGTAACTCGCTGTGCATTTTGAATATTTGATTTACTGCATTGATTGAAACTGTTGCATCATATGCATAGCCCAATACAATTGAAACTGAATTACAGGTAAGTCTGTTGACTGTCATGTTGATATTGTTTATCGATTGATTTATTCTTATTGAAATCTGATTGATTGAAATCACAGTGATTGAATTGATTGAATATTGAATACTGTAATCCTTGAACCTCCATATAGTGGAGAAAAAGGATTAATATATTGTAAAGTCTAGCTAGCTACTAGACTTTACTCCAGGACCCTTATGCGCATATGGTGAATGGCCCCAACTGAACCCAGTACCGGTTGAGTAGGGGATATTGAATAAATATGAATTGTGACTGTAAGATTAATGAACTGTGGTAACTGTCTTATTAATGATTTTCTTTCCGATAATGACAGTATTGTGATATTGAATTCGTATTGTTTCTGTTAACTAATTGTCAGGATAGTTAGAACTGTCTTATCATTGATTTTCTTTCCGATAATGACAGTATTGAGATATTGATTATGTATTGTTTCTGTTAACAAATTACCAGAATAGTTAGAACTGTATAAGCCATAACACGACATATACATGTTATTGTATCTGTCAGTGTTACCAGACTAGAAATTGTAAAGTTAAGAAACCAAACGTTACCGGACTTTATGGTTTAAAAGATTTTGACCCAAACCATTTATTCTGATAAGATTCTTAGAGTTCTGATTTATTTATGTAATTGTTGTTGTTCAATTGGATACTGTTATTGAGCATTTGCATTCGTTATTATGAAATGAACTGTTAATTTATTGTGCGGAGATTTCATTCTGGATTTCTTTCAAATCAAATAACCTCAGTGGCAATTAGCACTGAGAAATAATTTATTATTTCTCACGCGTTTCCCCTTGTGGGATTCACAGGTTTGTTAGATGAAGACAGAGAAACGCTTTTGGGGTTATAATTGACAGCAGGGCCACCTAAAGGTATGGGATTTGGGTTTATTATATTTGACAGGGTGCAGAGAATATATCTCTAGCATCATCCACTATAAATGGTCAAATAATTCTTGTAAATATATTGGGATGTGGTACAAATAATGGATGCTATTGGCAATGCATAAAAAGATCCATGTCTTATAATACGTATATTGAATGGTAGAAGGTACGCGGTAGGAACCGTCGCACCTCCGGATCGGGGGTGTGACATGCATGTACATGCAAAATTTTGAAAGTTTCGAGTTTATTTGCTACAAGATCAAGCGGTAAAAGAAATGAACCTTTTATAAGTTATTTTATAAGTTGTTTTATATATTTAATTTTTATCATTTCTTTGACCGCTTGACCTTGTAGCAAATAAATTCGAAACTTTTAAAATTTTGCATGTAGATGTATCACTCATGAAGTACATGAATTTCAACGGTTAAGATTCGTCATTTGAAACCGATCCGATATATTTTTAGAGTTGTGCTCACTAAACTTTTTTGATAAACACATCACACCCTAGCTTTACTCCAATAACTATGTTATCATTCTTCTCATAGGCAGTCGGATTGTAAAGCTAATTAATCGATTATTTCTAATCTCCGTGATTGTGTACGCACTGATGCATGATACTATGAGATTGATTACTGGGGCCTTAATCCAACCTCCTGTTAAATCAATCATATTTTTAAAATATTATTAAAACCAAAACTTTAAATAACATGCGTGGTAACACGTCAGCGCTCCTATATCATTTTAGGATGATAAACGCTCTGGTGCTATCAGTTTCTTCAGCAATATAGCGCCTCCTACAATAAGGACTAAAGAATGGTGATCATAACAGTCCAATTTTACAAAATCAGTATGATATGTAAGACTTAATTCTTGTTATATTTTATTATCATTAAGAAAAGCAGTATGATATGTAAGACTTATTCTTGTTACAAGAATTATTTTATTAGAACAAACTTGTTTATCAAATTGATTTAAGTAACTGTGGATTAATTTGAGAATTTTTGCTCATTTATATTTTAACTAATTAAAAGATTTAATAAGAACCGAATCTGATCTGAAATCCATTACGGTAATAAATATGGATCCACATTTGAATCCTTAAATTCTTATTGGATATGAATTTGCATATGGTTCTTGTAAAATCATAATGGATTCGTTGATAGGTCATCAGGAGGTACATGTGATACTTTCAAATGTTTTGATAGAGACAATTTTATCTTAATTTTTAGGGCAAAGATAAATCTTTTCCTGGTTTGTAGGGTCATTAGATGAAATTAATCTAGAAATAGTAGTTAATCATACCACGATAATGGACATCATGTGAGACATCGATGTCTATAATTAGAGCATCTACATTCCAGCAACTCAAATGAATTTCTAAATAACTGTTAACCACTTTTTAGAAATTAAGGTCTCTAAAGTTTCTAACTCTCATATTCATGAAATTAATTTTAGAGTTTCTATTAAGTCATGTCAGCAACAAATTAAAAAAGAGAAATAATTTGAGTCAATCATTTGGTCAGTATGAAGTTTATAAACAGTTTCTTAATAAAAACTTTACTGCATAGTTTTTAAATAAGAAACTCTCCCACATCTCTGAAACTGAATTAGAAACTGCCACATCATATTAGAAACTCTAATAGTACCAGGAATGTCGATGCTCTTAGAGTTCGAATTTCGTGAATTACAGGAAAAGATTGCATGTACTTGGTTGAAACTAAAGAAGTTATACCTTCAAGCTTCAAAAATAAGAACAATTCACTATTTAACATGTCATGAGCTAGAAAACAAGATGTCATGAGCGTGACAGTACTTTTACCTACCTTTGCATTGATCTTGAGAATAAGATTGGTGAAATATTGCTTGTTGAGCTTGCTAGAGGAAATACACTATGTCACGATTCCAATATTGTGAAGATTTTTCCTTATCCATGATCTTTCAAATTGATTGAACAACCATAAGAAGTATTTGTATAAATGAAAATAAAAATAATACTAGTGTCCACATAAAAAACTAAATCTTCATGATTAATAACATTAATCTCGGCAATTAAAGTTATCATGCAAAATTCAAAATGTCGATCCAAAATCCAAAATCCAAAATCCAAATTTTTTGTATCTCATCAAACCTAGTGTATTGAAAAAACCCGGGGGGTCCAAGATCGGACCAGCCAACCCGTGGACCGAACCCGGACCGCCCCGTCCCGTGCACCGGACCCATTCCGGACCGGGATTAGGTACGGTCCGGTCTGTGGACCGGTTTGGTTTTTTTCCCACAGACCCGGACCGCCCCTCCCCATTGTAGACCCGTAGACCCGACCCGTCCCGGACCGGACCTGAATCCGCTGGACCCGCCGGTCCCCCCGATTTGACTTTGATTTGACATTTTACTGTAGCAATACGAAATTTTTTGAATCCAACGGCTCCAAAATTACTGTAGCAATCCGAATTCCGCCCCAAAAAAATCCCTATAAATTTACACCCCATCCTTCTCTCATTTTCACACCAAACTCTCATTATTTTCAATCTCATATTCTCATACTCTCATACTCTCATTATTTTTATTGTTCCCAAATTTTAATTTAATTATTAGGAAAAAAATATAGTTGCAAATTTATTTTATTCCGAAAAGACGCAAGATTTAGTTGCAAGTTTATTTCATCCCGCAAATGCGCAAGTTTATTTCATCCTGCAAATGTTAGATTAATTTTTAAAATAGCTTAAATATGTTAGATTTATTGTTAATTTTATTATAAATAGGTTAGATTAATTTTTAAATAGCTTAAATATGTTAGATTTATTGTTAGTTTTATTATAAATAGGTTAGATTAATTTTTAAAATAGCTTAAATATGTTAGATTTATTGTTAATTTTGTTAGATTTATTTTTAGAATAGGTTAGATTTATTTTAAAATAGGTTAGATTTATTTTTGAATATGTTAGATTTATTTTTGAAATATGTTAGATTTATTTATAAATATGTTAGATTTATTTTTCAAAATAGCCTAAATATGTTAAATTCGGTTTTTGAATAGGTTATATTTATTTTTAAATTGGTTATATTTATTTTTAAATTCGGATATTTATTTTAAATAAGTTATATTTATTTTTAGAATAGGTTAGATTTATTTCAAAATATGTTAGATTTATTTTTGAATAGGGTAGATTTTTTTTGAAATATGTTAGATTTATTTATAATTGGTTATATTTATTTTAAAATTGGTTGGATTTATTTTAAAATTGGTTAGATTTATTTTTGAAATATGTGAGATTTATTTACAAATAGGTTAGATTTATTTTCAAAATAGCTTAAATAGGTTAGATTTAATTTTCAATTCGGTTTTATTTTTAAGTAAGTTAGATTTAATTTTAAATAGGTTATATTTATTCTAAATAGGTTATATTTATTTTAAAATTGGTTATATTTATTTTGAATTTGGTTTTTGAATAGGTTATTTATTTTAAATAGGTTATTTATTTTAAAATTGGTTATATTTATTTTTAAATTCGGATATTTATTTTAA
The DNA here is from genome assembly GCA_028015225.1 of Carex myosuroides. Lineage (NCBI taxonomy): Eukaryota > Viridiplantae > Streptophyta > Magnoliopsida > Poales > Cyperaceae > Carex > Carex myosuroides. The sequence goes on from CM051472.1 coordinate 10,364,403, forward strand.
GTAATATTTATTTTTATAATAGGTTAGATTTATTTTAAAATATGTTAGATTTATTTTTGAATAGGTTAGATTTATTTTTGAAATATGTTAGATTTATTTATAATTGGTTATATTTATTTTAAAATTGGTTAGATTTATTTTAAAATTGGTTAGATTTATTTTTAAAATATGTGAGATTTATTTATAAATAGGTTAGATTTATTTTCAAAATAGCTTAAATAGGTTAGATTTAATTTTCAATTCGGTTATATTTTTAAGTAAGTTAGATTTAATTATAAATAGGCTATATTTATTTTAAAATTGGTTATATTTATTTTGAATTCGGTTTTTGAATAGGTTATTTAATTTAAAATTGGTTATATTTATTTTTAATTTCGGATATTTATTTTAAGTAAGTTATATTTATTTTTAGAATAGGTTAGATTTATTTTAAAATATGTTAGATTTATTTTTGAATAGGTTACATTTATTTTTGAAATATGTTAGATTTATTTATAATTGGTTATATTTATTTTAAAATTGGTTAGATTTATTTTTGAAATATGTGAGATTTATTTATAAATAGGTTAGATTTATTTTCGAAATAGCTTAAATAGGTTAGATTTAATTTTCAATTCGGTTTTATTTTTAAGTAAGTTAGATTTAATTATAAATAGGTTATATTTATTTTAAAATTGGTTATATTTATTTTGAATTCGGTTTTTGAATAGGTTATTTATTTTAAAATTGGTTATATTTATTTTTAAATTCGGTTTTAATTTTTATTTATTTTGAATTCAAATTTTTTTATTTATTTTGAATATTATTATTCGGTTTTAATTTGGTTTAAAATTTTTTGAATTCGGTTTTAATTTTTATTTATTTTGAATTCGGTTTTAATTTGATTTTAAATATTTTTGAGTTCGGTTCTAATTTTTGTTTTATTTTATGTAGGAAATGACCTCTTCTCCTCCCCGTCAATCGGTTGAGCAAATGGTTGAGTGTTTTGCCGAAGATATATTTGGCGGTAATCCTAACCCTACTCAACCTCTACCACCATATCAACCTCAAGACCTTAACTATTATCCGCAAAATCCTCCTCCACCGTATCAACAAAATCAACTACCGTATCCGCAAAATCCTCAACCGTATTATCCTAACTCTCATAATTATTATCTGCAAAATCCTACACTGTATTATCCTCTGCAAAATCCTAACCTTGCATATAGTGGACCGTGAGCTTCTTCTTCCAACGCATTGAGTCAGTGGACCGGGGCACCATCTCATTATACCCCGCATCTACCACCGCTAGCACCGCATGCTGAGATCACAAGTGTTCCGCCATCACAGACTCCTTCCATAGCGTCTCCTGTCACAAGTGTCCCGCCGTCACCACCAACTGAAGCAGAACCAATCGTAGAAAAGAGGAAGAGGAGACAAGCACCCAAATACGAGGCTAGTTGGTGGCGATTTTATGCGATGACCAAAGATGACGAGGGTGTCCTGCTCACCGCAAGATGTAAGGTTAGAACATGCAGAAAATCCTTCAATTATGTTAAAGCCAATGATATGTCCGCATTTAAGAAACACGCCGAAATGCACATTAACAAAAATGAGGAACCATAAGAAAATGCGCACCCGCAGTTGGTTCAATCTCTTATGAACCTGGACGGTACTAGAACACACCAAAAATATGATGAAAAGCGAATGCTTAGTGAATTTGTCCGGTACATTGCCCATAAAGAACAACCAATAAGTATGGGTAATTATTTGAGTTTTGCCCGGTTGATTATTCGGGGGTGTGGTGAACCATTGTACAAGAGGTTCTACCATAGAAAAATGGTAAAAGAGTTGAAACACCAGTATTTAGACCGTAAAAATGACCTACTAGCCATATTTCCAGTTGCAAACTATAAGGTCTCAATTACAAGCGATATTTGGACGGCCGGTAAACATGGTCTTGGGTACTCATGTATTACCGCGCATTATATTGATGATACTTGGGCATTACAAAAAATGGTTTTAAGCTTTTGAGTGTTGGAGTCTCCGCATACTACACAAATCATTTACCAATCAATTATTGATGTTTTGCACGAGTACAACTTAAAAAGAGATTTAGAGAACAAGATTTTTTCTATTTCTTTCGATAATGCTAGCAACAACATCAAATCCATTGATTATTTCACCCGGCCACTAACCCCGATCATGAATGGTGAAATGTTTCACCAAAAATGTGCTTGTCATGTACTAAATCTTACTGTAAAGGCGGGCCTAAAAACAGATGCTGTTAACGAATCAATTATTAAATTTAAGCAAGTTGTTGCCTACATTTTCTCAAATGGGGTACGAAAACAATATTTTGCCGAATTGTGTCAAAGGTTGGGACTGGGTCACTTGCGAGTACTTTGGGATATAGATACCCGTTGGAACTCTACCTACAGGGTGATCCACCGATGCCTTCCGTACAAGGATGCAATAAACGAGTCCTTGAGAAACTCAACCGATAACAATGCATTGATACTTTCCGAGGGAGACTGACAACAAATAACAAACCTAAAAACATTCCTTGGAGTATTTTTCACTGTAATCGTAAAACTATCATGTTCGTACACACCGATGGCACATGAGTTGTTTCATCATCTCTACTATATTTCCAAGGTATATAGTCAGTTTGAATGTATAGGAAACATGGATGAATCTCTCGAACCGATCGTATTTGCCATGAAAGATAAGTTCCTGAAATATTGGGAAGAAGTATCCCTCCTGACCATTATCGCAAATTGCCTCCATCTGGCGTTCAAGAAGAGGTTAACGGTAAAAATACTTGAAAGGTACAAGCGCAATCTAAATCTAGACGCATCATTAGAGGAGTCACGCGTGACCAACGCATTGGATGAGATGTTCAACATATACAACACAAGAAGAAATGTCAATCGACCGTCTACGACCCGTCGCGATGCTAGGTATGAATATAAATATCAGTGTTCTAAATAGCTAGCTATAGCTACGCTATAGCTTTTTCGGACCATAAAAGCTAAGCTATGAGATAAAAGTGCGCTAATTCAGCTAAGACCGCTATAGCTGTAATAGCTGACCGCTATTACCGCTATGCGCTACGCGCTATTGCTACCGCTATGCTACATGACCTTTTTTTTTGCGATTTACATGGTCTTTTGTTCCTATTTATGATGCTACATGATCTGCTATGATAAGTATTCTAAACCAAACTATGTGCTTATGTTCATTTTTATGATTTAGTCTCTCATTCTATATCAAAAAATATTCAAATAGTAATTCTTTCTTTTGCTTGCTATTTGTCTAGTATTCACTTGTAAAATTATTGCCGTTCGTTTCAATTGAAAGCTAATTTTGATTATTATAATATATAAAATGTTCAAATAAGTATACCTACTTCATTTCACTAGTAAAATTAATTGCTCTTTGTCTATTATAATCTGTAATACTATCAAGTATGAACTATTAAATAATGTTACCTTGTAGATCCTTTTTTTTCTTCTTATTTGCATGATTGAAAAAAGTATAGACTTAGATTAGTTATCATTTGATTGTTACTCCAATTTTTTAATATTGATCATGTTGATAATTAGTAGAAATATAGAATATAAATTTTGAAAAGAAAAAAACGCTATGTATGATAGCTTCCGCTATAGCTACGCTATTCGCAATAGCCTTTTTTTTTGTTTCCCCGCTGTGCTGCTATAATCGCTATTTAGAAGCTTGATAAATATACATATGCTTTTAATCTCTATTATTTATAAATTAAATGTTATTTGACCACTATTTTTTTAATAATGACAGGAGCAGTAGTAGTAGTGGATTGCTAATGGATTTGTAGGATGATGAAGACCCGCAAATGTCCCACAGTAGCACCAACGAATTAGTAAGCTATTGTTTGGCGAGGCCCGAACATGATTCTGTTGACGTCCTAAAGTTCTGGAAGAATAATGCAAGTACCTATCCGACGCTGACGATGATGGCCCGCGACATATTTGCTGTGCCCGTGTCAACCGCCCCTTCCGAATCATGTTTTAGTTCGGCGAATAGGATCATCCCTGATAAACACAGTAAGTTGGGTGCACATGTTTTCGAGAGACTTGTGTGCTTGAAAGATTGGATTGATGCGGAAAATCGCACACAACATGGTGGAGTAGAAGAAGCATCATCCGGTGTCGACACTCCTCCAGGCGGTAATGACCTGAACGAGGATTCAGACGGTGAGCAAGAGAGCGATCTATGGTATATGCACCACAACTTATAGATAGGTAGTATCGGTATAATTTTCTAAACTCTTTTCAATCTTTACGATTATTTTTCTAAAATTAAAATTTTAAACATTTCAATTACTTTTTTTAATTATTCATTATTAAGAAAATTACTAACAAAAAAAAAGTTAGAACTCCGCCTATGTTATTTTACATAGCCGTTCCCAAGCCCGGAATAAAGGAGGAGGGTAACTTTTGTTTTTAAATCAATTGTTTTAAAATAATTCGGTTTTAAAGATCAAATGATTCGTCTTTTTTTCCTAAAGCAATTGATTTAAGGAATTTTTGTAATATCAAAACCGAATTTTTGTAATATAAAAAAATGATCTAATTCGGTTTGTTTTTAAATCAATTGTTTTAAAATAAATCAGTTTTAAATTTTAATAAAAGTGTTGGAATGTCGTGAATTTTAATTTATATCTTATTATAACAAAAATTGTTCGGTTCAAATAACAAACTTATTGAATTGGAAAAAAAAAACAGCAAAAAAAAACCCAGGTTGGACTGGACCGGACCGGACCGTGGCTCCCCGGACCCGTGGTTTGATCACGGGGCGGGTTCGGCCTCCAAAAACCGGACCCGTGATCCCCGGACCCGTGAACCCGTCCAACCCCCCGGACCCGTGGACCGGGAAACCCTTGGACCTGGCGGGTTTGGACCGGACCGGACCGGCCCGCCCCGTTTTCAATACACTAATCATACCTCATATTTCATATCTTCGTTTTCAAAATCCAAAATGTCGATCCGAACCGCTCAAAATGATATCCATATTAAAATATGCTTGGAATGAAATTTTATAATTTTTGAATTTGTTTTACTATTTTTTAAGATGGGTAGAAAATCACTGTTTTTGAACGGTCTAGAAAAAGTGATTTTGTACCTATCTTAAAAAATAGTAAAAAAAAAATTCAAAAATTCAAAAATTTCATTTCCAAGCATATTTTAGTATGAATATTATGTTAAACGGTTCAGATCGACAGTTTAGACTTTAAAAACGAAGATATGAAATATGAGGTATGATGAGGTATGAAAAATACAAGGTATTGGAACCCTCCTCATATATTAATTAGATATTTTCAACACAATAAATGAAATTTAAGAATTCATATGCGAATAAATAATAATTAAATTGATTTTTCTCCAAAATCTTATTAATTGTGTGTGCTGTGTTTTCTGTGCATTTTCAATAGTTTATTTGACATGTTTATAAGTAAAATCAGTGTTCTAAATAGCTAGCTATAGCTTTTTCGGACCATAAAAGCTAAGTTATGAGATAAAAGTGCGCTAATTCAGCTAAGACCACTATAGCTGTAATAGCTGATCGCTATTATCACTATGCGCTATGCGCTATTGCTACCGCTATGCTACATGACCTTTTTTTTGCGATTTACATGGTCTTTTGTTCTTATTTATGATGCTACATGGTCTGCTATGATAAGTATTCTAAACCAAAATATGTGCTTATGTTCCTATTTGTGATTTAGTCTCTCATTCTATATCAGAAAATATTCAAATATTAATTCTTTCTTTGGCTTGCTCTTTGTCTAGTATTCACTTGTAAAATTATTGCCGTTCGTTTCAATTGAAAGCTAATTTTGATTATTATAATATATAAAATGTTCAAATAAGTATACTTACTTCATTTCACTTGTAAAATTAATTGCTCTTTGTCTATTATAATCTGTAATACTATCAAGTATGAACTATTAAATAATGTTACCTTGTAGATCCTTTTTTCTTCTTCTTATTTGCATGATTGAAAAAAGTATAGACTTAGATTAGTTATCATTTGATTGTTACTCCAATTTTTTAATATTGATCATGTTGATAATTAGTAGAAATATAGAATATAAATTGTGAAAAAGAAAAAAACTGCTATGTATGATAGCTTCCGCTATAGCTACGCTATTCGCAATAGTTTTTTTTTTGTTTCCCCGCTGTGCCGCTATATATCGCTATTTAAAAGCTTGAGTAAAATTGATCTTTATATTTCAAGTTAGACACGTATAAAAGAGCAAAATATGACAGTATCATGCACAATGTGTGGTTTTTTTTATGAACCAAACTCATATCTTTTTTTTTTTTTGAAAAAACTTAGAAGTCTAGTCTCTATATTTCATTGATCAAGGCACAAGTAGTGTCAGTTTTTACATAAAAAAACTCATATCTTAATGTCACACATTTGAGAAGATATCACGAATATGACGATTGTAGTCTTAATATTTTCATTCCAATTAAAATAGGTGTTCTTTATTGTGCTCACACTTTAATTGGCAAATTGAGATCTGACCGTTTTCTCATGTTTTTTTTTGTTTTGTTTACACAACCTAGTAAAGGAAAGCAAAACAAATTTCCATTACCTAACTGATTCGACCGGGCCGTTTTATAAAATATACATTTCCATTACCTAACTGATTCAGCTTCTTATTTAGAAACTATTGAGCAAACTTTCTTATTAAGAAATTGTTTCTAATCGCCATGCTAGCCAAACGATTTCTATTCCAATTATAGGCGAATGACTCTAGCTAATTTGACTTGGTTAAAATTGACCAAAAGATAAATGGTTGAAGTAAGTACCCAAGATCCGTGTTACTTGTAATATTTTGAGTAGTATTATAAGAACATTATGTCGTAGTGGTACCAGCTTGGTACACTAATCACAGAACTTTTGATTTTCGGAATGAAAATCGGTGGAATTTCCCACTTTTATTTTAAAAAAAAACCCAAGATTCTTTTTTTTATGCTCTCTTTTGAAATTTTTGAGAAATAGAGATATTAATTTTGAATTTGATTCACCAAAACTTGTCAGGTTCAGCAACCACCAATCAGGTCAGGTCAGCATAGGTTGCAAATCTAGCATCCATCTGAGGTAAACTTGGTTATTACTTTTGCATATACGCATACGGCAGGTTCATGGCAGTTTTATTTTTCCCGTTTTCCTTTTTGATTTTATGATGTTTATATATTATTGGAAAGATTAGTTAAGCTGTCCAACTGGGAATTGTCAGGTCAGATTCTGACCCACTAACCTAAGACTGACAGGATGACCTCATATAATTTTCTATGAATGAGCAATCGTGTCTTCAATTTGGTTTTCGACAGTGTCTATTTTGTGCCATGATTGATGACTTATTGTTGTGCTAAATGTTTTATTGATAGTTAGGGACGCATCTAGAAATTTAGTGAGGAATAAGCAAAAGAATAAATCGTACCCGAAAGAAAATGAGTTGGAAAAAAAATAAATTAGATCTACAATAGACAAACTTATTCATCAGAAATATGCAATAGTAAAAAATACATAGGCTAATTTTTTTTTAACATCCAGGAAACTGCTTAATTTTAAACTTTATTGAATCTGCTCCTGTTGGTAACTTAATTCAAGACTATACTAAAGTATTATTAACTCTTTTTTTTTTAATTTCCGGTTTGAAAGGACTTGGCACAGACGGGTTTTGTGAAAAATAAGCAGATTACGGAGGAATTTTTATATGTACAACAATTACTGATACATGCGCACAAAACAAACATACCAATGGCAATATTCAAAGCCAACATTCACAAGGCATTTGATACGATAAGTTGACAATTTCTCATCAAGGTAACACAACACATGGGCTTCCCGTATAAATGGGTGCAATGGTTACAAAATTCGGTACTTAGGGGCACATCACAGGTCATTGTAAACAGTCTTTTGAGAAAGAAAATAATGCTCAACAGAGGGGTACGACAAGGCGATCCACTTTCCCCACTGATGTTCATTATAGCAATAGATTTCATAGCAAGATGGTTCAAGAAATTAGCAAACAATGGGGCAATAAGGTTACCATTTCCTGATATAAAACCTTGTTTACTTTACGCCGATGATGCTTTATTTTTCATCAAGCCAGAGACACAACAACTTTAGCAGTTAACTTGGAAAAATCAGAGCTCCTGGTTACACAGACAGATGATACAGAGGCAACACAATTAGCAATTATGATGGGTTGTAGGTTGGGGGAATTCCCGTTCATATACTTGGGATTACCTTGGGATTACCGTTATCAAACAGAGGATTAAAGAAGGCGGCATTCATACCACTCATACAGAGATTCAACAAAAGGTTAGCGGGTTGGGCAGCAAAACATCTATCCTTAGTAGGAAGATTAGTTCTCATTAACGTAGTACTTTCATTGTTACCCGTACGTGTACTACATGTCGTGCCTACAGATACCGATATGGGCGATAAATGAGATTGACCGAATTAGAAGACAATTCTTGTGGCATGGAGTGTCACACGAACAAAAAAAACTGGCACTACTGGAACTGGACAAAAGAACAACCGAACCTCCTCAAACCATTGCTATTCAACATGGATTTGAATGAACACACACTACCAACAGCAGCTCTATTCCACACAACAATAAAAAAGGTGATTCAATTATGTAGAATATCAATACTGAGACAACCGGGCACATGAAATACAATCAATTTTTGAGAAGAAAACTGGGGTATGGGGATATTAAAATAAAGGTTTCCACTGCTATACACTTACACAATTGAAGTTGGATACACGCTGAGACAAGCACTACAGCTCTCAACACTGTTTAGGGAAGACCTACAAGAACTGGCACAACAACAGAAACAGGAGCTGACACAAGAAATACAGGGCATCACAAGGCAAATAGATCGAAACGATGGGGCCAAATGGTACTGGAAGGCAGATTGCCAGTTCTCGGTCAAAACGGCATACCGTGCGTTGAAAGACGACCTTAGAATAACAAACAGGAGGAACATGATATGGCAATTGAAGGCCCCACCGAGATTCAAAGTATTTTGCTGGATCATGATCCTTAATAGAATACAGACCATGGATAACATAGCGAGAAGAGGAGTATGCATCGTCAATAGATGTATGATGTGCAAGGAAAACTTTGAAACGGTTAGACACCTGTTTCAGGATTGCCCACGAGTACAGATACTCTACACAATGGTGAAGACACATATACAAATCGGGTCACCATCCATAAGAGCACTGACGAGCAAACAAAATACCCAAAACGAGAGATCTGCGCTATTGATAACAATGTTCATATGGTGGAGAGAGCGGTGTGTCAGAATATTCAAAGAGAGAAGTAATAGAATATTCAAAGAGAGAAGTAATACAATGCAGGACCTCATGGAACAAATACTGGTACAAAGTAGATATAGTGTTATGCTACAAACGTAGCTGTGAAACAAGAACTATTCAGAAGATCAAATACAAGACAGAAAGAGAGCGGTACAACAACACAGTTTCCACACTTCACCATTTGATTTTACTTAGCTTTACTGTCATTTTGCTTTTGTTTTTAATTTTCTAATTCGGCTCAACTGTTTTGAGCATTCCAGCTTTTATTTTTGCTTTCTATTTTGATTTTACGTACAAGATTCTTGTAAAAGACTTTTCATTAATGAAATGAGGGCTCATATCCTGATTTTATCTCAAGAAAAAAAAATCTCTTCTAAGGTTGGCCGACAAAATCAAGAATGAAGACATTTAATTTTGCTCTATATTCTTCTACCAAAAACTGTGTAGCAAAGAAGCATCTAAAATTGTGACGCATCTGTGTCCAATACATGTCAAATACGGACTCTTGTACGGTAGTCGTTGGAATTGGGGAGAATCGTAAAAGAGAATATTTTAGAATCAGTGGATCTCAAAGTGCAAATAATACTGCCAAAGACAGACTGTGGAAGGAGGAATGAGAGTCAATTGATTTTTTTTTTTTTCAATTTTTTTATATTTATGTATAATTTTTCATATAATTGTGATTAAAATAGTATGGTACTGCAAAATTAATCTATATTTTTCATAAAAAAAATTATATAATTGACCCATATTGACTCCGTCCGTAAATACTGCTCTTGTACTAACCTAAATCTCAAAACGGTTGAAAATAAATATCAAACCGTAAAGTGAAGAAAATCTTTTACACATATTGGAGATGATACTCTTCCCGTTGTTAAAAAGAACCTTTTACACATACTCAACGAGCCATATTCCAGATACACAGTCGGAAAGAAGACACGTTCAAGATACACTGCTGATACGACACTAAGAGTACGTCACATGAAATACCCAAGTTAAAGATTGAACCTATTTGAGACATGAATGGAACCTCGGCATATCATGTGCTGACAGAACACAGCGACAACTAAGACAAAACCTTTGGTTGACTTTATAAAAAGCTAATTTGAAAATTTATAAATTTTACGTGTAGACACATCATATGAAATAGAATAGTTAATAACGTTTTAAATTTTGTATTTAAACAATCTAATTTATTTGAAATTAAACTCATCAAAGAATAAAAAGCTCAATTTAATAAAAAAATACAGAGTGATTAACAAAGTGGAGCTAATAATATATTTGCGCCAATTTTTTGAACTAAAATAAAATTTTGATTTATGTAATTGAAATTAGTGATCAGAAATATAGCAATTGTAAGAACTCGCTACTATTTGTATTACCGAGCGGAGTTCATTTCTCCAAAAATTACAGGGTTTTTATTTTTTTTTATTTTTGGTAGAAGCTGCTAAGTGTTAGACTACAGGTGCTTTTATTCACAAGAATTATTAACCGGACTAATATGCATACTTACCGTTAAAAAGAGCGAGGCTATAAAGTTTACCTAGTCTCATGAGCTATAAATAAATTAAATACAAAAAGAGCGAGGCTACAGTAATATGCATATTATGAATCGACCTGTATCATGGATCTATATCACTATTTTTAAAGTTTAGATAGTCGATCTGAACCGTTAAAAATAATCTCCATATGAAAAAGTATTTGTAGACTAAATTGTATATTATTTAGAATTTTTTTACTATTTTTTTAGATAGGTAGAAAATCAATTTTAGATGGTTAGAATTTTCAAATCAAATGATTTTTTACCTATCTAAAGGAATAATAATAAAAATAAAAAATGTAAAATTTAATCTGCAAGTACATTTTAATATGAAGAGGATGTTGAACCCTTCAAATTGACTGTTTGAAATGTATAAACAAAGATATAAGTCTACATCACAGATCATTATGTAATATGCATATTACCATAGTCTCACTCGTACAAAAATAAAAGAGGGTTCAACTGCCTTTATTTTTTGTGCCTACATCATGCCTCCATTTTTAAAACTATATTAACTTAAAATTTAAAACTTAGATGTTAATATAAAACCGTTATTTATGATCCATGTCATTTTCTCTATGCACACGTAAAATATCATGACATTTTGATTTTTTTTTTTTCATTAGTATCAAGAGCTTGCAAAAATACACCAATGTGGATAAATTTTGGATGTTGACTTTTTAACTTATTGACATAAATAAATTTTTTGTTATTTCAAAGGAAACCGTTTAAAATTTTCCATGCACGAATCTCAACAAAGATCAACGGTTGTGATCAAAATAACAAGAACAGGTTCCTGTTATTCCTTTGGAATACCAGCAAATTTATTTTCCTTATTGACTAATATTAAATTAAAATTGGAAAGTGATAATTTTTTATGTGTGTAGAGAAAGTAATATAGATCACAGCTAACAATTTTATTTTGATGTATAAATTTTAAAGTATTATTAGAAATTAAAAAAATAGAGACATAATGAAGACACAAAAAATAGAGGCATCTGAACCCGCCTCAAAATAAAAAACTTGTAGTTGAAAGTTAAAACATAAAATCAGTTAGATTAATCGGATGTCAGCACCATACTTTATTATATATTGTTAACTATTTTTAAAGTGTTTTTTTCCTTGTTGCTTTTGATTAACACTTTGTTTGGATGGAGAGTAGAGGAAGAGAGGGGAAGTGAAGAATAGAAGAGAATGAAATGTAATAGAAAGGAAAATTAACATATTTAACCTATTCGTGTTTGGATGATTAATGAGAAAAAAATAAATTTGACTTTTCTTTTTGTCTTATTTTTTGTTTAGTTAATTAAAATTTAAAAGGTCAATGAGAAATTCAGTAGTTGCTATAGGTTTCCGACAAATAAATTTTGATAAGAATTATACAGGTAAGATATAGAATTGGACATTTGTGTCATTTTTGTTAAAATATTTGCACTAATTTTTTTTCATTCGTTAAACTCTAAATCGAATCGATTATATTGATTACAAGCATGCAAGGTTAAACCTTTTCCCTCCTGTACTCTTCATCTTCGACATATTTTTATCAACCAAACATGATTTTTGGAAAATTTCTCTTTTCTTTCCATTCCAAATTTCCAACCCTCCCTCTGCTTTCCATCCAAACAAGGTGTAAAATAACTAGTTCATTTGAAATGAGTCACTACACAATTTGTTGCATAAGTTGTCAATTCAGAAAATCCTGATTGGATTGAATCAGTCGTGATATTGCCATATTGGTGTAGCTCGTGACAACAAACACGCGTAGCGACACATGTTTTTATAATCGATTATTTTTTATTTTTTTATTTGCTGGCTTCTTTTTCTTTGTTGTTTTTTGGTTGGTGGGAGTGGGTCCCACAGAGAGTCGAGGCTCCCACGTTTGATGCATGACTCATTTGATGGAATGAAATGGACGGTTTTGATTGATCATTGCAATTGCGATAATTTAAACGAAGAGATCTCCAACCATTCAAAATTCAAAGACAACAGCCAGTGTTGGTTGTTTGATCGCCTCCAGTACTTTTAAACAGGAGATTTCCATTACTCCTTTTGCCGCCAATTGCGTCAAACAAAAGTTAAAAAAATGGGTACTAATTAGGCCTATGATTATATGATGATTGTCGTAACCGTAGGACACGACATTTTCTTAACAGTTAAATATGATCATTACTTTTTTTTTTTTTGATTTTAAAATGGACCTTTTTTATCATGACATAGCACTTATTAATCCTTCTAGACTTCTTGTTAAGACGAGTAGGCGATCCACTATTGGAATTTAAGCTACCTATTTTCTTTCTCAATTTTCACACAAATACCCCTGTAATATTTTTATCTGCAAATTACTTGTTGCTGTTACTTGCAATATAATTGATGTCACACCAACAACCCCTTATGTTTTTCCTTTTATTCTAAGGGAGATTTCTAAAAACTGTTAAGTGAAGTGAATTCATTTATACTTTATGACGTCGAACTTTCAAAGAGGATATACTATACGCAAAAGGATAAATTATATGAGATATCATATAACAAATTAAATAAAAAAGCAATATTGACTACAAAAGACTTATTACTAAAGTCTTTTAATGTATATAATGTATATTTAAAATATATAATGTTCATATATGGTATATATTTAAAGGATTGGTGAGCTTAAGAACTGTTGTACTGTTTTATTTTATGGTTTTTTTTTCCAGGAATTTTAATAAGTTGTACTTTTGAGGGTTATATTTGTAAAATGTGTGCTTTTTTCTCCAGAGCTCTTTTGTGAATATTTTGGGAAATTTTTTATTGGTAGTAATTAACAGAAAATAAGAAAGAGAAACAGTAAGAGTACAGCAATATTTATATTCATAGTAAAATCGGTAGAAATCTTACCAATTGAAAAAATCAAAAAGTTTCGAACGGTATGAATCTCACCGATCTTAAATATCAAAAAGTTTCGAACGGTATGACTCTCACCGATCGTAACACTTTTGTTATTTTTTTAATTTGTCCACCGCAACACAAATTGCTACCGACTTGAAGAAAGTTTGAGTTTAAATCGGTACTACTCTTACCGATCTTAAACTTTGAAGCATTTTTGTATTTATCTTTATATAATTAAAATACTCATAAGGCTCAGCATCCGTTTTTATGGGGTAAAAGTTAGTTAGGGATATAACTTTGGACAAATTAAAAAAATAACAAAAGTGTTACGATCGGTGAGAGTGATACCGTTCGAAACTTTTTGATATTTAAGATCGGTGAGATTCATACCGTTCGAAACTTTTTTATTTTTTCGATCGATAAGATTCCTACCGATCTTACTACCAATATAAATATTGCTGTACTCTTACTGTTTCTTTTTCTTATTTTCTGATAATAACTACCAATAAAAAAATCCCAATATTTTGAGTTTTCTTCACCAAAAGAAAGAAAGAAACAGTACAAAAAAGGTGTCCGTCTCCGTGCAGGGACCGACGCCTAGAAAATGAAAAAATGAAAATGAAATTGTTCTTGAGAGCAAGTGAGACTAACAAGAGAGGCAGTGCAGAGGAAGAAACAAATAACAATCACAATCAATCAAGTATTAGAGTTAGGGTTTAAGCGTCAAAGTACAAGAAAGAAAGCGCTCTTAGAGAAAAGAAAAAGAAGGCTTTTTTGAAAAGAGAGGAATCTCATCTCAGATTCTCTTCACACCAGCAGCACAAACTTGGTTTAAGCGTCAATTCCAAGCTTTGTGATATAACAAGTGCGGTTTTTTCGAGGGGAAAGTGCTCATTCTTTTTCCAATATTTTTTTGCCATTGAAGCGGGAATTTGATCTGCGAGGAGAAAGGAGCTTGATGCTTCTGGCGTTCTTTCTATAAAGATGGATGCTTTCTCACTAGAAGAATCAACTCGGGTCGCCATTTGATTTGATGCACACTGTGGTGGAATTGGGAATTAGATTTTCTTCAATTTGAAGTCGTCAAATTTCAATGCGGGTATGAAATTCATTGTTGGGTTTGAAATGGTTTCTCGATTTTTATTGTAATCTTGTGGTTTGACAATTTGAGATAAATAAAGCGGGAATTTTGTGAGCCTAAGAGAAATTTTCCAACTTTTTGAAGAATTTTGTCGCGGCTCAAGTTATTTGGATTTTTTAAATTTGATTTGAGAAACTGATATAGATACAGTGATTGGTCACTTTGATGTTTCAGTTTTTGGTTGATCTGGCGAATCAGAGAGAAAAAGTTCATCTTTTACTTGCCATTTGAGCAAGTACAACATGAATAGCACAAGTGAAAGCGAGAAGGATTGTAGGATAGAGGAAGAAGAGTGCAAACGGGCAGACGACCCGGTCGAATCAGGCCAATGCTCGGCCGATAACACTAACGGGTTGGATATTGATAAGAAATTGCTAATTGACCCGAAACTGCTCTTTATTGGGTCAAAGATTGGAGAAGGGGCTCATGGAAAGGTCTATGAAGGAAAGTAAGTCGTCATTTCTGAATTCTGAATTCTGGTCAAAATTTTATTTTTATTTTTTATTTAATTGAGCTAAATTTACAATGATGAAAGCTTATTATGCCTCAATAATTCCTTGGGTTGTTTCTGCACAGAAGTATTGTTGCCTTTGAAATATTCTTGTTTAACATT
Source organism: Carex myosuroides (assembly GCA_028015225.1). Classification (NCBI taxonomy): domain Eukaryota; kingdom Viridiplantae; phylum Streptophyta; class Magnoliopsida; order Poales; family Cyperaceae; genus Carex; species Carex myosuroides. Next base: position 10,379,931 of record CM051472.1, read on the forward strand.
GTTTACTTTAGAAATCTGGTGCAGTACAGTACCGTTCAGCTATAGTATCAATATGGCGGCGTACCAGGATAATTTTTTGTATTCTACTTAATTTACTTCGTCAATTGTATTTGAACTTCAAAATTTTGGTCATGTAAATCAAAATAAGTTGATTATATATTATTGGTATATTACCTTGTTGGTACCACACACTGTTTAACTACAGAGTAGAAATTTTGCGAGTTTGCGTGCCAATTGTTTAAAAAGGCAAGGAAGAGAAGAAATTTTGTTTGGACAAGAGTAGTCTTCATCTAATTCTATTTGTCTATGAATTTAAGAATTGAATGCTTTAGGTGACTTTTTATTTAATCAAAATTTTCTGGTACAAATCAGGTATCAAGGCCAGATTGTAGCAATAAAAGTTCTAAGTAATGGTAAAACCCCTGATGAACGGGTCACCCTGGAAGCTCGGTTTAGTCGAGAAGTAAATATGATGTCAAAAGTTAAGCATGACAACCTTGTCAAGGTATGATTTCAGAATAAAGACTCAGTTGTTGGACATTGGTGTAAATGCGGTTGAAATAAATCTGCTGTTATTTCTTGGGAATAACAGGAACCTGTTATTACGATCCTAACTGTTAGTCACTGTTGAGAGTCGTGCATGAAAAACTTGCTTCGTTGAGATTCGCGCATGAAAAGGTTTGAATGGTTAGGATCGGAATAACAGGTTCTTGTTATTCCCAAGGAATAACAGCAGATTTATTTCCAAATGCGGTAGCACGCAAGATTTTTTTTATGCATTTATCTGCAAAATATGTGCTTTGAAAATCTCATCCTTCTTTGAGGATAAATTTAGGGAACAATTTTGAATGCATATTAACTTTTTGGGAAGGTAATTGCAATAAAGGCTAACCCATACTTTTTGGTATAATATTAAGTAAGTAAACTGTGAAGGTTTCAAAGTCAATTTGTACTCTAGAAAGGTTCGTGTGGTTGAATTCTGTTGTGATGTAAGTGGGTTTCCTACCTGCACCAAATAAATTTTGGGGCTTTTTGCCTGTACCAAAATCTTAAGAAGAAGAAAACATCACCATTTGGGCTTTGGACATTGAGGGTTTTTTTTTTTAAATTAATTAAAAATAAGTGCTTTACAAATTGCTCTTTTTTTATTAACAACTTGTATAAAATTAGAAGGGAATGAAATAAATAAAAGATTAAATTGTGACCTGGGCTGTAGCTGACTGGTACTATTTTGATACCACTTGGTACCTGATTATACTCGACCTAAATGTATGATTCTGTGAACCATATTTGTGCCAAATTGCAACACTATACAATATAAAAATAGTAGCATATAATCCAAAGTTTGCTTTAACGTGTTTTTTTTTTTGTTTGGTGCAGTTCATAGGAGCATGCAAAGAGCCATTGATGGTAATTGCTACCGAGCTATTACCAGGCATGTCATTGAAAAATTACTTGAATAGTATTAAGCCAGAGCAGCTTGACCTTCGTACTGCAATCAGTTTTGCACTAGATATTGCACATGCTATGGAGTGTTTACATGCTAACGGAATCATTCACAGAGACTTAAAACCTGGTACTTAAATTTTATTTTTCTATGATAAGTTCCTTTTGCTGAACTAGTAATCTTGGCTATGCATTATACTTATACCCCTAGAAATTATTTTTATATCTTTAATCAATATTGTAAGTTTTAACTGCTATTATTTTTGTTTTTGATGTTATTGCTTATGGAAGTGTGGTTTAAAATGTGCAGACAACTTACTACTTACAGCAAATCGTAAAAATGTAAAGCTAGTTGACTTTGGTCTTGCAAGAGAAGAAACAGTTACTGAGATGATGACAGCCGAGACCGGGACCTACCGATGGATGGCTCCTGAGGTACTACATTATCAATTAGCCTCGTGTTCTTTCTTTCATTTTCCTGTTTCTCTTTTCAGCACCGGAGCAATTATTTCAATTTGGAAAATGTGGATGTATAACAAACCCTACTTATATTATATCGTATGAACATCAATCCAACCTAATCATTTATTTTTGGGTAAATTTCGTTGGAGGTCACTAAACTTTGCTATTTGTCACGAATTGGTTACTCAAGTTTGATTTGTCCCCTCAGAAGACACTTAACTTTGTGTTTGTTCCAATCAAGTCACTCTGATTAATATTTCCATCTAGAATACTAACGGAATGCCACATGGAGGTCCAACTCATCATTTTTGACAAATTGTGCAACCTTTTGGAAACATGAACTATTTCTCCCCCAACACCAACTCTTTCCTTCCTCTTCCTCTCCTCCAGCTTGTTTCGTATTATGGGTTAATTAACCAGAAAATAAATCAAAAAGAGACTTCGGTCAGATACTATTGTGATTATTTTTTATAAGAGATAATTCTCCAATGTACTTTGCTACTTGAAGAACAATCGATTTTCACTTCATCAAATTATAAAGAAATAGCAAGGTCGATCCTGGGAAATGTAATTGAACAAGAAAACGTTGGAGCAAAACAGCTTTTTAAAGGGAGGTCCGATCTCTCCTCTGAAAATAGATCCAATAACAGAGGAGGATAACTTGATAATCACGCTTGAATAACTGATGGTGTTGGCAGTCACAATAGTATCTGACCGAAGTCTCAACAAAGGTGGATTATTTTCTTGTTCATTAACACAGAGAAGCCAAAACAAGAAAACAAAATAAGCTGGAGGAGAGGAAGAGGAAGGAAGGAGTTAGTGTTGGGTGAGAAATAGTTCAGGTCTCCAAAAGATTACACAATTTTTCAAAAATGATGAGTTGGACCTCCACGTGGCATTCGGTTAGTATTCTAGACGGAAATATTAACGGAGTGACTTGATTGGAACAAACACAAAGTTCAGTGGCTCCTAAGGGACAAATCAAACTTGAGTGACCAATTCGTAACAAATGGAGTGACCTCCAACGAAATTTACCCTTTATTTTTGCTATTATTTTAGAGTTCTTTTTTATTTTATTTTAGAGTTCTTTTTATTCTTGAATTAAAATATGTTTGATTTGAAGATTGTTGCTCTAATGAATAAAATAAAATAAAAGCTAAGAAAACATGATTGGGAATTTGAGCATAATAAAAAAAAACAGTAACTAATCTCTAAAATACAATGCAAATGGCAGTTGTACAGTACGGTGACACTAAGGAGGGGGGAGAAGAAGCACTATACGAACAAGGTGGATGTGTACAGCTTCGGCATTGTGCTGTGGGAATTGCTCACTAACAAGATGCCTTTTGAAGGCATGTCTAACCTCCAGGCCGCCTATGCCGCCGCCTTCAAGGTATCCTAATCCTATTCAGCTATACCCATGATATTCTCAACTCAAAAAAAAAAATACCCATGATATTCCTTTCTACCAGTTAAGATTTAAGCCACCACACCATCACACTAGAGCCTGTCTTTTTCTGATTGGTCGTGCTGTGTTGTGTTTCTCTGACAGCAAATGAGGCCAACGCTGCCAGACAGCACACCCCAGGAGCTGGTATTCATAGTGCAGTCGTGCTGGGTCGAGGATCCAAGCATGCGCCCCAGCTTCGGTCAGATCATTCGAATGCTCAATTCATTTCTCCAAACCATCTCTCCGCCACAAGATTCAAAGTCAGGCGAGAACTCTTCTGTGACGACCAACAGGAATGGGAGCGCAGTGATCTCCACCATTGTTTCTCGGGTCAATGGGAAGCTGTCTTTTCTCAGACAACTCCTCACTGCCAAGAAATTGGGCCATACATGAACAACAAGCCTTTCTTTCTCTCTTTTCTTTTTGGTACTTGTTGTAAAATCAAAATGGGTCCTTGCATAGGATGGGATACAACTACAAGTGATACAGGAGGAGATATCAGTTAGATAGGCTAGTCAATATTTGTATGGTAGTGATGCAAAAATATGACTCGAGGAAGGAAGTATATACGGCTAACTCATTGACTGCTTGCCCTTGCTTCGCTCTTTAAACTCTCAGCATTTAATTACTAGACCAGTTCTTAGTTCTAAGCTAAGAAATTTGACATGTAAATAAAATTTGGTTAATTGACAAGGGTTTCTTTTCTCAGGTAGGTTCTCCCTTTTACTTTATTTCCTAGTTTGGGTCATCCCAATAACCAAGCCATATTGTGCTGCTTGGTAAAGTGGGCTTTGCTGGGTTGGGCTGCACGGAAGCTACAATTGCTCCCCAAACAATTTCAGATGGAATCTGGTTATATTGGGGACATTTCTTTTTGTTTGAACGAGTGGGTTGGGAGTCTTGACGGCATTTTTATTAATACCTCAAAAAAAAAAGAAATTATCAAATCTGTTCTCACCTCAGAATTTTTATTAAAAATGTTCTAACTGTCTTCCATGGGGCAGTTCGCTAATTTTTTTTTTTTAACTGTTCATACCGAACTGCTCCATGGTGGGGCGGTTTGCTATGAACAATAATTTTTTTCTTTTTTTAGAGAGACAATATGAATATCAAAATGCTAAATTCTAGCGCTAAAATTTCGATTTTTTTTAAATATTTGTTAGATTACTTCTTTTGATGTATAATTAACATATTTATATTAAAATATGCTAAATTACTTAAAATTATGTTAAATTATGTTGAATTATACTAAATTACATTAAATTACGCTAAACACTTATTTTGGACAATTTCTAAAATCCTAAACCCTAAACTCTAAAAATTACTGTACAAGTTAGGGTTTAGAGTAATTTTTAGGGTTTAAGACAATTTATAAATATGTTATGTGAAAATTGTAAATCATTTAATGTACGGTAATTTTTAAGGTTTAGAGTTTAGGGTTTAGGGTTTTAGAAATTGTTCAAAATAAGAGTTTAGGGTTTAGAGTTTAACGTAATTTAGTGTAATTCAACGTAATTTAATATAATTTCAAGTAATTTAGCGTATTTTAGTATAAATATGCTCATTATACATCAAAAGAAGTAATCTAACAAAAAATCCAGCTAACGTGGGTATATTTATTAATAAAAAAGTCAAAAACTAGGGTTTATAAATTAGGGTTTAGGGTTTAGGTTTCTTTTAAATATCACTAATTTTTATAAATATGATGTGAAAATTGTAAATCATTTAATGTACAGTAATTTTTAGGGTTCAGGATTTAGGATTTTAGAAATTGTCCAAAATAAGAGTTTAGCGTAATTTAACGTAATTTAGTGTAATTTAACGTAATTTCAAGTAATTTAGCGTATTTTAGTATAAATATGCTAATTATACATCAAAAGAAGTAATCTAACAAATATTTAAAAATAAATCCGAATTTTTAGCTTTAGAATTTAGCATCTTGATATTCATATTGTCTCTCTAAAAAAAAATTACTGTTCATAGCAAACTGCCCCACCGTGGGGCGGTTCGGTATGAACAGTAAAAAAAAAAAGTTAGCGAACCGCCTCACTGGGGGGCGGTGTGCTAATGAACAGTGGACCGCCCCACGAGGGGGCGGTTAGGGCATTTTTAATAAAAATTCTGAGGTGAGGGCAGATTTGATAATTTCTTTTTTTTCGGGAGTATTAATAAAAATGCCGGGGAGTCTTGGGACCGACATTTTTATTAATATCCAAAGTTAATTAGAAATTAATAATTATGCCCAGATTCACTCGGTTTCGCCAAAAATGCCCAAACCGGCCATTAAATGGCCGGCTTACTCTTTTTTTTTTACACAAACTATTTTCTATATAGTGTAATTTTATTTTGTCATTGTATTGTAATATTATTTTCTTAACTATTTTTCTAGGTACTTATGTCACTCACACCGACTCAATTTATTTCGGGATGCGCCAATTGGTGTGCCTTTAATATTTAAAGCTTATTTTGCTGTTTAAAGCAATGTTTTAAATAGCGTTTATAGCGTCATAGCGGGAAGGCTACAAAAAAAGCTATAGCGAATAGCGTAGATATAGCTGAAGCTATGCTACATGACGTTTTTTTTTACAAAAATTATATTATATATTTGTACTAAATATCAACATTATCTAAAGTCTCATAGAACAATAAATAACACCAAATTAACTAAGAAATTATAATATTCATATTGAATCAGTACAAAGTTCAAATTGCGGTTCAAAATATCCATAGTAATATCATAAACTATCGATCTTTTTCTATTCAAAATATCTTAAGCATCATATTCATGACATAATCTATTTTTTTTCTATTCAAATTTCAAAATAACCTAGATATGTAGCAAGGATTTCCTTCTCGGTTTGGGCAAATTAAAAGATTTGTAGCAACAAAGCTTTTAATTGATTTCGGTTTGGATTTTTATTTAACTTTTTTGGGTCTTTATTTAAATCCCATATAAATTGCCTAAAAAGCTCATTATGCATAGCGAGCGCTATTTGCGCTACACGCCATGCGCTATAGCGGCCATAGCTCAATTAGCGCATTTTGATGCCATAGCTTAGCGTTTAGGGTCCAAAAATGCTATAGCACCGCTATAGCGCGCTATTTAAAACACTGGTTTAAAGCACTTATTCAATTGTTTTAAATATTTTTCTGTTTATTTTTTTATGTTGTACTATTATTTTAATATTGTAACATTTTCTGTTTAGCATTATCATGATAATTTATTTTATCTGAAAAATATAAAAATAGTACCATAAAAGCACATATACAAAATAATCGAAATATAGGATAATCCAAATATACCAAACATAAATAGTATACCAAATATAAATAGTACAAAACTAGTGACGATACTACTGAAACGGAGAGAGGGACCATCGCTGAGGCGGTACTCCGGCGTTCGCCCGACGCTTGCGCGGTCAGGCTCTCTCTCTCTTGGTCTCCACACCAGCATCAGTGTAACTGAGTATCCGATCGGCGGTATCCCATTTGTCATCACCCGTAGAAATTGTTGGTATTGGCGGAGGTGTACCGAAGATAGATGCGGCGAACCCAGTCCTAAAGTCAGGCTGAGTATGAGACCCGCTACCACTAGCCTCTCCATCATGCGGCATCTCTGTGCCATATAGGGGTACTGGCGTGCCGACATGAAATCCTCCTCGTATACCCCAAACTCATGGAGACTGTACGAGAGGGACTCGATATCTGTAGTATCGGGCTCGTCAGGCGGTGGCTGTGGCGGCATCTCGGCCAGACCTTTCAATCATACACATAATTTAGTAAATTTGATCTGAATGAAGAAATTTGTACAAACCTGACAGCTACTGAAGTATGACATACCTGAGTCTGAACCGGACGTCCATACTCATCGTAGAATGCCGACTACCCAGCGTTAGACAATACCCAACGATGGTAGTCCCACTCTGGATGCGAATCGGGGGAAGGTGGCATCCGAGACAACCTAACGGGGCTCTCGTCGGGCTCAGTCGGATCTATCTCACGCGAGTTGATGTTCTCTCCGACGTCTCGCAGCATCGTGATGATCTTCCCCCCGTGCCCGACATCCTCAACATAATTTGCATTCTTCTTGAGGATGCGGTACCCAAGATGTCTCTAGTTCTTCTTTCCCAGCATGGCGATCCCATGCCCGCACTCTTTGATTGAGGACAGAAGCTGAAAAAAAATTATTTTGTCAGATCAAATCTTGATGAACTATTAAGTTAGGAAAAAACTATGTACTTTTAGGTGCATTACCTGGCGAGCCCATGTGATGCCGTTGGGATGGTAACCATCATCAGTTTTGATCCTGCCGCGGAGATGGGCACCGTAATCGCCCTGCAGATAGACACTGGCTATCCATATCTGCATGTACCAAGTATCGTACCTCAACTGGGGATCTCCCTGGGTCTAAAAGATGACATCTGGCTCATGATAAAAGTCCAGATACTGGGGATCCCTCGCCGTACTGTAGTAGTGGTGCAGATGGGTGGTCTAGTCCCAGTCCGTTCGCCCTCGGTGGTTCATCATGTAAGGAACACGTTAGTTGCAATACAAAGTTATCAAGTAATAGAGGTAGTTGATAATAGGAGGTAGTTGCAATACAAAGCTATCATCCTGTAAGGAACACGTTAGAATGTCGGAGCCTCATTCTGGATAGGCCGGCCCACCGGTAGCCGTGACCACGACCAGTGCTGAAGCAAGAGTACCAGCCCATACATCTGCTTCGCCTTCTTCTGCATTTTCAAGAATTTTAGCCGTCAGGGTATTTGGATTGATTGATTGGATAATTAAGTAAGAAAATAGTTAGAGACTTACCTCACTACCACGGCACAGGTGGGAGTACAGATGGGCTAGGACAGCCCCACCCCAGTTGTACGGCGACGGCTGCTCAAGGTCTCGCAGTAGCGGGAGATACATCATGGGCATATGGTCACCACTGGAATCATGAAACATGACAGAACCAAAAAGGTCCATCACGTTGCCCCGTATATATTTGCAATACAAAACATAATAGAAATCTAATAGAAACAATTTATAGTAAAAATAATAGAAACAATTTATAGTAAATGTAATAGAATCTTCATATTGGAAATTGATTAATAGAAACAATTTATAGATTTTACCTCTGAATCTCCAGCTTGGTGGAATCTGCCGTCAGACCCTCGCTGAAGTGCTCTCGTAACCTCGTCACCCTCATATGAAATCTGGACTGCCCACAATCTCCAATGAGAGAGTGAGGATCAGTTCCCAACAACTCCTCGATATCACCTCTGAATCTGGTATTGTCAGATACGCCGCCAACGGGTGTGCCACAGATAGGCAAACCCCAAAGGGCACTCACATCCTGGAGAGTCACTGTCATCTCTCCGAGAAGCCAGTGAGACTCGGTGATCTTCGTAGGGAATCCACAGGAGAGGACTGATATGCTCGGTGCTGCTGGTACTAATCGGCTCATCCACTACTGGACGACGGGTAGACCGTGCTCTATGCATCATGATGTCAAAAATAACCTAAAATAGGCCAATTGCAGTTAAAACATGCTAAAATAGGCTCCAATAACCTAAATTCGGTAAAATATGCTAAAAACGACCAAAATAGGCTTAATTCTGCTTAAACATGCTACAATAGGTCAATTGCGGTTACAATAACTTAAAATATGCTACAATAGGCTGCAATAACCTAATTTCGGTAAAATATGCTAAAAAGGGCCAAAATAGTCTTAACTCTGCTTAAACATGCTAAAATAGGCCCAATTGCGCCTAAAATAACCTAATTGCGGTTAAAATAACCTTAAATATGCTACAATAGCCTAATTTCGGTAAAATATGCTCAAATGGTCTAATTATTCCTAATTATGCTATATTCAGCTAAATTACGCTTAATTAGCCTAATTATGTTAAAAAAGACCAAAACACCCTAAAATATGGTCAACTGTGCTAATTACACTAAATTACAACAATTACCCTAAACCCTAAACCCTAAATTAAATTAAATAAATTTTAAATTAAATAAAAAAAATTTACCTTAAAAAAGAGAGAAATTCGGTTGAGAAATAAGGGAGTTGTGAGGAGGAGAGAGAAAAAAATGGGTATATATTAAAAAAGAGAGAAATTCGGTTGAGAAATAAGGGAGTTGTGAGGAGGAGAGAGAAAAAAATGGGTATATATAGGGTAAAATACGGGTCAAAAAAAGAGTAAGCCGGCCATAAAAATAGCCGGCTTATGGAGAGAGTAAACCGGTTATAAAATGGCCGATTTGGACATTTTTGACGAAACCCACTGAATCTGGGCATAATTATTAATTTCTAATTAACTTGGGATATTAATAAACTTGTCGGGTCTTGGGACTTGGGAAATCAAGTTATTCAATACTCATTTTAAATTTCTATTTATTACAATAAATAATTTTTTTTTTAATTTCGAACTCATGATCTTTAATTTCAGAGACATTTGCCTTTGTCACTAGACTAAAAGCTTGAGTTTTATAGTGGAAACTTTTAAAATCCCAATTTAAATTAGATTACTTATTCAGGACTCCAAATTATTTATTTATTATTATTATTAATAATGATAATAATAATAATAATAATATTTTAGCGAGCGACCAGAACAATAAAGATAAGAGGGATGCTTCTATGGACATAAGGACCTATTTGTAAAATGAGCATATTTTCATTTTCAAAGTTCAAACAGTCGATCCGACCGTTCAACATTATCTCCACATTAAAATGTACTTGGAGGTCAAATTTTACATTTTTTTGAATTTATTTACTATTTATTAAGTATTTTACAAAACTAGTCAAATTCAGACCATTGAATTTTGTACCCATCTTAATAAATAGTAAAAAAATTCAAAAAAATGTAAAATTTGACCTCCAAGTACATTTTAATATGGAGATAATGTTGAACGGTCGGATCGACTGTTTGAACTTTGAAAATGAAAATATGCTCATTTTACAAATAGGTTATGTCCATTAAAAATTTGCCTAAAGATAATGGAGCCGAAAGAAAGTGTAGTCTGGTAAGAGTCTTTTCTACGCTATCTGTAGCAGCACTGGTTCTTTTCGCATTTTGCTAGATTTCATCTCTAATCTACTGACAGTGTAATAAAAAAAAAAAAAAAGGCTATCCGGTCCCAATCCCATATATTACTGTTTGGGACCCGCTCCACCATTTAATTTTAATAATTGTCACCCCAAATATTTAGTTAGCGTGGTGCTCCTGCTCCTGCTTATTTATATATACAAACACATTCACATTCTTATACCTTACTTCCATTTCCTTCTCTCCCCATATATACAGAGGTTGGCTAATATCAAAGCGTTTGTTCCGGAACCGTAGTGTAACCAATTAGTTTTCTGACTTTTAAAGTTCAAACGGTTGATCCAAATCGTTAGATATGATCTCTAAATTAAAATATGCTTGGAGACCAAATTTTACATTTTTTTTGAATTTTTTTACTATTTATTAAGGCAGTTTTAAAATCGCTGATTTTAATAAATAGTGAAAAATTTCTGGATCATTGAAAACAGCGATTTTAAAACAGGCTTAATAAATAGTAAAAAAAATTCAAAAAATGTAAAAATTAGTCTCCAAGCACATTTTATTATAGATTGAATGTTGAATGGTTTGGATTGACAATTTGGACTTTGAAAATGTAAAAACTTACTTTTGTTCCACGGTCTAGGAACAAACGTTTTGGATATTAGCCAACCCCCCCCTCTCTCTCTCTCTCTCTCTCTCTATATATATATATATATATATATATATATTTTTAAGGTTAGTGAGTGAAGCCTCACTATCTAGAGGTGGAGCCAAACTTTCAAGTTATGGGGGTCAAACATGAATGAGAATCAGTCATATAAAATTTTCATGCTGCGAATGAGGGTCAATATTACCGTATCTATAATATTTTACCCTATACTATATAGAACATCAGGTATAATTACAAAATTTTTTAAAATAAATGAAAGTCAATTGACCACATTCCTTTTTTATTAAAAAGTGTAAAATTGTCTGTACAACACCTCTCCCTAAAATAAATTACAACAGTTTCCCTATCCCTTCTATATATTTAGTCAATTTCTTTTTTATTCTCATTTAAAGGAAGGTTTTATGACTTGTAGAAATATGTAAATTTCCATTTTAACTAAATATTTACTCTTGTAAAATGCAGGGTCCACTAAGTTACGAGGGACAATTATCCTTTCCAATACTGTAAAAGATTCTCTTCATTTTACGGTTTGAGATTAACTTCCAGCCGCTTTGAGATTCGGGCTATCACAGGGGCAGTATTATTGGGCTTTGAGGTTCGTGCCAAGTTAAAAAAGAACGGTCAAGATTCAGTAATTGTAAAAAATGCTCTATTACAGTAACGGGGAGGATTTGAATTCAAGTTACAAGGAACAGAATATATACGGAGATCATGGATCACATATCTGAGCTCTATACTTTATTTAAGGCCTCAATGATGTAGCGTTGGATGGGCTTTCAGTGTTGTAGTGTTGCTCAGTTTTCTCTTCTTCTTTTTTTTTTTTCTTTTTTTTTTCTCTGTGTTGCTCAATTTTCTCCTTTGTTTAGGATGCAATGTCTTCGTTGTGGGGGATGCATTACATGTGCATGCATGTGCTAATCATGCAGTCCATTACATGTGCATGCATGTGCTAATCATGCAGTCCTTTTAAATAAAATAACAACTTATTCATGACAATTTCTTTATAAATTAGTTGGGAAAAACGGAAACACAGACTTAGGATTAAAATTTTGTTTATAAGTAGCAAGGAAAAACAGCATTGCAATTTTGATAAAAAAAAGATATGAAAAACTGGGAAGCTGAAAACAAAATACAAAAATATCTAAATAAAGGCAAAATTCTCTGCTGTCATGACTATATGCAAATTCATGAGTCTAGAACATGCATTTGCAACTTAAGAAAAGAAAAAATGAAATTAAAACAATATTTGAAGTAGTGATATAACGAAGTAACTTGGACAACCGGAGTTGGAGAACAAATTTGAGAACCCCAAACTGGAAAACATCTGTATTTATTTATATGCCCTGAGAATTCACAGTATAATTTGATTAAATTTCTTAAATCAAATTCTCTTCTCGATCGTCAATGAAATATTGTGTAGTACAAAAATGGTGCTATTAGGAATTGCGTACGTATATATGAAAATAGAACATATATAGGAGTAGAACTAGTGTGCTCCTAAGCTCACCAAGTCCTTCGTGAGCGCGACTCTAAAACCTATTAAATTGACTTCAAACGATATTTTTAAACCGTTAGATGTTCAATCTATATTAAAATGTGCTTGGAGACCAAATTTTATATTTTTTGGAATTTTTTTACTATTTATTAAGATGGTTTGAAAATCGCTGTTTTTATTAAAATTCTGCACCATTGGAAAACAGCGATTTTCAAACCATCTTAATAAATAGTAAAAAAATTCCAAAAAATATAAAATTTGGTCTCCAAGCACATTTTAATATAGATTGAACATCTAACGGTTTGGAAATGTCATTTGAAGTCAATTTGATAGGTTTTAGAGTCGCGCTCACGGAAGGGCTTGGTGAGCTTAGGAGCACCCTAGTTCTACTCCATATATAGAACATAGATGATCATGAAAGAAAAGAAACACAGGATTGTGCAATAATTAATAAAGCCTGTGTGCTCCGACAAGGTAGCAATGTTGATCACGTGACTGCATCTGCGACAAACATTCATTATTTCTGACTCAGCAATTAAAGCCAGTGTTGAATGGTGAACAAATTCAAATTTACAGTGTTCATTATTTCTGACACCCCAACACCATACAGTTTGCACGAGCAAGATACGACTGAACACGACATGTATACAGCGAAAGATAAAATTAGCACAGTTTAACACACAGTCCACAGACAAGATAAGCGTCAACATGTATTAATTAGTTCATCCAATTTGTATTCAAATTGGATCCGAATATATAATGTGCATCCAAAAATGTTATGGACATCAGTACATCAATAAGCGCTTTTTATTTCATTCCGTACAACTCTCAAATTTGATGCAAGTTTCGAAGTTACAGAAAATCAAGCTATTTTGAATCGGAACTATTGATCCCTATCATTTTAAATGTTACAAAGCAGTTATTTTTTAATTTATTTCCGTACATTTTATTTAATAATTTTTATGGATAAAAATATCTTATTTTAATAATTTTTATAGATAAAAAATTTCTCCCAATTTATGAATTGAGAGAGTGGAACAAAATATATATTTATTGGCCGAGTAGAACTATGGTGTTCCTAAGTTCATTAAGCTTTTTTGTGAACTCAACTCTAAAATATATCGATTGACTTCAAATGACAAATTCGAACTGTTAAAACCCGTCTACCTTACGAGTGTGCATCTACATGCAAAAAATTTAAATTTTCGAATTTATTTTGTATAGAGTCAAGTGGTAAAAAACGTTCAAAAAATAAATGCATTAATTTTTAATTTATGAACCTTTTAAATTTGACCGCTTGACTTTATACTAAATTAATTTTAAATTTTAAATTTTTTGCATGTAAAAGCATTACTTGTAAAGTGAACGGGTTTCAACGGTTCTAATTCATTATTTGAAGTAAATCCAATAAATTTTAGAATTGAGTTCACAAAAAAACTTAGTGTAATTAGAAACACCTTGGTTCTACTTATTGGCATCTTCTCTTTTGAATGCCACTCGTCCCTAATCTAACTGGTCGGCACTTCCTTTTTTTTCACTTGGGGGCAATATTTTTTGCATCTAAATAATTGTTAAAAATAACTCAAAAAGTGGAATTATATACGAGGGAAACTAATATCTGAGCAGATAATTATTCTTTTGGGATGGAAATTCGGTGCAGAGTTTTTATTTTTAAAATATACTATATAATTTTTTTCGGGATGAACAAAGGTAAAATTTTGTTTATACATTAGGATGAATCAAATTATTAGACACAGTATAGGAAGAAGAGTTTATGCACTAGAACCTTGACTTGTCGTTAGACATATTTTAAGAAACGAATCATTGACCCATTTTTTAGAATTTACGTATCATATCTGTGCATTGTAACATAAACATATTATAAGAAATAACAAAATTTATGAAATAATATTTTTTTTAAAAGATAGACCAATGAAAAAAATAATTATTTTAAAATTAAGAGAAATGCAAATAATTTTTTTATATAATTTTGTATTTTAAATTACCTTGAACCGTAATTTCGGAGAATAATTTGATGATTCTGTATTTTTAATTAGTATCAATGGTCGAATAATAACTACATTAAAAGTTAAAGACATGCATTTGCAATTAATGTCCAATTAAAGACATGCATTTGCAATTAATGTCCAATTAAAAATATTTCGGAGAATAAGTTGAAGCCATTTATTGCCATCTTTCATAAATTATAAAAAATAGTAAAAAAATTTAAAAATAGTAAAAATTGGTATTCTACAAGTTCATTATATAAGTAATTTAATAAGCTACTTAGATCGAAATTTAAAGTTTATATGATAGCATTTTGAGGCTGTAGTACGAAATACCTTATGTTATCCATAACATCTAAGCCTTACTCCTCATTTTATTTACTGAGATAGTGACATGAAAAACATATTTATTGGCATCTTCTCTTTAGCAGAAATTTTTATTTATAGCATAAAACAAATAAAAATAAACCAAAACACCTCAGATTTGGGGAAATTCGATGTTTATTCAGGCCGCTCAATGCCGCTGCGGCCCCTATTTTTTTATCAGAAATTATTTTATTTGTTTTGGTTTTTGGTTTTTTATTTTTTTATTTTTTTATATAGTTTATATATTATGTGTAATTGTTATTTTTTTTAAATGTCGTTTATTTTGAAAATTTTGTTCGTTTGTCGGATCAAAATTATGAGTATGTTGTTTATTTTGGAAATGTCGTTCGTTTGAAATATCATTTGTGTACGAAATGATATAATGAACAAAATAAATAAATAACAAAACAACAAATAAAACAAATAACAAAGCAACAAAATAAATAAGTCACAATATCTGACAAAACATCTAACCAAGTACAAATCAAATCCTACTGGGGTGGACTAAATATCGTCTTTGCCCTCTTAACCTTAAACCCCCGACCCTGCCTGGAGAGTGGCGTATCATCAGTATCTGAACTGCCTGGAGAGTCATCGTCCTCCGTCTGGACATCCTCCAGCTGAACCGGCTCGTCATGAACCACCTCAATCTCAGATGTCTGCTGGACTCTAGGACCAAAAACCGTAGTCTGTCCAGACTCACCCTGCGTGAATAAGAACGCATGTCTCACTATGGGGGTCATCGAGCAAAAGGTACGGCATGGAGGATCCAAGAAACTCCGGGATCGGCTCTGTCTGAACGTACCCCGGTTAATAGGCAGGTGGTACCGTCTGAGTCAGACTGTAGCCCTGTGAATATAGTCCATTTTCATCGGTGCCAAAATCTGCCGAGATGTTGTAAAACGGTGGCTCCTCTTCCTCACCCTGCAGTAACTTACAAATTAGTTAATCAAGAATTTTGAAAAAAAAAATCACAATTTTGTATTTTAATTACAATTATACCTCGGCATCCTGAGTAGGCATGGCCTGGTTTGTGGCTCGGCGCAATGCCTCGGTACCTCGGTCGAACGCCTGACCGACTGTCTTAGCGTTCTGGACAGGTGCAAACAATACCTCGTCACCAACGTACGAGACATAGATATCTGACTCATCAGATATGTCATTTATTACATGACACCCGCCCAATCCAGCACACCTGAGTAAAGAGTCGAGGCGCGCCCTGTACCCACATTGGCACACCGTGGGTACATTGTGCTTAAGGATGGCTTTTCCGAGCCTCTTCCAGTCCCTCATCGTGGCCATCATTGCCGTTATGACGCAACTCTTCACCAGATATAAGGCATGCAAAAAAACATTATACACATGTTGTATAAATATTGTAAGTTATTAATTAGAAATTTAAAATTAAACATACCGTGGATGCTAATGGTGCGCCGGTGGGGATAATATCATGGATCCATCCTCTCCGATCCCTCGGCCTCGGTACCCGCTCATGAGGGTTGTCAGCGATACACCCCTCCAGATATATGGTGTATGCGCCGTTATCCTGGTACCAATCTCTGTAAGGTCTGTATAAATTACGAAAATATCTGATATTACAATCAGAAAACCCTGTCAGTGCGACTTCGGACACCCGGAACATCTGCCAACGCCCTGTCGACGTACTGGGACATCTCGTACGGAGTGGCGATAGGGTCGTGCTGTGTACCTCTACTGGAAGATGGTACATCCCTACTGTGAGACGGTATATCTCTACTAGATGCCATGCTGTATTTGATAATTTTTTGCTATTAATATTGCTACCAATTTTGGTCAAATATGATAAAAATTCTGGTTAAATGTGTTGCCATTTTGGTACATTAAGTGTAATTTAAAATTGGTACTAATAAAATCTAATTTTGATACTAATTAACATTTAGTACTATTTTAAAACCTTAATTTTGGTACTAAATAATTTAATTTTGATCATAAAAGATTTAATTTTAGTAAAATAAACCTAATTACATTTTGGTATTGGTCTAATTTAATTTTGGTGATCAAACAATTAATTTTGGTCATATTCCAATTAAATTTTGGTACTATTCTATTTAAATTTTGGATCTAAATCCTAAACCGTAAAAATTAATATTTAATTCTAAACTCTAAATTCTAAACCTAAAACCTAAACCTAATTACTACCCTAAATTAAAAATTAAAACAAGAAAAAAAAAATTACCCGAGCTCGAAGGGATCGAAAGCGATGCTTGAATTGGTAATGAAATGGGTTCCAGCGGTCTCTATAGCACAGGGGGGCAGCAGAGGCATTGGGCGGCCTCAAGACTGGACCGCAGCGGTATTGAGCGGCCTCTATTTTTTGAGCGGCATGAGTAAATATCGAATTTCCCTAAATATGAGGTATTTTGGTTTTTTTTTTTTTTTGTTATACTGTAAATAAAAATTTCGGTCTCTTTTGAATGCCACGCGTTCCTAATCTAACTTGGTCGGCACTTCCCTTGTTTGTCCACTTGGGGGCAATGTATTTTGCATCTAAAATTCTAAATAATTATATACAAGGCAAACTAATACCTGAGTAGATAATTATTTTCTGGAATGGGAATTGGGTGCAGAATTTTTATTTATAAAAATATATTAATTTTTTTTTCGTAAAGAACAAAGGTGAAATTTCTTTCATAACATTACAAGGAATCAAATAAGTGGTACTTTTTGGTTAGATATTTTCTAAACAACTGAATCAGTTTCAATCTTTAGTCATAGTTCTAAAGAATTGATTCAATGATTCAATGGTTTGGTTTCTTAAAAAATACTTAAAGAAATCAAATCGACAGTTAAATTTTTTCTTCTGTAGTATGATTTTTTTTTTCTTTTCTATTCTTTACAAAATATGGAATAAATTACTAAATTTTTTTTTTTGAATTGGGTGGGGTGAATAATTCTTATCGTAGTAGCAATAACATAACGTTTTGAAAAAAAAAATCAGACTAATTTGAATCCAATATTCATTAAATATATCCGCTTGCCGAGAGAAAGACATGAACAATCAATTTTTTCATTTATTTATTTGAATGATCAATCAATTCACATAAATGGAAATAGACTTTTTACTTTCACAACTTTTCATGCATGCATGAATGCATCTTCCACCTATCCAACCAAGTGAAATGAGTATGGTACGACTTAAATTGAAACAATGGTACGACTTAAATTGAAACATTGACACGTATACTCTGCAAATCTGAGACTACTCAGCGTTGCAATCAAACTCAATTTAGTGGTAAACAAAATGCATTTAAGAAGGATCCAACGCTCACCTGCTCAATCTTTGCCCTCCATCTGTTCATCCGTACTCTCACAGTAACACTTTTAATTATTGGGGGAATTTCATGTATTGAAATATACACTCAAAAACTTTGAAATGACGTATTCCCACTCTAAAACTCATAATATCATATTTACCCTATAAAGTTAAAAAATTCACAAATTCACAAATTTACCCAATTTATTAATTTTTCTAATAAAACTCATTTTGAATTTATAAATTACCCATTTTACCCTTTCTCCATCTTTTATTTTTCTTCTTTCTCTTTGTTTTTAGAGAAATCCAAGCTCCGATTTTAGATGTAGACTTATTTAATGATTGCTGAGAATTTAGGTTTGAGTGGGAAATTAAACTATTCAGAGTTGGAAATCTTTCTATAATCTCAGATTCTCTGGATTGATATCAATCTGGTATGCCGTGTTTGTTGTGCCTGACAGATAGGCCCAAATCAGTAAATAGAATGCTCAAGGTACACGATATAATGCCAGTAACTTGCTACATAATGCGGTAGTTTACACCTAGTATACTGGCACATATATTCTAGCGCACATCATATAAAATGCTTTTGCTAAGCTGCCTAATTTAAGTTCTTCTCCGATCAACATTTATCAGGA
Organism: Carex myosuroides; assembly: GCA_028015225.1. Lineage (NCBI taxonomy): Eukaryota > Viridiplantae > Streptophyta > Magnoliopsida > Poales > Cyperaceae > Carex > Carex myosuroides. The sequence continues at coordinate 10,398,799 of CM051472.1, forward strand.
TTCAAAGGCACTGTCAAATCTTTTGCCATGGCCACTGGAGAACTATCTTGCATATCTCACCATTACGTCTGAGAAGATATCCATGTCAAGGCAGCGAACTTGAAGATCAATACATACAGGCAGGAAACTACTCGAGAGGAGAAGCATTGAAGACCTCATCCTTAGTGCAAGATTAGGTGGTGGTGGTGCACTATTTTAGTATTGCTGCTCTTGCTGGTGGTTCTAGTGCTTGAGCTGCTGCTGCGTCAGCAGTTGAAGAGAAAAAAGAGGAACCCAAGGAAGAGAGTGATGATGACATGGGATGTAGTTTGTTTCATTAGGGAGAATTTTGGGTTTCTGAAGTTTCTTACTTAAGACTTCGGGTTTGATTAGTTGGAGATTTTGTTACAACTTTGAGGTTCTGATTTATGAAATGGTCAACATGGATTGATCTATTATGTTGCTCATTGATGCGGCATATTCCTGTTTCTTTTCACCTTTTACTATTACGAGCAGCATTTAGAAGAATAATGCAAACAATTTTATTATTCCGTTAGGTGCTGCTAGAAGTTTTGTTGGATTCAGATGTTGTGACGGATAATATTTTCTTAGATGATTCAAAAGGAAAAGATGAAGAAATGGTAGAATAGGTTAATTTATAAATTTAAAAAGAGTTTTATTAGAAAATTCAATAAATTGGATAAAATTTGTGAGGTTTTGAACTTTAGAAGGGTAAATATGATATTATGAATTATAGATGGGGAAATACGTAATTTCAAGATTTTTGAAGGGGATAAATGAAATTCCCCCTTAATTATTTATAGAGACTCCTAGAAACATTCGATGGAATCACCACCGACAATTTAGCACTGAAATTTTAGAAAAATAATTTTTTTAATCCTGGAACCTACCTTCTTTAATAAAAATTAGAAAAAAATTCCGTTGATTTTTAAATGAATGCTGAAGATGCACCCAACTATTTATAAGAGATTCCTAAAATAAGACGCAACATAAATTTTTTATTTTTAGACGATTATTTCTGAAAGTAACTATATCATTGATTCAATTTTTTTTTTGACATTTTTTTTAAAGAATTGTAGATTACCATTTTGGACAAAGAAAATCCGAAAAGAAGGCATGCGTACGTCAATACCTAAATAGAATATTCTGTGACCAAATTTAAAGGACCAAATTAATAATTTAAATTTTTCTATGACATTAAAAAGTTTACCATCTATCTCCTTTCTGACAAAATATTTACTATACTTTTAAATAAAAAATTACGATCCAAGTTGATTGTGAAACTACACTTGTTCTTCAAAAATTTATCACTGAAATTTGAGAAATATAAAAGAGAAACTTTTTATACCGGAACTTACCATCTCTATGAACAGAAAAAACCGAGATTTTTATTTATACCATTTTAATAAAATAAATTAACTAAATAACCATCGTTTTTGGTCAATTCTAATTCTAGCACGGCCGCACCAGCATTCTGCGGACCCATTTGAGCGGGGCCGCAGAATACCGCTGCGGACCCTTTTTTTTTTAATTCAGTTTCAAACCTCGCTGCACGCATCCCTAGAAACCAAATTTAGGAAAACAATTTTTAATTTTGAGCGGTAGGGCTTTTGACCCCTGGGGTGCCTCGGTAAAACAACAGAAAAGAAAAAGAAAAAAAGGGGGTCCGCAGAATGGTTCTGCGGCCCCATATGGGGGTCCGCTCCGGCATTCTGCGGCCCCCCCATATGGGTCCGCAGCGGTGTTCTGCGGCCGTGTTAGAATTAGAATTGACCAAAAACGATAGTTATTTGGTTAATTTATTTTATTAAAATGGTATAAATAAAAATTTCGGCAGAAAAAAGAGTTCCGTTCTTAAAATAAGACGCAAAATAAATCATATTCCTATGAAAAACATAACAACATTCATATTTGTATTTTGAATTTTCAGACAATTTTATTTGGAAAAGATCAAAAGATACATCCGCTTGTGATCTTCCAATTACAACCTTGAACATTAAAAATTAATTAAACATAAATTACTTTGGACTCACATTAATAACTAAGAGATGTCATTGTACCTGTTATAAAAAAAAATAATTAAACTTAAGTTTAATTTAGTACACGTTCTGAAAATGAAATCATAATAGTTGCTATAAGAAAAAAAAAACGACAATGAATATTTCACCTTGTAAAAGAACGTCTTTAGTAAAAAAATTCAAACTGAAACTATAGTTCTGATCTTATTGTTGCAATTGACATTCAATACAAGTTTTCATTTTTGAAGAGATTTTGTTTTGAAATAAGAAAAAATGTAGTTAGGGATAATATACTTTCTGTCCAAAATTTTATTTAGTGTTTTTTTTTTTTTCCATTTGCTCTCTTTCTTCACAAGTTGTATTTTCCCTTTTCTTATGGCATAATGGCACATTGGATTTTGGTTTCTTGGCTGTATGTTATTTTTTTTATTTTCTTTTTTTTTGTTCAATCATGGTGTTTAGACCGTTCTAGTTATTTCTTGTGATCTGATTAATTTCAATTGGTACGTACTTAACATTTGTACGGTTAATAATTTATAACATGTATGGTTTTAGTCGGATTTCACATTTTTTAATTAGTTATGTCCATGTATATGTACTTGTCCATAGATAATCTATCAACTAGGCTTACGTTTAGTTTTCTTTTCTATGATTCCCTTTTATGCACTATGTTGTTTTTCTAAAAGATATGTAATTCAAGCAATATTTAAAGTCTGTACGGATTGTTGTAAGTGGGAGATTTTTTATCTATAGAAATTATAAAATCTAGATGTACGAAGACAAAAAGAGTATCTCGTTTTCAATAAATATAGAAAGATCTGATTCATTGAGTCCGATTCAAATATATGAATCGGACCCAATGGTCCAGATCCAGATCCATAGATATATTATATTTTTTTTAGAACGTGAAAAGGAGAAATGCAAATGCCACATTTCATCATATCATAAGTGGATCAGACTCAATGAATCAGATCCAAATATATTTTTTTTAAATTCGGTGCAAAGAAAAATCAGTAGCTGTCATATTTAATCAATTCAGAATTGAATCTTCCTCGTTGAAGCCGATCCAATTCTAACTTGATTTTCTGTGGCATCCATATTCCAGATTTTCCCATCAACGTCTATTTTTCTTTTAAATAAAATATATCGATGGATCTGGACCATTGAGTCCGATCTTTCTATATTTGTTAGAAACAACGCACTCTTTCTGTTTTTGTACATCTCAATTTAATCATTTCTATAGATAAAAAATTTCCTTGTAAGTGAGGTAGTTAGCAGGGCTATATATTTATTGTAACTGCGCGCATTCAGTAGATTGCTTGGATTGTTGTAGCTAGTTTAGTGAGATGTAGTAATTTTCAGTTCCAATTCATCTAATTAGCATAACTATTGAAACTTGGGTTTTCTTTTATAATTGTTGGTACAACTCCACTTAGAACCTCTAACCATTCATATTTTTGTATTGAGAAAGATAATTGGTGATAAAAAAAATTAATTATCAACCAAATTAATTATTGTTGTTTACTTAAGTTAACCCAATGCACAAACATTTTCCATGGAGTAAATAAAAAATTTCATGTTTCACTTGATGTTCTTGTATTTTTTTTGTTACGTACCTGTTGTAGGTTTTTATTGTTGTTAGTACATTTTTATATACCTGTTGTAGTATTACCTATGATAATTACTTCAAACGACCTTCTTAGGAAAAAAGACTATAGTTATCATACAAAACACAACCAGAACACCATTATTACATATTCAAATTTAGGTTTGATCTCCCAATAAATTTTGATGAATACAGTTGTACGCATTAATTCATGCATGACGATCATGGCGGATGGCTCTATATAAACCCTCCCACATTCACCTCTTAAATCACAACAATTCCAAACTCAACTAGCTCATATATATCACACTCTTCTGAGTCTTCTCTAATTAAGAAACTTCAAATCAGTATTGCCTCACAGCAACAACAAAATCATGGCTAGCTTTGATATCCGTGCTATCGCTGCCGTAACCATCACCATTCTCCTCCTGACCGGACCACACACCACAAATGCAGCAATATCATGTGGCCAGGTGGCGTCAGCTCTTGCCCAGTGCATGTCGTATGCCCGCACCGGTCAGGGCAGCCCTCCTGCGCAGTGCTGCAGCGGTGTCAAGAGCCTGAATTCGATGGCATCGACCGGTGCCGACCGCCAGTCGGTGTGCAACTGCCTTAAAAACCTTTCCAAGGGAACTACCGTCAATGCCAAAGCTGCCGCTGGCCTCCCCGGCAAGTGTGGCGTCAGTGTACCATATGCCATTAGCACCTCCACTGACTGCTCCAAGTAAGTGTGCCAACCATTTCATTTGTGGGCATGTTCATTTGGGCATATATCATTGATAAGCATTGACAGAACATGGTTTTACTAGATTTCATAATCCTATACAAATGCTACCATTTTTTTTTTTTGGAAAATTTTCACGTTGAAATTATACCGGAGTACCTAATTTTTTTTTTTTTTATATTTCTTGCAGGGTGCACTAATTCATCCAGCTGAGCTCAGAGAAAAGGTTAATGAGAAAGAGAGAAATATGGGGATTATAATGCATCGTCTAACAGTATATTTTTGTAGTTCTATATATTGTTGCTCTTTCTTGTTATCCTAGTGTTGCCATCTTTCTTGCTATCCTAGTGTTGCCACCACTGCGGTTGTGTGCAGTGAGAGTGTGCTCTTGTTATCAAATAATAAACTACTTATTAATAATATATAAGTTCTCAATTAATATCCTTATGCTTTTAACTAGTTAATTTAATCTCTTTTACTTTTTCTTTGTCCGTAAAAAATGATTTGGTATATAATGTACCAGCAGGCCTGTAATATAAAATTATGAGAGATATTGGGCCTTGCTCTTTTTAGCTCTCTCAGAAACATATTCATTGGGCCTCAGACTAGAAAAATATGAACCATCTTCCATCTATTAAATTTAAAAACCTATAAAATTCAGTGGCAAAGAAAAAGAGAAAAACTATGGAATATTATTATTTAGAATACCTAGTATCTGTAGGACCGCATGTCAGTGAGCTGCAAAATAGTCACTCATCATCACTTAATATCTGCTGTACTAACAGCATCATTCTGCTTTTCAGATCAGCTGTTCTAAAAAAATGATACTGATAACAACTACAATTTTGTTTTTGTTGATGAACAATGTTAGCAAAGAAAATACTTATGCTCCCTTTTTCATAAATCCCAAAAAATTAAGTGCTGGTTTTTTTTTTTCAAAACATATGATAATAGATCATACCTTTTATGCGAGAGATTCAAGTTTGACATTCATTAAACATATTTGGAGTGATTTAATAACTACAAACCTTTCTCTCGTGCTTAAAAAATAGTTGGCAAAACGGAAAACTAAAGTAGGTAAGTTTCAACATTTTGTCATTAAAAAATGTCTTTGTATGTATATATTATTATTATTACGCTATATTTTAATTTTAAGAAAATAGTCATGACAGAACATATCTTTGGATCATTGGATAGATTTTAACTAAAGGATATTAATTTTTTTTCCTCATCTCTTAGAATGCAATTAATATATACTCTGTATTTATCAACTAAACTGAAATTATGAGGTACACTAAACCTTTAGCAGATGATCATATAATAATAGCATTGATCCTTGGCGAAGTAATGAGAGAGAGAACCGGAGAAGTGAACCATTTTCATTATTTTATCCTATCTATGTTATATATAAATACAAGTATATAACTACCATGTCCAGAAGTGATTAATTACAAAATTAAAGTAAACCGACTTGCTTGTCACATCTTCTCGTCGTACCAGTGCCGGTGCAAGTTAATTGTAAATTTACCAGTCTGTACCTGCTTCAAAGCGCTACAACCAAACTGCAATTGGTAACCAACATTATCATTTAAGAACCAGCACATGGTTGTCTGCTCTCCATCTATACAAAGGCATCCCATGACTATATAATGCTCGATCGGTACCAACATCCCATGACTATATTGATCTGCACGGTTTTTAAAGCAGATCTAAGGGATCAAAATGGGAAGTAAAAATGGCTGTTTAATTCCCAAAGTATGGTAGCCTATATATATATATATATATAGAGAGAGAGAGAGTGTCTAATATCAAAACGTTTGCACCAAGCCTCTCGTGCAACCAAGTTATTTTCTGGTTTTCAAAGTCCAAATGGTCGATCCGAGCTGTTAGATGTTCAATCTATATTAAAATTTGCTTGGAGACCAAATTTTATATTTTTTGGAATTTTTTTACTATTTATTAAGCCACTTTGAAAATTGCTGATCCGGGTGAACAGTAAAAACAGTGCAACTAAATTCTGGACAATGTGATCAGCAATTTTCAAAGTGGCTTAATAAATAGTAAACAAATTCCAAAAAATGTAAAATTTGGTCTCCAAGCAGATTTCAATATAGAGATCACATCTAACGGCTCGGATCGACTGTTTGGACTTTGAAAATCCGAAAACGACTTGGTTGCACGAGAGGCTTGGTGCAAACGTTTTGATATTAGCCTCTCTCTCTCTCTCTCTCTCTCTCTCTCTCTCTCTCTCTATATATATATATATGAGTAGAACTAGGGTGCTCCTAAGCTCACCAAGCCCTTCCGTGAGCGCGGCTCTAAAACCTATCAAATTGACTTCAAACGACATTTTCAAACCGTTAGATGTTCAATCTATATTAAAATCTACTTGGAGACCAAATTTTACATTTTTTGGAATTTTTTTACTATTTATTAAGATAGTTTGAAAATCGCTGTTTTCCAATGGTGCAGAATTTTAATAAAAACAGCGATTTTCAAACCATCTTAATAAATAGTAAAAAAATTCCAAAAAATGTAAAATTTGGTCTCCAAGTAGATTTTGATATAGATTGAACATCTAACGGTTTGGAAATGTCATTTGAAGTCAATTTGATAGGTTTTAGAGCCGCGCTCACGAAGGGCTTGGTGAGCTTAGGAGCACCCTAGTTCTACTCATATATATATATGAGGAGGGTTCCAATGCCTCATGCCTTTCATACCTCATCATACCTCATGTTCTATATCTTCATTTTCATAGTCTAAATTGTCGTTCCGAATCATTCACCATGATATCCATACTAAAATATGGTTGGGGATGAAATTTTATAATTTTTGGAAATTTTTTGCTATTTTTTAAGATGGGTAGAAAATCACTGTTTTTTAAACGGTCCAAAAACAGTGATTTTGTACCCATCTTAAAAAATAGTAAAAAATTTCCAAAAAATATAAAATTTCATCCCCAAGCATATTTTAGTATGGGTATCATGTTGAACGGTCGGATCGATAATTTGAACTTTGAAAACAAAGATATAAAGTATGAGGTAGATGAGGTATGAAAAATATGAGGCATTGGAACCCTCCTCATATATATATATACTTTGGGAATTAAACAGCCATTTTTACTTCCCATTTTGATCCCTTAGATCTGCTTTAAAAACCGTGCAGATCAATCCGATCTGATTCAAAAAATGTCGCTGGAATTTCATTTTTCGTATCTCCATTAACTGGAGTGTCCAGTAACTAGAAAACACCCGAACCCCGACCCCTTCTCTTTATTCCTCCTCTCAGCGCTAAATCCAGACCTAAGTCCTAATCGCCACCTTCTCTCGGCACCCAGTCCAGTACCAACCTTCTCCTGCTCCTCTCCTCTCTCGGCGCCGCACCAGCAGCAGCTCCTCCCGCTCCTCTCTCTCTCTTTCGGCGACGCAACTCCAAACCCCCAAACCAGCGCTCTTCCCGCTCATCTCCTCTCTCTTGGCGCTACAGCTCCGGCAACAGTGGTGAGACCCTCTCCTCTCTCTCGCGATCCCACTGAGTTATTTTGAATCGAGCTCAAGCTAGTTGATCCAAATGATTTTGAACTTGTGCTTGAGCTAGGGTTAAATTCGGAAGGAACACGACAGAGGCACATGCAATCAGCTAAATTTGCAGCAAAATTCGGATTTTAGAATTTTTTTGGATTTTATGGAAGTATGATTGCTTTGCTGCAGATATGGAGATGAATTTAGTTCATTGGGGGTACGCAAATACTCTAAAAAAGTAAAAAATGCACGAGAGGCTTAATAAATAGTAAACAAATTCTAAAAAAAATGTAAAATTTGGTCTCCAAGCAGATTTTAATATAGATTGAACATCTAACGGTTTGGATCGACTGTTTGAATTTTGAAAATCCAAAAACAACTTGGTTGCATGAGAACCTTGATGCAAACGTTTTGATATTAGTCTATATATATATATATTTTATATATGTCACATTATTCAACCTTCTCAACTACTTCCAAGGTTAACTACATACTATATATATAGCTTATATTCTCACCAAGAGACGTGGTAGACGAAACAATAACCTTTCTTTACTCCAGTGACACATTAGCTCACTAAAATGACTACTTGGTCTTTTATGTTTGAGTAACCTAAAATTGTTATAAATTTATATCATTCACTTGGTTGAAACATAGAGGATAAGAAATTAGATATTCTGAACATCAAACTAAATACATGTATATGTTAGAAATTATTTCAGCCGCTCGGAACTCCAGATTGTGATGAATTTTTAATTCCCATCTTACTAGTGTAAAAACCACCTCAGAAGTCTTACTGGTTCCTTAATTAGCTAGATTAGAAAAGTTCGAATTCAATTAATTTATGTGATGTATATGTTGCATCAACAAAATAAGATATATGCATGTTATATGTGTAACATTTATTGTTGCAGAAAAAATATTTGTAAAGGGATACAAAAGTTTTGACAGATTGATTAATTCTCAATAAATATATTAACTAAGAGGTGGACATAATTAAAGCACTCCTTAACGTGTTTATTAGTGATAATTATGTCGGTAGATTAGTCATAGGTTACTCAAATATAAAAGACTAAGTAGTCATTTTAGTGGCTAATATCAAAACGTTTGTTCCTAGACCGTGGAACAAACACTTCGGTTTTTACTTTTTCAAAGTACAAACAGTCGATCCAAACCGTTTAACATTCAATCTATATTAAAATGTGCTTGGAGACCAAATTTTACATTTTTTGGAACTTTTTTACTATTTATTAAGCTATTTTTAAAATCGTTGTTTTCAATGATTCATAAATTTTTCAATATTTATTAAAATCAGCTATTTTAAAACTGACTTAATAAATACTTAAATAGTAAAAAAATTTCAAAAAATGTAAATTTTGTCTCCAAACACATTTTAATATAGAGATCACATCTAATGATTTACATTGACTTTGAATCAACTTAATTCTTTCAAATTTAATTTATAAGTAAATAATGTGGAAAAGGACAAGAAACTTACTGTTACATAAGAGGTGAGGAAAAACCATCCTTCATCCACAGGTGTCTCCATTTGCATTAAATATGATGTTATTTCTATAATCTGCATGGATATTATTGTTCAACAAAAAATAGGTGAATCAATGGTTACTCCTATTCTTAAACCATATACTTGTATGTACTAATACCTATAGTCCAAGTATTCATATCTAGAGTTTTATATAATAATACTTAATACATAAAGTCAAGAAAAGCAAAGAATTAGGATTTTGATCGATACTGAAACTCATAGGTAAGAAAATGAATTTATGAATGGAATCAAATATGCAGTAGTTACACGAAAAAGTCTTCGGGAAGAATCAATATTTCATTAAATATCAAAATCAAGACGATGTATTTGGTAACCACGGCTCCGGAACAAACGTTTTGATATTAACCAACCTCTATATATATAAAGAGAGATATGCTATCATGCTTTGGGAAGTAAAGAGAGTGTTTTACTTTCCGCTCATATATCTATTTTCAAAGTTCAAATAGTCGATCGGAAGTTCTCAACATGATGTTCATATTGATATGTGCTTGGAGACCAAATTTTATATTTTTTTTGGAAATTTTACTATTTTTTAGAATTTTTGAAAATCACAACTTTTCATTAAATAAAAAAAATAATAATAAATTCACAAAAACACTAATTTTAAAAAATTCTAAAAAATAGTAAATTTTTTCCAAAAAATGTAAAATTTGATCTCCAAGCACATATCAATATAAATATCATGTTGAGAAATTAAGATCGACTATTTGAACTTTGAAAATGAAGATATGAGTGGGAAATAAAACACCCTATTTACTTCCCAAAGCATGGTTGCATCACTCTATATATATGCCTGACACCAAAAATATTCACAAACTCGTACTATGATCCCAAATATGGCCATAACGATGCATGCGTTCCGTCTGGAACTATATAAATTTTTGATTTCATGCATGTAGTTTAGATTGTATAGTCATATATTAAATAAAAAATAATTAGAGTAGCATTTAAATATTTCATTTATTTGTCTTTATTATGTCTTATTTTTAAAATTTTAATAACTTAATATTTAAAACTTAAATGTTAAAATCGCTAGATATGATATATATTATTTTCACTATGCAAATGTAAAAGTTTATGACATTTCAACTTGTTTTGACTGTCATCAAGAACTTGTAAAAATATGCTAATGTGGATAATTTCTTGATGCTGAATTTCAACCTATTGATTCATATAAAAATAAAACATAAAAATGATATAAATTTTTATGTGTATATAAGAAAATAATATTATTTAAAAATGACTGTTTCATTATGATATATATTATTTTCACTATGCATATGTAAAAGATTATGATGTTTTGACTTTGTTTCAATTGTTATTATTTATCAAGAACTTGTAAAAATACACTAATGGGGATAATTTCTTAATTTTGAATTTTCAACCTATTCTTCATATAAAAACAATACATAAAAATGATATATAATTTTTATGTGTATATAAGAAAATAATATAGATCGATTGAGATCAAATCTGACAGTTTCATTATGATACATAAGTTATAAAATTTTTGTTATTAAAAAAAATGAAAGTCGAAGTAACATCTCGATAAAAAAAATTGAGACATTTAAAAGTTACTTAGAAAGAATTAAGGTAATTGTAAAAAAATTTAAGGGTTGGAATGATTTCATACCTTAAATCGATTTACTGGAGAACTAAGTACGCCCCGCAGTTAGTAAATTTTATATATTTTCACTTTCTCCAAAAATCTTTACATTATATAAACCCTCCCAAATGCACCTCTTTGTACCCCAACACTTACCACTAAATTCGCTCACATATATCATATCGCATACTCTAATTAGAAAGTTCAAACTCTTACATCAGGACAAAAAAATTCATGGCCAGCCTCAACACCCGTACCATCGCTGCCGTAACCGTTGCCATCCTCCTCTGAACCGCACCCCCCAATGCAAATGCAGCAATCACATGCAACCAGCTGATGTCTGACATCGCCTCGTGCCTATCGTATGCCCGCAACGGCTGGGGCGAACCATCCGAGCAGTGTTGCAGCGGCGTCACAGTAGACTGAATTCAATGGCAACGACAGAAGCCGACCACCAGGCGGCATGCAACTGCCTTAAAAACCTCGTCGGAGGAACCAACCTCAATGCTGATGCTGTCGCAAGCATTCTTGGAAAGTGCAGCGTGGACGTTCCATATCCCATCAGCACTTCTACAGACTGCTCCCAGTATCCATCTCTCACCTTTGTTTTGTTGGATTTATTCAATTCTTCATATTTTTATCATATACATTTTGTAAATAATTTTTTTTTATCAAATATATTTGTTAGTGGTAATTTACCACTAACCATAAAAAAAATATAACATACATACATGAGAGAAATATGACTTTTTACTTTTGTTGCTGGTAAATTACAGGGTGCACTAAGTTAATCCAGCTCAGAGAGAAGGTTAATGTGAGAAGAATCGATCATAATACATCGTCTACCTTAATATTATTATTATTATTATTATGTGATATTTTTGTTGATGCTTTTTAGGGTTATTATAAAATGAATAATATGTAGTGTGGCGCGGCTCTTATCAAATAAATAATATGGAGTTTGTATGCCTATGGTCGGCTATAGAGAAGCAGTTAATTTAATCTCTCTTTAATTTATATATCCATTTCTGAAATGATTTGGTATTATTTTCAAGCAACGAAAAATTTATTCCGGTCACTTTCTGTAATGTGAACTCTGACTTTTTACACGTTTATTTCTTCATGTCTGTATAGGTCTTCATTCAAGCACTGGTCAATTTATCATGCATTTTCTCTAAATTAATTATCATATCTTAAGAATCCATCAAAACATACTTGGGTTGGGCTAAAACATATAGTCTTGTTGGAATTCCTTGGTGGATCTATAAATACAATTTAAAAAAGTGCTTGTGTTTAATAGGCCCTTTTTAAACAAGAGACAGATCTTGCGGTTTAATTTTAATTTACGGGGAGATGAGGGGTTTCAATTAGTGGTGTTTATCTAGGGGTGTAAACGGAGCGGATTCGGAGCGGATAATGCTAATATCAAATCCGTATCCGTCTTTCAATGAGCGGATACGGATACGGATACGGATACGGAGCGGATAATCTCCGAATACGGATACAAAACGGATAATTGTCGGATATTGAGTCATATGTATTTTAAGATACAAATACCAATTAATAAAATTTAAATATGAAATCCTTTCAGCATATAACACGTTCGATTTACAAAATATAAAAGATATAAGGTATGGATCTCTACTAAAAATTAGTCCCCCGAGTGAAAAGATATAAAAGTGAGACATCATATATAGAAATCACTTACCTCTGAAATATAAATGGGTTTCAGAGAGATGAATATTGGATACGGATATATGCGGATATCCGCTCCATTTAGAGGTATAGAAATTTATCCGTTTCCGTATCCGTGTATTTTGACTATGTTCAATATATATCCGTATCCGTATCCGTTAAGTATCCGCTCCGTTTGAAACGGATACGGATAGTAACCGGATACGGAGCGGATTCGGACCGGATAATCCGGATCCGTTTACACCCCTATGTTTATTGGTTTGGACCTAAAATTAAAATTTTATTCGGTTATCAAAATCAAATCAAACCAAACTGATATAGAATAAGAACCGAATTGAACCGAGCTGAACCGAACAAACAAGAATTTGTAAATTTCAGTTTGTTCGTTGAACAAAGCGAAATTTTTTTAAAACCAAAATATGGTATTAATCATAAAGATATTTATTTTTTTAATTTTTTTAAAGATGAATTTAAAATTTTTGTTTGGTTCGGTTTAACTAATTTTAAACCAAACCAAGCAATATATATTATGTCATACTTTTCGAATTTCTTAGAATGTTTGATTGGAACGGGATATGGGTTTAAAAATTTCAGTCGGTTCGGTCTAGAATAAGGCATCAATGGACCTCTCCATTTATGCCAATACTTGAGAAGTCTCCACTACTCTCCACTGCCAAGGATAACGATTCTGTTTTGGATAGAACAATTTGTAATAGACAGCTCATGCTCTATTTTAACTTTTAGTCAGATGTATAGGCCTATATCAAGGCGTGTAATCACTGTTCTTCAAATCAATACAAAAACTAGATAATGAAAACCTAAATACAAAAATCAAATAGCAACTGCTTTTAGTCTAACCGGTTTAAAATTTCTAACAATCAAAGCGAACTATTAAACCGATTTAAAAAAAATGAACTGTACCGATTCATTTAATCGGAAAAACTGAACCGTTTAAACCGATTAAATCGAACCCAATAGACACCCCTAGTTTCAATCGACATTGGAACGAAATCTGTCATATGCTCGGCCTAAACTGTCTGATTAATGTTAAAATTTACGCTGCCGGGTTAGATTTACGGGATGATTTGAATTAATATATAATTATACATCTGCTTGGTATAAATTTTGACTCAGATCGAACTAAAATAAGATATTCGACGGATTTCGATATGACACGGAAAACCCCAACTAAAAAAAGATTGCGATCTAATTTAAGTGGTGTCTCTGCACAGAAGCTCACTTTGTCACATTAATGTATACGTAACTATCATAAGGTTCTCATGTCTAATTAATTGTAACATAGACATATACCTGTTAAACACACTCTAAACTTGCCCTAAATCTTAGGGTTTTTTGTGTTCTGTCTTGAGTTCTGATGTGTCATATGTATTGCCGACAATTAGGATCTCCATCCTACTCATAAAAAAAAGAAAAGAAAAGAAAATTAGAAATATATTTGTAATGTATAAATAAAATTGTACGAGATCCATTTTCAGTACACATCTCTATTGGTAAGAATATTATGATATTGTTATTTTTTTAATAGAAGTGGCATAACTACCGATTTCCTTACGAAATTAATCAGTCTTACAACCTTCACACAAAAAAAAAAAAAAAAAGAAGTTAACCAGTTTTACAAACTTCAGTATCAATCAATATTATGAAATTGTCAAAATCGAATTTTTCATATTCAAAAGTCAAAACTCAATGGAAGAATTTTTCACAAATAATTAATTTTGAAAGACTTCATCTTTATTTAAAAATAAATAAATAATTAGGCGACTTCACATCTTGTACCCAAATTCGTTTCGTGGGTTGCATGCAGAGATTTCGTCACCAACTTTACAACTAATCAATACTTGCTATTTTTTTGTGTTGATGAACAATTTAAATGATGTTCGCTTCAAAAAGATATCGATCTGAAGACTTGAATTAGTCAATACAAATTCTACTTTTAAACACGATACAAACTCCAGACTCCAATAATTTTTGAAAGTCGTGACTGATAATTTTTTTATAATGACAATTTAGATTCAAATTTCAGCAAACTGAATTGAGGTTGCAAAATATATAAAAAATTAATATCGTTGAGGATACAATGTTTGTCCAGTTTTTATTTTTTTTATTTTTTTATTAAAGGCTCTAGTATATGCCAGTATATTTTGGATTTATTTTTGAAAATTGAACTTGGAACGTTTTAGTAGAAAGATGAGGTTTGTACCACTACAGTAAGCCCGCAGTTCACAATTCTTGTCCAAACTTAAAATTTATAATTAGAACTTTTTTGTAAGAGTCAAGAATATTAATGAAATTCCTACTCAATTTACAAAGTTTGTTAGAAAAATTCTAGAATTATTGATATTTCAAAAGTATCTAGGTATTTTTAGAACTAGTATAAATATAATGTCTTGCTCCTCATTTTGAACCAAAAGAGAAAACAAGTAACACAAAATAAATAGACATTGTTGTAGTAGTTTGAAGGTGTATGATATTATTATGTTATGATCCACATTGTTTTTCAATCTGCCGTGCTATTTATCATGTTTAGTTTATTTTATATGTTAAGAATTTTTGTAAGAGAGTTTATCATCAATGGATTCAAATTCGCTCATATTCTTTTAAGAAAAAGAGGAGTTTCTTCTTCTTCTTTTAGCTCTATCTTTCTCTCTCTAAAAATGAGAGAGATAGAGAGAAAACGAAAATAGAAGGGTCAAAAGAAAAGAAGCATATTTAAATCCATCATTAGTGAAATTAGTTTACAATGTCTCTTTTCTCCTCCTTTGTAGCCGAATAAAATCTTTAACATATATTATAATGGTAGAAGTCTTATTTTAGAGGTTATATAATTGAGCAGTATAATTGTAATATTGTTAAAAAGTTGTAAAAATATTTTAAATCTCTTATTTTATATTAAGTACGTAGATGTCCTGATTCGCTAACGGCTGTGATTAAAAGATGAAAATTTAGATTGAATATCAGCTCTCCAATCAAATAGTCTGCCTTTTTTTTATGTATTTTTTATGTTTCTTTACGTGTAGAAATTAAATTTGTTTAGACACGTACTCGCCGACACCTCTCCAATGCTCTCTATCTTACATAATCTATGTTTCATCCTTTTTCCTATTTTTTCGAAAACTTTTTAGACCCCCTTATCGGAGTGTTAGACACTCGATTTCTGATTGGTAATGATTTCTTTTTATTTTTTAAATGTCATTTAATAAAATTTTGAATTAATTGATAATTAATTGGTCATGTCTTCATTTTTCTCATTTTTATATCATTTAAGGAATACTATTTGTCATTTAATGATCTCATTTAAGTAAACATGATTACACAAATTCATATAAATTTTAAGGAAAAGAGGACAACCCATATAACAATAACAAGAGTCATAATATGATAATAGAAGGTGTCATAATATGACAACAACAAATAATACAATTTATTTTGATGACTTTTTTTTTTTTCTCTTGTATCCCGTTAAGCAACATAACAAAAAAAAATTTAGTATGCACCAGTAAAAAGAAATTCATAGGTATGTTGCTAAAGAATGAGTTTTATATTGGTATGAGAATATGTTGGTTTATATTTTTATTTTTGAATAATTATTCTTTTTATTGGTCTATTTTTTTTTATGAAAATATGTCATTTTGTAAAAGTTTTTTTTTTTGTCTTTTTATAATATATTTATGTTGCAACGTACAAGCATATTACTGGTAATAAATTATAAGAATATCGGTTTTAACTTTGTTTTTAAAACAAAGAAGAAACCAAACGAAGATAAAATAAAACATGCATTCCTGAAATTTTTATTAATATCGAAAAAAAATAATAAATTTCGAATTCTACATCCTGTTTGACAAGATTTAGAAAAATGTCCAAACTGCAGTTTTATTTCACGGTTTTAGGCTCCAAAACTGCAAATTTATTTACGGTTTGTGTTATCTCAAAACCGCAGAACAAATCCACGGTTTTATAAAATTGAAAATTAAAACTGCAGTTGTAGGCTAAAACTGTGAATTTAGGTTTTAGGTTTTAGGCTAAAACCGTGAATTAAATTCACGGTTTTAAAACCCCAATTTCAATATGTTTAACATGGCACTAAGTTTTAGGTTTTTATTTTTTTATTTTTTTAATTAAACATGAATGTTATAATTTATTTAATTTTGGTATTGAAATATTAGAAATATTTTATATATTTTTTTGAAAATAGATGGGATACTATATAATTTGATTTATTAGAAAGACTGCGACAAATAATCCGGATCAACATTTTTAATATCAGATTTTTCGCGGGTGTAAGAAAAATTAAAATATTTCTTTGTGTGTTATTGAAAAAAATAAAAATGTTTTGAATCTGAGTTATTGATTCGGTTCAAAAGTCACTTGTAGATAAATAAAGAAAAATATTTGGATTCTTCTATTTTCGAAAAAATAAAAAATTTGTGAGAAAAAGTTTTTCAGAGAATTTTTTTGTGAGAGAATTGTCAGAGATATTTTTGTTTTTTCAAAAATAGAAGTATCACAATATTTTCTGTATTTACTTAGAAGTAATTTTTGAACAAGAATTAATAACTCAGATTCAAAATATTTTAATTGTTCTTACACCCGCAAAAAATCCGGCCTGAAAAATGTTAATCCGAGTTATTTGTCGCAGTCTTTCTAATAAATCAAATTATATAGTATTTTATCTATTTTCAAATAAATATATAAAATATTTCTAATATTTCAATACAAAAATAAATAAATTATAACATTTCTATTTAATTAAAATATAATAAAAAAAACCTAAAACTTAGCGCCAAAACCTAAAACTACAATTTTATTTGGCGGTTTTGGAATTCCACCATAACCCAAACTCCAATGCAATGAATGCAATGTATTTACTTAAACATTCTATTTCTGAATGCAATGAATTGTAATGCTGACAGGTAGCGATTTATACACCATAACCCATACTCCAATTAGTGATCAACATTTAATAATAAACTCCCACCAGCTATCTTCTCTGCAGGGCCGCATTTATTACATTCCGTAGAAAAAATCAAACTTCATTTTGCTTCTTTTTTTCTTTTATTTTTTTTCGTTGATGTTGTTATGTTTTATATTGTTTTTGCTTATGGTAAGTCCATAGCTAATTATTATATTTCTAATTGTGTTGGCATTCGTTCCAGTCCATAAGTATCAAAACGAACTAACAATTGTTCAACTAATTTTTTTTATTCGCGTAAATATATAAAACGAACCGACTAAATAAATCAACTGATTTAGGACCCGAATCAAACTAATTCTCTCTTGACATTTTTCTTAGTTTTGCTGGAAGGTTCAATTTATAACTAATGATATGAAAACTAACTTGTTAATTTACACAATGTAATCACACAATATTTATTAATATTCTGTTTATTTGATTTGTTTTGGTTCATTTTACTTTTTTCTTTTTTTAAATTACTTGGTAGTGATTACCATCATTTACAAAAAATAAATTAGAACTGTATTCGATTTTTCCCTCCATAACAGTGCATCCAAAATGCGTTCATTTTACTTTCAATTGTTCAGATCGATCCTAAAATCAAATTTGTAATTTTATACCAACCTACATTCTTAGACGTCCATTTACCGCTTCTACACAAGTTATGATGAATTTGAATCAAGGGTTTAGGTTTTGCAACTGCACGTGGCGTCATCTGATTTCTGATAGATATCTAAGATAGCCTCCTTTTTAAAAAATAAGCATAGGCCTGAACCAAAACTAGACATCCATAATTAATTGAAACAGATTAAATTGTTAGGAATTAGTTATCAGTCAATTCTTCGGGGCTCCATTATTTAGTGATTTTGACTTTCCATTGCATACCGCCATACCCACATGCACCCCCCAGTAGGGCTGTAAATGAGCTGAGTTTGAGCGAGTTACTCTCAACTCGAACTCAGCTCATTAAATAAATAAGCGAGTCAGCTCGAGTTGGGATGGTAATAACGAGTTGTAGAGCAAATTCGAACTCAGCTCGTTATCAACTTGAGTTGGCTCACAACTCGTTTAACCAGTTAATTATATACTACTAGTAAAATAATTTATCAGTATCCAGCAATTTTTCACACAACAATAGTACATAAGCACTAACAATTTTTCATACAACAACTTAGTACATAAGCACCAGCAATTTTTCATACAGCAGCTTAACAAAAATAATTTTTGGGATTTATTGTGACCAATGTTATGTAACTCGAGTTATAAATGAGCGAGTTGGGGTAAGCTCAAACTCAGCTCATTTATTAAACGAATCAGCCAACTCGAGTTAGAACTGACTCGAGTTGTAAATGAATGAGTTAAAGCGAGCTGTAAATGAGCGAGTTATGAGTAAGTTACGAGTTTGAGCAATTTTGCCCAGCCCTACCCCCACTAACTAAGGACATCACATTTTGGTGAACATTTCAATAAAGTTTGCCAAATTTGACCTATTAATTACGATTTCAAAATTATTACTTTGAACTAAAACTAGTATGTTCTTTAACTCATCAAAATTCTGGATAAGTTTAAATTCTAAAATTTATCGAATTGACTTTAAACGATAAATTAAAACTGTTAAACCGATCTATTTCATGATGCATTTACATATAAAATTTATAGACTTTCAAATTAATTTAGTATAATATTAAGTGATTAAAAATAATAAAAAATGAATATAGTAAAATTACCTTATATATAATTTTTTTTAGTGACCACTTGACTATATACTAGATTAATTTGAAAATTTATAAATTTGGATATAAATACCTTACTCATGAAGTAGAGTGTGGGCATGATTATGATGATATTGCCGAAATTAAATGACAAATTAAAGAGTAAGGAAGCTTCAAAACTAGAAAGTCTTAAAAAACACTTAAAAAAACTAAAGATCTAGCACTAAACCCTAAACCCTAGAAATTGTGTCATGAGAGGGAGAACCCTAAAACCCCTAAAAACTCTAACCCTAAACCCTAACTAGAATATCCTAGAAAGATATAGACAAAGAGTCAGATGAAGGAACTTTCAATGATGAAGAGATCGAAAGAGTGCTTGAACGCTCTGTGTTGTTGAGGTGGCGGCCAGTAAGTGCTATTGTTTGAGACGGAGTCGCGACAGAGAAAGCTAGCTAGAGACGACCATTTCTAGAGAGTGCTTAAATACTACTATGTTGTTGGATATATTTTGAAAACCTTAAACGCTCTCTGTTTATTAATTGTTTGGACACACTGAATTAAAACCATCGCCATAGCTAAATAGTTTAATGCCATCGGCTCCGAGTGATTATCCCATCGGCTCAGTAGTCCAACCGATGGCGTTGGTTAATGCGGATATATGCAAAAAGTATAGCAAACTTTGAGTTTAGTCTTCCACTGTCGGATCCAAATTTAATATTCGTGGTAGCTCAAATCTGATAGTCGGATCCAAATTCAAAATTTGCATTACCTTATGGATTCAATACTTTTTCGCACCAGAGCGAAATTTAGGCTATGTTAACCAAAAAATTTCACTATCAATTGTCCCCCTTTATATTTTAACAAATTTGTTTAAGTTAATTCATAAATTGACATTTCCATAAAAGTTTTTGATCTAATTGTGGAGCGATCAACTTCAATGAACATGTTTGGACAAATTCCCCCCATTAAGTTATCTAATAAACCGTGCAATGGTAAACAATATACATATGAATCATAAATATTGTATGAAGATTATGTGAACATTTTTTGTTGATATTTCTTGTAAATTGACAAAAATTGTCAATTAAATTAAGTTTACCTTTACTAGTTCACTACGTAGAGATTGACAAAACCGACAATTAAAGTTTTCATGGTGGTGAATTCTATTATTAATTAATTTTGTACTAATTTAGTTATTCTATTGAAGTTTACAATTACTAATTTACCATATGAAGATTGACAACTCACAATTATATTGACAAAATTTTCCCATTAAGTTATCTAATAAATCGTGCAATGGTAAACAATATACATATGAATCATAAAAATTGTATGAATGTGAACATGTTTTGTCGATATTTCTTATAAATTGACAAAAATTGTCAATTAATTTAAGTTTACCTTTACTAATTCATTATGCGGAGATTGACAAAACCGACAATTAAAGTTTTCATATTGGTGAATTATATTATTAATTAATTTCGTACAAATTTAATTATTCTATTGAAGTTTACATTTACTAATTCACCATGTAAAAATTGACAACTCACAATTATATTAACAAATTTTTTCCATTAAGTTATCTAATAAATTGTGCAATGGTAAACTATATACATATAAATCATAAAAATTGTATGAAGATTATTTGAACATGTTTTGTCGATATTTCGCAAACTACAACTTCTTCAAAGGAGGTTTGTGTGATAAATTAAAAAATAATGCACTGTCACATACCTTTTATACACTACCAAAAACTTGAGATCAAAACATGATTTAATTTTAAAAACATGTTTTCTCTGTTAAAGGTCAGTTTTTCCCATTTCATTGGAACTTAACCAAAATAAAACATTTTCTTGTAAAGTGTCAAATAAAATATAATACTCTAAGAAAATCAAAAGAAATGGGTCACAAGCGGTCTGACAACATGCAGAACATTTTCTGAAAATTAAATCATGTTCTAAACCCAAGCTTAAGGCAGTGTAAAAATAAATATGTGACAGTGAACTTACGTTGTTGTTTAAACTATTTCGCAAACCACAACTTAATTCAAAGGGAGTTTGTGTAAGAGATTGATCAACAATGCACTGTCACATACCTTTCATACACTACCGAAAGCTTGGGTTTGAAACATGATTTAATTTTTAGAACATATTTTCCATGTTGTTGGACAGCTTGTGACCCATTTCATTTAACAACTACAAAGTAATTCACTACTTTACATGAAAAAATAGCACAACAATTAAAAAACAGACCACAAACACACAAAGTACAATTAATACTATTAGCTGTTTCTTGAGAATCGAATATACTTCTGCTTCATTTCGATATCTTGCAACTTGTCTGCAATGTTGCATATGAGTATTTAAACTTACGTTACTTAAATTGGCGGTGTTGTCGCACCAGCCCATCCATTGATTGCATTCTTAACATGTATAAAATTTCCTCCACAGATTCTTTTGGGTCATTGAAAGTATCACAACACTTGACTTAAGGCATCTATTGCAATAAAGATCTGATAAGTAACGACTATTTTGGCTACTCATTTCGCCTATACAAAATAAAAATAACATTAAATAACTAAATCCTAGTTTAAATTATACCCTAATTTAAGCAAACCATTCAAAATAACGATTAAAATAAACATAAAATAAAAAGAGAGAAGAGAAATCTAGTATACAAAGTTAAGCAATTGAACCAAATGACACCGAGAGTGAAATGCTAGCTTCTTAGTCCTTTGATGTTGAGAAGTTGATTTTCGCAGTGAGCTAGTGTTTGGGGATATCAAGGGTTTGGGGATAATCGACCTAGGGTTTACTAATATATATATATATATATATATATATATATATATATAAAGGAGGGTTCAAATGCACCATAATTTTTGTGCTCCAATATGCTCCACATTCTTTATCTCTAATTTTAAAGTCCGAACAGTTGATCCGAGCCATTCAACATGATCTTCATAATAAAATATGTTTGGAGACCAAATTTTATATATTTTAGAATTTTTTTACTATTTTTTTAGATAGGTACAATATCACTTTATCGGATGGTTAAGAATCTCCTTAAAAAAGTAATTTTGTACCTATCTAAAAAATAGTAAAAAATATAAAATTTGGTATCCAAGCATATTTTATTATGAAGATCATGTTGAGCGGTTCAGATCGACTGTTCGGACTTTGAAAATGGAGATAAATGATGTGGAGCATATTGGAGCACAAAAATAATGGTGCATTTGAACCCTTCTCAATATATGAAGCAGTTAGTGTATACTAAAGCCGAGTCACGCCGTGCCCCAAATGTACCGTGTCCAAAATGTTGTATCGTGTCCAAAATGTTGTACCCTTCTCGTGCCGTACCGTGCCGTAACCAAAATGTTGAAGGTGGTCACGGCACGCGAGTCACGCCGTGCCCCAAATGTACCGTGTCCAAATTTGACTGGTCACGTTTGTCACGTTTGGTCACGTTTAACAATTTTTTTTTTCATAATTTAGGTTAGTTTATTCAAAATTCACCATTTGATCAAGATCTAACGATCCTAATTACACGTGACTCGCGTGACCACGTGCCGTGACCAGACCTTTTGCATGACGTGCCATGCCGTGCCAAATTTTTAAAAGATGGTCACGGCATGCGACACGAGAGTCACGATATGTAACAGTCACACGTGCCATGCCGTTCTGTGCCGTTCCGTGCCGTAACCGTGCTGTTTCGTGACGGAGCCGGCTCCGTGGTGCCATTTTTCCAACTCTACCGAACGATATCCGATAATAAAGGAACAATAATAAATATTTTTTTTTAGTAGTGAATAATCGAACTTGCTTTCAAATTTAATTAGAAGCTCGAATGAATGATAACATCGATACATATATATTTTTCTTTAAATCTTGACTGTGGCTGTCAAGGAGTTACAAAACCACAACAAAAACGAGAAAAACCATTACAACTGTAGCCCTGAGCCCCTGGCAGTTACCTATCTTCTTGTGAACTGTAGCGCCATTGTGCATATTTGCACCACAACTCCGCTCTATTGTAAAAAAATATCCGTTTAGGCCGATTAATCGGCTAATTAGTAGTTGGCGGTGATCAAATTGTCACAATTTTTCCGACTATTGGCCGATTATTTCTTATTATGATTAATTATTCCCGATTATTTCTAATTGCTTGACGGTACCCTGTCCGTCCAACGTCCGGATACCGTTACTTACAATACTGATCTGAACTGCCTTTGACAACTTTCTTTTTTACAATCTTAGACAGAAGCTGTCAACGAGTCTTTGACAACTCCAATTACATAATTATTCAACTTTTGATAAGAATTAATTTAATTCCCAGCACAAATTTAATTTCAAGGACAACTGTAATTTCCAGCATATATTCTCCATTTAGTCAGCTCAGAATTAATGATAACATCTATCACTTCTATTATTATATAATTATTCAACTTTTGATCTGAAGTCGAACTTTTATTTAAATATATTAATAATTAATTAGAATTTAAATCTTAAAAATTAGAAAATATAATTTTAAGAAATAGGGATTAATGCAAAATTTATAATCCATTTTAGATCCACAGACAGATAACATTTATAGGGAACTATGTTTTCCGTTTTCAGGTCTTGATCACATTAATTCAAATCTACATCCTTTAGTTTTCGTTTTACCAAAATTTTACTTTTTAGTTTCTATAACTTTAATTTTGAAATTAATCATTGTTTCCTTAACGAAAATTTGGGATCTGAAGCCTTTGACACAGACAGTCAACCAACCAAGCCTTAATTAAGCTCTATATAAAGCCTCATGGATGCACCATTTGAATCACAACACTTAACACACTAAGAAAGTTCAAAATCCATACACACTCCACATTAATTTCTTCCTCAAAGTCTCAAACCATTCAATCAACAATGGCTGGCTTCGACATCCCTGCGATCGCCGCTGTGACTGTTGCCATCCTCCTCCTCACCGCACCACATGCTGCAAATGCAGCGGTCTCATGCGGTCAAGTGGCATCTTCTCTGTCCCAATGCATGTCGTATGCGAAGACTGGGCAGGGCAAACCCGCTGCGGCTTGTTGCAGCGGCATTAGGGGCCTTAATTCAATGGCGTCGAGCAGTGCTGATCGCCAGGCAGTGTGCAATTGCCTCAAAAACTTTGCCAAATCAACCAGCATCAATGCGGGCGCTGCTGCGAGCCTCCCCAGCAAGTGCGGAGTTAGCGTGCCGTATTCCATCAGCACCTCCACTGACTGTTCCAAGTATATAAATATCATACAAGCATGTTTATGCATCCATCCAAAATTTATTACTTTTATTTATGTCTATAAGACTCTAAGTTATGACTTTGGATTGGATAATTTCTTTACAACCATATTTAGTAATTAATAATATATCATGAATATACAGAAGTAAGTATTGACCAACTAATGCATGTCTCTTTATCTGCAAATTACAAAAAGTTAAATAGATTTAAATTTTCATATATATATATATATATATATATATATATATATATATATATATATATATATAGAGGAGGGTTCCAATGCACCAAAATTTGGTGCACCAAAATGCATCCAAAACTCATATATCTTCATTTTCAAAGTTTAAATAGTCGATTCGATCCTTCCAGCGTGTTCTTCATATTAAAATGTGCTTGGAGACCAAATTTTACATTTTTTGGAAATTTTTTACTATTTTTTCAGAATTTTTGAAAATCACCACTTTGCTGAATTTCAAATTATTGTTTGGTGATTTTCAAAAATTCTGAAAAAATAGTAAACAATTTCCAAAAAATATAAAATTTGGTCTCCAAGCACATTTTAATATGAAGAACACGCTGAAAGGATCGAATCGACTATTTGAACTTTGAAAATGAAGATTATGAGTTTTTGGTGCATTTTGGTGCACCAAATTTTGGTGCATTGGAACCCTCCTCATATATATATATATATATATATATATATTATATATATATATTATATATATATATATATATTATATATTTATCTCTCTAATAACCTTCTAAATTGAGCTAGAATTTTTTGAAGGTCGATTGGCGATTTTGAAATTGGGGGTTGAGTGCATATACCAAGTTTCCTTTTTTCCTTTTGCGGAAAAATAAGAGAGAATATATATACAAAGTTGCATATATGCATAAAACATAAACTAATTAGTAATTGATAAGTTTGAACAGGTAGTATTGCAAATATAACACATAGATAAGTTTTAATTCATTTCGTCTAAATTGAATTGCAGGGTGCACTGAAATTGAATCATCAGCCAGGCAGAGAAGATTACACACTTGTTGGGGAATTATATATGCTAGCTTTCTATTTCTAGCTAGTTCTATATATATTTTTTTTTCAAACCTTGGCAGGCTAGTTCTATATATTAATGTTGTATAATTTCCTGCTATATATTGCTACTTCTGTTGTATGCAGTGAGTGAGTGTTTGTACGGATGTTATCAGATAATAATAATAATGATGATTTTGATGTACACATATCTCCCTTTTAGCTTTAATTTTCTTTTGCTTTTGGATTATTTTGTTATTTGATAACAAAACAACTATTATCTCACTTTTCAATCAAAGCTAGCTATTGATGCGAACATATGCGGATTATATAATTTTAATTTGATAGACAACTAAAGCACCTATATGACAATATATATACACTTGCCAAAAGGAGAAACCTAAAAGTAAGCTTTTCCAAGAATAGAGATTGTACGCAAAAAAAAAAAAATTCAACAAGAATGGCTCGCATACCTTGACAGCCGCTGTCAAGTTTTCAAAAAAAAAAAAGGATGGCTCGCATGTTGGATTTATTAATTTCGACTACAATTGATGTAGAGGTAAAGTAATCATATGGTTATCAATGGCGCATGTCTAAACAGGAGCGAGAAAAAAAAATTAAATAGACGAATTGAGAAATGAAACGTAAAGTAGAATATCTGAATTGGTAAGATTTTTGTTTGATCTAGCCACGAAAGATAATATTTTATGTGTAAAAGATTATGGGTTCAAAATTCAAATAAGTAGTCTTTTAATATTGTAATGTGAAAAAGTTAAATTTTCATCTTAATTTCTTAAAAAAAGAAAAAGTAAAAGTAAAGAAGAATAGCTGAATTAGTAATTTTTTTTTGGTTAGAAGGTTGTAGATTAAAAAGCTTTGCAATAGAGCATGAATACATATTTTAATCATCTTATAAAAAAATAGAGAAATTCAAGGTCTATTAGGAAGGAGCCCGGTGTTTTTGGATGGTCCAAAATTTGCTTTTGCTTTTGGATTATTTTGTTATTTGATAACAAAACAACTATTATCTCACTTTTCAATCAAAACTATTGATGCGAACATATTCGGATTATATAATTTTAATTTGATAGACAACTGAAGCACCTATATGACAATATATATACACTTGCCAAAAGGAGAAACCTAAAAGTAAGCTTTTCCAAGAATAGAGATTGTACGCAAAAAAAAAAAAATCAGCAAGAATGGCTAGCATGTTGGATTTATTAATTGTGACTACAATTGATGTAGAGGTGCAAGTAATCATATGGTTCTCAATGGCGCATGTCTAAACAGCGAGAAAAAAAAATTAAATAGACAAATTGAGAAATGAAACGTAAAGTAGGATATCTGAATTGGTAAGATTTTTGTTTGATCTAGCCACGAAAGATAATATTTTATGTGTAAAAGATTATGGGTTCAAAATTCAAATAAGTAGTCTTTTCATATTGTAATGTGAAAAAGTTAAATTTTCATCTTAATTTCTTAAAAAAGAAAAAGTAAAAGTAAAGTAGAATAGCTGAATTATTAAGTTTTTTTAGTTAGAAGGTTGTAGATTAAAAGGCTTTGTAATAGAGCAGGAATACAAATTTTAATCATCTTTCTAACAAAATTGGGAAATTCAAGGTCTATTTGGAAGGAGCCCGGTGTTTTTGGATGGTCCAAACTTTTCAGATTAAGTGATTTTTCTATCTATCTTCAAAGATAGTAAAATAAATCTAGAAAATATAAAATTTGGTCTAATGTTGAACAGTTTGGATAGACCATTAGAATTTTGAAAGTGAAAATATTGATCTATATTACGGACCAATTTGTGCTATGCATAGTTCCATAGACTCACTCTTAAGTTGTTTTCTCTTTATATTTGTCATGACTTCAATTAATTTGTCTGAAAAATAGAGAAATTGTAAAATCAATCTTTATTTATGATGGGGAGTTCATGTGGAGTAAATTAATCTGTCTAGATATGTGATCTTATTCCTCATGTTTTACATCTCATTTAACAACTTAAGATAGAGTAAGGAGTTTATTTTACCTCTTACTCCACTATCAAATATTATCATTAAATTTAAGGATGTAATTAGGAAATATATTCTTCGATAAAAAATTATTCTTTGCAAATTTCAATACAACCAGAATAATCAAACTATACAGAATAATAGAACAATGCGTTAAGCCATCTTCAGAGATATATATTACCCTCTCCTTGTACGTTGTCTCCTTGTGAATTCATATGATATCTATTTTTGTCTATAACTATTCCAAGCATAGAAATACATCATGGAAGTCAGAGATGATGCCTATCTCAGATACTTAAAATTTGATAAGGGACCATTTCAAATTATACCAAAATTAATAGATAAATTTAAATTTTGGTTCTTAGATATTTTCAAAATTATTATATTAGTCTTCAATTTTTCAATAAATATTAAATTTGTCTTCAAATTTGTAATTTAGCAGTATTGCACCTACAGTTAAAGCATGGAGTGCTGGAGGTGAAGTATTGGAAGATCTACCAACCTGCATTCTTAGAGTTCCTTTTTACTGCTGCTACATGCATGAAATCTTGAAGAATTTAAATGAAAGGTAATGTTTGATAACTGCATATGCGTCTATTGTAAAAACAAAGCATAACCCCTAACCAGAAATAGACATCCACAATTAATTGAATGAACTTAAAATTGTTAGGAATTGGTTATCAGTCAATTCTTCACGGCTCCATTATTTTGTGATTTGACTCGCCATTGCAGAGATTAGAGACACATGCATACCCCAAATAAATTAAACTAAACTAAGGACTTCACATTTTTGTGAGCATTTCAGTAATGTTTGCCAAATTTGAAGTGAAATATATATGAGAACACACACTTTGCTATTTTTCGTAACTAAGCATATATAATTCCCCAAGTATGTAATCTTCTCCTCCCGATGATTCAATTTCAGTGCACCCTGCAATATAATTTAGACAAAATAAATTAGAACTTATCTATTATGCTAGCTTTCAATAGCTAGTTCAATATATTAATGTTGTATATTTTCCTGCTATATATTAATTGCTACTGCTGTTGTATGCAGTGAGTGTTTGTACGGATGCTATCAGATAATAATATGATGATATTGATATACATAAATCTCCATTTCTGCTTTAATTTTCTTTTACTTTTGGATTATTTTGTTACTTGATAACAAAAGAACTATTATCTCACTTTTCAATCAAAGCTAGCTATTGATGGGAACGTATATGTGGATATATAATTTTAATTTGATAGACCACTAAGGCACCTAAATGACAATATATATAGACTTGCTGCCCAAAGGAGAAACCTAAAAGTAAGCTTCTCCAAGAAAAGAGATTGTACTCTAAAAAATTCACCAAGAATGCCCGGATTTTTTTTAAAAACCGTAAATAAAATAATTAAATCTACGAAACCAACATGATGACCAAAAACCATCAGAACCGAGATGCCAATTCGGTCCCAACGATTTTTTTTTCTCCGGACCGAATTGGCAATTCGGTCTTGCTGTTTTTCACTGGTTGTAGAAAAAGCGTCACAGAAAATAAAAAAACAAGCCAGACCGAACTGCCAATTCGGTCCAGAGGTTTTTTTTAGCCTGGACCGAATTGGCAATTCGGTCCAGTTTTTTTTTTTTTTTTTTTTTTTTTTTTTTTTTTTTTTAGAGATGAGCAAAATTTGACATATATTAGCATATTCATACTAAAGTTACAACAACAATTTTTTTCATTTTCAAAGTCCAAATTGTCGATCCAAACCGTTCAACATGATCTCCACAATAAAATGTGCTTGCAGATCAAATTTTACATTTTTTGGAATTTGTTTACTATTTATTAAGTATTTTACAAAAAATAGTCATATTCAGACCATTGAATTTTGTACCCATCTTAATAAATAGTAAAAAAATTCAAAAAAATGTAAAATTTGATTTGCAATCACATTTTATTTAGATAATCATGTTGAACGGTTTGGATCGACGATTTGTCTCTTAAAAATTTAATTTTCAGTGTTAGATTTGTCTCTTAAAAAAAAAAAAAAAAAAAAACTGGACCGAAATGCCAATTCGGTCCGGAGAAAAAAAAATCCTTCCGACCGAATTGGCAATTCGGTCCAGGCCTGTACGATCGGCCACAAGCTTTAATATTGATTTGTTGTGAAAAAGAGGGGACCGAATTGCCAATTCGGTCCGGAGAAAAAAAAATCGTTGGGACCGAATTGGCATCTCGGTTCTGATGGTTTTTGTAAATCTTGCGGTCATCATGTTGGTTTCGTAGATTTAATTATTTTATTTACGGTTTTTAAAAAAAATTCAGAATGCCCGGTGTACATACTTTGTTGGATGTATTAATTGTGACTGCAATTGATATAGATATGCAAGTAATCATATGCTTCCGAAATGGAGGATGTGTAAATATCATCCTAAAGTCTAAACAAAAGGGACAAAAAATTATAAAGACAGATTAAAAAAATGAAAAAGTAACGTACAAAAGCTTAATTACTAAGCAGGATTAATCTGCCTACGGGCTTCATCTCATAAAAAAAACAGGAATTATTGTTGAAGACTAACAAACAAAACACACAAATTGGAGAGGTTATTTTGGATACATCAAGTAAAATTCAAAGTTAAAATTTACAAAAATATCCTACTTTTTCCTTTGTTTCATTTTCATAAAATTTGTGATTTATGAATATTTTTGCAACAACTATATATATTGTCTTGTACATTTTACTTTGCATTTTACTATATATATTGTCATATATATACATGATACTTTAGATTTGATAAGGGCGCATTTTAAGTTTAAATTTTTAATAAAGAGATAAATTTAGATTATGGTTCTTATATATTTTCAAAAATATTATATTAGTCTTCAAATTTTGAAAAATATTATATTAGCCTACCTGCCTGTGAGCCTGTGAAAATGATCTGCGAGAACAGACCCAACTAAACTGCAGGCCTCTCCTCTCAAAATCTTGTAATGGGCCAAGCTAAGCAAGCTACATAAATAAGACCCATTATCGCTCGTTTTTCTGAAAGCTGGATGGGTTTGGTGACTGGATCGCTGCTTCGCATCTGCATCTGCATCTCTGTCATTCCGACAGCTTAAGTAATTTGTTTGCTTTTAACCCGCAAAAAATAAATATAATTAATTTGTTTGCCTTTAACACGCAAAGTAAATCATAACTAATAAAGGGCAAAATGTGACACGACAACAAGCTGTGAGCCTGTGACGCGGTCATATCATAATACATGACTAATTTTTTTTTTTATGTAACATGACTAGCATGATAAAGGACAAAGTTACATCAAGTCATATCACATGAAATCACACTGTGAATAGTCACGTCACGTTTGATAACGGTGTAACCTCACGTAATGAATCAAACATGACGTGTCTTGTCACGTTCAATTTTTTTTTTCCGATTTTAATTTAGCTCATAGAAAAAAAAATACTACAAAATAAGAAACTATTGCAAAATAAATTAATATAAAATATAATATTGAAAAGTTGAACCATACAAATACATTTTAAGAAATAATTCAATTAAATTTTAATAAACTTATTAAAAATTTAAAATACATGAGATGACTAAGCACCCCCAGCTTCACAATTGATTTGCCTCTGATCTTAAATAAAATAATTTTTTAAAGTATCAACTCAATATAACTTTTGTTATATCATGATATCTAACTTGTAATTTCCTTAATGCGTCGCTTAGCTATTTTATGTGATTTATTTAATTTGACAATAATGCAATAAAACATAATAGCAAATTTATATGCGTTATGATTAAATTTGTAATTTTCACATAAGTTGATTATTAGCTGATTAAAAATTTCAATTTCTTTTTAACCTACTCAAGTACTTGTATTAATTCCTCTTCTCATTTTTCACTTACACCAATTTTACATAAGCATAGACGAAGTTAAATATTAAAGATAAGTGTTTTATATACATTATAGATTTGTAAGTGTGTAAATGGAGCGTCCTTTTATTGAATAAAGAGTTACAAAAGGGGAATTTAGTTAACATGGTAAAATTAAAGAGGGATTAAATGGAGGGTAATAGTGTCCGAATGCTCAAATTAATTGAGGTGAATTCTGTCCGAATTAAATTTCTCTCTGTCCATAGCTCCACCCATTGTCGGAAAATATCGCCCCACAAAACAATTGCATATCATTCATATATTGCATAGCATAATAGATCTAAAAAAAATGTGGTTCAACGGTTTTTTTTTTTTAATTCATATATATCATGATAAATTGGATGCAGAGCAAAAAAAGAAAGTTTCACAAATTTACTTTTTATAAAATTATGATATATAATTCATATATATCATGATAATTTGTATATGATTCGTAAATAACATTATGAAGTTTCACAAATTTTTAGCACCCCTTTTGAATCCCTTTAGATTCAAAGATTTCCCTTTCAAGTGTTTGTAATTTTATTTTGTGCATTTTGTCCATTTGTTGTCTTTTTCAAATAAAGTGACAGAACCCTTTATTAGGATAAACACGCCTAGTTTATTTTATTTTATTAAAATAGCATGAGAACAAGCACTCGACATTAATTGCTCCATGCAAACAACAACAGAAAGCTGATTAAACACTGGTACAGCATAAACAAAAGAAAACAACACAGCGGATCAAGATAAAGAGCATTCCAAACTACGCTCCCGCCATTAATTATCTTTATTGATTTCTCAAATCACCATGACTTCCTCTGCTTTTTGTACTTTTAGTGCACCCTGCATTATATATATGAAATATGTTCAATCAGTAAAATAAAATATATATATATATATTGTCAGTATATATTTTGTAATGTATATTGTGCGTCACCTTTTTCCTTGCTTAAAAAGTGACAACTAGTATGTTTCAAAAATGACCAAGGAACACTATAATCTCTCTATGAAACATCCTTAATTACTGATTTGACAATTAATTAAGCTTAGATTAATGAAGTTAATTAAAGGGTAATTTCAACAAATTTCGTACTTTGAGCAATCGGTGGAGGTACTAATGACGTACGGCACACTGACACCGCACTTGCCGGGAAGACCAGAGACAGCACCGGAGTTGAAGTTCACACTCTTGGCAAGGTTCTTGAGGCAGTTGCATGCCGTCTGGCGGTCGGCAGCTGTTGCAGCCTTCGCACTCAGGCTCTTCACGCCACTGCAGCAGCCTGAAGACGGCGCTCCCTGGCCGCTACGTGCATATGCCATGCACGGGGAAACGGCAGATGCTACCTCACCGCATGTAATAGCACTCACGGCATGCGGTGCAGTAAGGAGGAGGATTGCAACTGCAGCGGCAGCGACGGCACGGATGTCAAAGCAAGCCATTTTTGGTAGTGTAATTAAACAAGGATTTGAGAGAGTTGTAATTTGGAGTGTGAAATTAATGTGATGTTGTTGTGTTGAAGTGATTTGAAAGGAATGCAAGGAGGTGTTTATATAGTCATCAATGCACAATTCATATACGTAAATAACAGTATGTATTAACTTGGAAGTTGCAACTGTGCTGGTAATAATTTAATGAGGCTGTTATGTATCTTCATCATTGTACTATGATTATGACAAAACACCTAACTGTTTGCAATTGTTGCCAAAGTTGTCACTATTAAGTAATAAGTATTAACAATTCCCAATTACTTGCAACTCATGGAAGTTATTATTTGTTTCATTCCTTATATGTGATCCAATTTCTCCATCAATCCCTAACTTGGCCTTTAAATTATTGCTTTAATTAATTAAGCACATCTGTAGCCACAAGCAAACTATATATTGTTTGATTTAGTGTTATGATTTCGGATTCTTTTTAATTAGTATAGTTAGATTAATATATATAATAATTAGTATTGTTAGAATATATATAGGGATGCGCTAAAGTGCTTTATATAGCATGGGCTTTCTTGTATTTTACTTCTTTCCATGCCGTTTTCAATGTCCAAATAGCTTATATAAACCACTTCACATGTATGATCTCTATATCAAAATGTGCTTGGAGACCAAATTTTACAATTAAAATTTTACTAATTTTTTTGTAAATTTGTAATTTGTTGCTTGTTGATGATCCAAAATTTTCTGAAAAGTGACTTTTCAAAATTCTAGACAATAGTAAAAAGTTTCAAAAAAAAAATATAAAACTTGATCTCAAAGCATATTTTGATATGGAGATCATGTTAAGCGGTTCTAATCGGCTATTTGAAATCTGAAAATAGAAATAAGAACTTAAAGCATAAAAGGACCTATGCTTTATAAAGCACTTTAATTAGCCATCCCATATATATAAATGCTATCGGATTTGTTTTGAACTCCTAAATTCTCCCATATATGGAATATAAACGGAAGAAATATTTAATAATAAATAAATTAATCATGCTTTAATTAATTACTCTTACCAGGACTATGAAACCCTTCCTCTTATAAGTATTATCAATGTTTTAAATAGCGCGCTATAGCGTTTTCGGACCAAAAAAGCTATATATGACGCTATGGTCATATAGCGTCGCTATTTCGCGCTATAGCGGCGCTATATGGCCATAAATAGCGCCGTTTTTTCAGCCGTTCCGCTATGACACGATAAACGCTATTTAAACCTTTTGAGTATTATAGATATATATAGTGATATACCATGCATGAGGAGCCAATATGAACTTATAGTAAAAAAATAATTTACGCACTGCACATTTGAAGTTCCATCTAAATAAAAAGGAGGTATATATATACATGAGACGATGAGATGTCATGTCACGATTAATCTCGTTTCAACTGTGCGTAATTCCAAATTAAATTATTATTTTTGGCAGTGATTATACCTGTATGCTTAACTGTCTTATTATAGTCGCTCGTTATGATCTCGGTATCGACACGCATGGGTGAGGCATTGAATGGACCACGTACAATTGAGACATTGACAGAGGGGCCAAATTGAATCAGATCTATTAGTTCAGGGACTTAAGTGAACCGATCTATTAGTTCAGGGACTTAATTGAACCAAAAAAAAGTAGTTCAAGGGCTCAATTAAACACGATCGAGCGAAGAGTTTTCAATGGACATCCGTTAAAATTTGATTCAATTTTCGATCTACACAGTTTGATCATTAGATTTATGCGGACAATTTATATAATAAGTTGTTCCGTGAATCTAAACTGAATACGTAAATCTCAACGTGAATTGAATGATTCAAAATGGACATCTAGTCAAATTTGATCTTACATCCATCGAAAATACACTCTCAAGAATTCATTTCAACCAAATACAATGGTTCAGAAATAGGAAATATTTTTGAGTGAGCCTATGGTGCTATGCATAGCAAGGATGGCTAGTGTACTACGGCTCAATATGGTACTTTTTAAAATTCTAACGGTCGATCCAACCGTTCAATGTGATAATCATATGAATATGTACTTGCAAACTAAATTTTATATTTTTTTTGAATTTTTTTACTATTTTTTTAGATAGGTAGAAAAATCAGTGTTTTCTGAAAATTCTGGACCATCAAAATTCTACCTATCTAAAAAAATAGTAAAAAAATTCGAAAAAATATAAAATTTAGTTTGCAAGTACATATTCATATGGTTATCACATTGAACGGTTGGATCGACCGTTAGAATTTTAAAAAGTACCATACTGAGCCGTAGTACACTAGCCATCCTTGCTATGCATAGCACCATAGGCTCACTCAATATTGCTCTGAAGAGGTTAGGGTTGTATCAAATTGCTCGCCTTAATGATTGCAAGATTGATCCGTATTTGATTACTGCTCTGGTTGAGAGGTGGAGGCCGGAGACCAATACATTTCATCTACCTGTCGGTGAGGTGACAGTGACGTTGGAAGATGTTGCATGTCTATGGGGCTTATCGACTAAGGGTAATTAATAATCATGAGTTGTTTATCGGTTAATTTAATTACCTATTTATAAAAAATAAATTGTTAATTGTATAATTCTTTTAATTTGCAGGTGACGCGATTACTAGCACCAGCGATACTGATTGGGACCCATACTTAGAGTTTGATCTAGGGGCTGATCCGACAGATTTTTACAATCACCTCCATCAGACAATGCCATATAAATATAGGATTTATAATCCTAACACATCGAAAGAACGATTGTCCGTCTCTGCTTATGCGCTTAGACTAAAATGGTTGCGGGCGCAATTTAGTTTTGAGTTAGAAGATTGGCACAACGATGAGATAGTTGCACGGTACACTCGAGGATTTTGTATGGATTTATTCGGGTCGGTTATGTTTCCAGATTCAAGTGCGGATGGAGTCCCTGCGATGTACTTGCAATTCATCACTGATCTAGAGACTCCACGAGAATACAATTGGGGAGGTGCTGTACTTGCACATCTCTATCGAGAGTTGTCACGTGCTTGCCACGCGGGGGCAGACACGATAGCGGGTCCGATATTGTTGTTACAGATTTGGTCATGGACTCGATTTGCTGTTGGTCGGCCTATACCCCGATCAGAAGTGCCTCCCTTCGGTGGTGCCGATGAGGATACGAGGAATGCTTTCGGTGTGAAGTGGACCACTTTTCATTTGTGGCCAGAGAACCCTCATCTAGGTAAAAAGATTTATAATTCGAGATAACTTCGATAGATTTATAATTGTTTTTTAAAATTTATATTTTTTTTACAGGTGGTAAAGCCACGTATAGAGATAACTTCGATAGACTAGCTGATGAGACAGTTAACTGGCGACCATACGTTGATTACTATGATCAGTTACCTCGACATGTCCGACGACAAAAGAGGTATTGGATGAGATGCGGTTACGTGATCCATTTTTGGATGGTGGAGTTTCAGCATGCGGATAGGGTCATGCGCCAGTTTGGTAAGTACCAAGAGGTCCCGCCTCCTCTTCCTCTACACCATCCCAGATTAGGAGCCTCAAACACCCCTCGTATACCAAGGTGCTGGTCCGAGATAACGCAGATTCTTCCTGGCCCGACAACATTGATACGCAGCCAATTCATAAACCAACCCCAATTTTCTATAGACTCTTTTTCACAAATTGCAAATGCAAGTGGCAAGAGTTGTTGCTCTGCATCGTAAGCACAAGCCATAAAAAGTTTACCCTTGTATCTTCCGGATAAGAACCCGGCATCAACACTGATAACGGGTCGAAGATGAGGCCATGCTTCAATGCATGGCCCATATGCCCATGCAACCCGGTTGAAAATATTGATATTAAAATCTTCTAATGGTCCATGTTCTATTAGGTACTGTGTACCTGGATTAGATGGTTTGATGGCACCCAACAGCGATGGCAGCATCTCGTAAGACTTCTCCCAGCTCCCAAACAAGTCGGCAATTGCAAGTTCCCTACCTCTCCACAACTTGTTATACGAGGGCACTACTGACCCAAATTTAACTTTAACCATATGCTTGACCCCTTTAATGCTCATCTCCAGATCATCTTTCAAAGCCGGTTTAATAATATCAGCAATTACTCTGGCAGTCATTTGATGACTATCCAACCTTTCAGCACTTCCAAAACATGTGTGGATAAACGGGTTGGTGGAAATTGTCCATGCACCAGTTGGTACTACAATTGCATACAATTTCCATTGGCATTTAGAAGATTTACATTTAACTCTATACTTAGTTTTGCTGCTGTTTAGCACTTCCAACTCTGTGTTTCGGGGTAGGTGAAAATCAGCAAGTTCTGATTTTAGTTTGGCTTTGGATTCAAACATTTGACCTTCAGCAAATTTTTCATCTAACCTGGGGGGGGTTCGCAAAAAATGCACGATCCTTGTATGGCATTGGCAATTCATCGTTGAATGATGAACATGGATGCTTAAGTCCTCGATTGAGGAATGGGATCGACTCGTGCCAATCCTTCAATATTTCTCGGGCGTTCATTTCAGCCTCAAATTCGTCCATATCTGCGTCCCATGCTTCATCAGAATCGTCATCATCAAAAGAACTTGTATCAGATTCATTGTCTCGATCTGATTGCTCACAAGGGTCATCACCAGCCTGAACCGGAGGTGTGTAGGTGGGTACAGGTACACTGCCCGAGTCAGGATGAAAGCCGGTCTGAACCGACGGTGTGTTACTACCTCCAGGCAAACTATCTGGACACGGATCATAACTGATTTGGTTTCTACCCTGGTGTGCCTCAGCTACCAATTCTATAACCTTAAATCCAGCCACTTGAGCTGCAGTTTGTTTAATGACATCCCAAGTTTCCTCATTTTCTATCCGAAATAGTGAGAAATGGTACGATCCGGGTTGTGCTGTGTTCATACGTACCTGGAGTGTCAATTTGACTCGACTTGGAAGCAATTCAAGTCCAACGTATATTTGCCGTCTTATAACAGCAAAACTGGTAGAATCAGATACGGTAAAGGTAAATGCAGCCCCTATGTCATAACCAACACCTGTTGAAGTGCTTTGGAGGTTACCACCATAATACACATTGATCAATAGCAGTGACATTTTGCTGAACAAAATTCAAACACCAAATTAACTCCAAATATTTTTTAATTTTACAACACTAAATATAAACATATGAGTAAAAAAAACTCACAATAATAATCAGAAGATGATGCTGAGTACAATGGTGGTGGCGATCTGTTCATATGGCAACTCCTCTATTGAATTTGAAAAAACGAAAAAATGAAAGAAAGAAGAAAGAAGAGAGAAGAATGGAGGCTGGGAAGAGAAGAAGAGAGGGGAAGAAGGGTGCGGCTGCTCGTTTTAACCCTAAACCTGCCTACACCGATCCACAGGACCGGTGGAGACATTTTTGAAGCTCCACCGATTTGCAGGATCGGTGTAGGGTTATTTCGTGTGGCCTTCCGTGAGGACGCTGTGGCCAGTGCAAAACATGCTCTACCGGTCCTAGGGACCGGTGTAGATTGCGTTTTTTTGCTCCACCGATTCTAGGGATCGGTGGAGGCTAGATTTCGAAAATCCTCAGCCCAGAGGCTTGTTCCGTTGATTTGGTTTACAGGAATTCTATTTAAAAAAAAAAACCAAATCTCAAATCTTGTACAAACTTGTTCCATCCGTAATAAATTTTTTTGTCTGTGGCACACCCGCTCATGGTCCCAATATTGACACGCGTTGTAATGCATTATTGTCGACATGCAATTAACAAAAAAAAATTGTAAGCCGTAAAGAAAAATGATTATTTATATAAATTTTACAAGTTAAATATTTATCCTTGCACAATTTTAAATTTTGCGGAGTTCATCCTTTATAAATTTATACAAAGTTCATTATAAAAAAGAATTAAAATTACAAATGATCCCCATAGTAAAAAGAATTAAAATTATAAAATAAAAATGTAGTGATATAATAGATCATACACCACTTGCCATGTTTGCTTGAGACCTAAATTATAAAATTAGATATTTAAACTTTAGTTAAGTCATCAAACATGAATTAATTAGACTGGCCTAAGTCTAATTTTAGTCCTTCAAATTTAAACCACATGGTTTAACATTTATTCTTTCTTGTGACCTAGTCCATGACAGTTGTATTAGTTTAGGACATTTGTTGATTTTATTAAGTGTAGCTTGTGTGAATGTCGATGGTATCCTAGGCTGAAAATTATGGGAGTTACTTGACTTGTTTTTTTTATAAACATTTATTTCATGTGCCATTTGGATTTTTATTAAAAGTTTTGAAGAGTTATGCAGATTTAATTATCAAATTATATACTAAATTTCACTACTAACTAATTGATTTCAAAATAGATAAATTAAAGTATTATCATTTCAAATTTAAAAACTCACATTATTACTGATCCTCATATTTTTTTTTATTGATTGTCATTGCAGTTGTTTTTATTGAAGATAGATACAAATACACACATGCATTATACATATATTTTGAAGATCGATAGATACATTAAGCAAATTATCTCTTTGTGAACTGGTACCAGTCGGTACCGAATAATCTATTTCTACTAGTACAAATTAGGTTCGGCTTAAAAAGAGTTGATAAAAAAAAAGTTGAAATAGTTATATTTTAGTCTTGAGACACAATATCTAACCAAACAAAAACTAACTTAAGTCTTAGTTTAATTTTAAACCTCAAACAAACATAATTAATTAGTAGACTGGCCTAAGTTAGAATAACTAACTTAAACCTCTAAAAATTCAACCAAACACCACAAAATGATTTTATAATAAGTGATAGTACATACGTAGTCCCACGTGAATTTAAGGAATTAGGTGCAACGTCAACTTCACTATGAGCTCGCTCTAAATTTAAATTGCAGTATTTGTTTTCTTAATACCAAACCACAATATTATACTGTTTGCATCATTCTTGTATCACTGAGAAGCAAATGTCAAATGAAGACTATATATACTTTTGACGTATGAGTACAAAACCATAATTTTTTGTTTTTTGTTTTTTGGTTACTTCCATGTGTTGTGCAAAACAACTAAACATATGGTGAATCCTATAATTAATTAAGAAACGCAGTCAAAATCAAATATCAATGTTAAAGCTAAGTAATTAAACACACATTAATTACTCTCAATGCTGGTCGTTGCTCTTTAATTAGTTAATAAATATACATATATAGACATGTTATTAATACCACCGGTACGTGTCATTTTAATCATTAAGATCTCCATTTAATAGCTTCAACAGCTTTCTACATAATTTCCTTCAGCCCTCTAATTTCCACTGGGGTATGAAACACGCTATAACACTGTAATAATTCCCCTGATTCCGCCCTTGCTAACAGTAGCGAAATCAGAAATTTACTATGACATATGCTGAACTTAAAAAAAAATAATAATCTTCGTCAAGATATATTTTAGAGCGAGACATATGTATTGCTTTATTAAATAAATATTTCATTAGTAAAGATAAATTATAAGAACTTGTCTTTGGTCTAGTAGCAAAAACACATAGCTCTCACGTGGAAAGTCATGAGTTCTAAACCCACAGAGTGGAGAAATCCTCTATATTATATATAAGAGTTTGAAAGTGTGTTGGATTGTTGAAGAATAAAAGTAATTAGAGGGGTAGTTTTGTAAAATTAGAATAAGGACCAAATTGTAAATAACATAAGTTATAGGTGCAAAGGGTGTTACCGTTATCACTAACGGTACAAACATATCAAAAGAGTATATATACTCATGTATCTTGAAGATTGAAATACAATAATAGAAAAATATACAAATATACAAAACTTTACATGGTATCAGAGCTTTGCTCATAAAATCTCAGAAAGATCGAATCGTTGCGACTAAAATTGTGAAACCACCATGGCAGAGGCGGAGGCAACAAACAACATCACTGAGGTGCTGTCGTCACGCCTAACCACCACACTGCTCAATGATCGAAATTTTCAATCATGGGCCAGAGCTGCGATCATTTCTCTAAATGAGAGGGATTTATACGAGCATGTCACTGGAGATGCACAAATGCCCGATAAAGTAAAAAAATCCGAAGAATACAAGAAATGAAAGAAAACCGATATCAAAGCCATGAATTCTATTATCCATTCCATTGAGTTCTCTTTGCATGATATCTTTCTTTATCATAATAATTCAAAACAAATAAAAATGAAAGTGACAATCCCAATAAAGCAAATGACTTTATAATTCCTATTACCACTAACAAAATTGTGGAGCCAAGAGTAGTAGGAAATGAAGGAGAAAGTAATACTTCTCAAAGTGGAACCGGGGAAGAAGAAAATGAAATTTCTCAAAGTGAAATCGGAGAAGAAGATGATGAAAATATCGAAGAAGATGAAAATATTGAAGAAGAAACTCCGGTAAGAAGATCAACTCGTCCTACTCAACCGTCCACAAGGTTACGAGATTTCGTAACCTATAAGGTTCAATATCTTATTCAAGATTATATTTCATATAAAAATATTTCAAAAAATCATCATGCGTTTCTTAGTTTAATTTCCAAAATAGATGAACCAAGAAATTTTGAGGAAGCCATAAGCCAACCAATATGGTGCAAGGCTATGAAAGAGGAGCTTCAAGCCTTAGAAAAAAATAATACATGAACTATTGTATCTTTACCAAAAAATACCAAAGCGATGGATCCATAGAAAAGTATAAGGCCCGGCTAGTTGCCTAAGGGTATACCCAAACATATAGTATTGATTATCAAGAGACATTTGCTCCGGTAGCAAAAATGAATACCATAAGAATTATACTTTCGATAGCGGTAAATAATGGTTAGAACTTATATCAAATGGATGTCAAAAATGCGTTTCTTCAAGGAACACTTGAAGAAGAAGTTTATATGACTCTACCACCGGGTCATATAAAAGAAAAAAAAATACTAATTTTGTTTGTAGGTTAAAAAAATCGATTTATGGGCTTAAACAATCTCCAAGGGCATGGTATGAAAAACTCTCTCAATATTTAATTTTTCTCGGTTTTAAAGTAAGCCAATCCGATACATCCTTATTCTCAAAAAATGAAAATAATAATATTACCGTTGTAATTGTTTATGTTGATGACATAATTGTAACCGGAAGCAATTATGAAAAAATTAACAATGTTAAAAGACACTTAAAAGAAAAATTTGAAATAAAAGAACTTGGTAGACTTAAATATTTTTTAGGAATTGAAATAGCTCATTCTAGTAAAGGATTATTTATCTCACAAAGAAAATACATTATCGATCTTCTAAAGGAAACGGAAAAATTAGGATCTAAACCGGCCTCAACACCCATAGATAGTAATTGCAAATTAAATTCCGAAGATGGAGAACCATTAGAAGATATCACCCAATTTCAAAGACTTGTAGGTAAGTTGATCTATCTAACGGTAACAAGGCCGGACATATCATTTGCGGTAAGCCAAATTAGCAAATTTATGCATTCACCAAGAAAATCACATTTGGATGCCATTGATCGAATTTTGAGATATCTAAAGAAATCACCCGGAAAGGGTATATGGATGAAAAATAATAAATCTAACGAAGTGTGTGGTTATTCCGATGCAGATTGGGCCGGGAGTTTTGATAGAAAATCAACAAACGGCTATTGCACATTTGTAGACGGAAACTTAGTCACATGGAAAAGCAAGAAGCAAAATGTCGTGGCGCGATCAAGTGCGGAAGCGGAATATCGTGCCATGGCATCTACTGCAAGTGAGCTCACTTGGATAAAACAATTACTAGAAGAATTGAACTTCAAAATTGATAACCCGATGAAAATGTTTTGTGATAATAATGCGGCAAGGCATATTGCTTCAAATGCGGTGTTTCACGAAAGAACAAAGCATATTGAAGTCGATTGTCATTTCATAAGAGAAAAAAGTTCAAGCGAAGGAAATTGAAACTCCTTACGTGAAGAGTCAAGACCAATTAGCCGATATCTTCACGAAAGGTCTCATTCTAAAGGCGTTTGAAGAAATAACAAGCAAGCTAGGATTAATTGATATTTATAATCCTAGCTTGAGGGGGAGTGTTGAAGAATAAAAGTAATTAGAGGGGTAATTTTGTAAAATTAGAATAAGGACCAAATTGTAAATAACATAAGTTATAGGTGCATAGAGTGTTACCGTTACCACTAACTGTAAAAATATATCAAGAGAGTATATATACTCATGTATCTTGAAGATTGAAATACAATAACAGAAAAATATACAAATATACAAAACTTTACATGGATAGATTGATCCCAACTCATGATTTCCAAAAAAAGAAAAATGTATAGAATTTTATTAAAAAAAGAGCAAAAAATAATATTATACATAAAATTTCTCACATTCAAATTAATAATGAAATAAACTCTAGCTTGCCTGGTCCAACTCTGATATTGACGGGGGATCAAGATTCTCGGACCATTTCCCCAAGCCGCGTCGCTCCGCTTTTTTTCCGCATGAACCACATCATTGCACTGCCAGCACAGCGTCACCTCCAAAGCATAGTACAACACCGCTGCTTAATTACCTCTGTGAATAGGGATTTGGCGACTCCAAGACTGGCTCATCTAGGGTTCCAACTGTTGGCAACGGTACCGGTTTTGAATGTGGTACCAGTTCTGACAGTGCAGCGCCTGTGGGATGTTTCAAGAATGGAATCGGTTCAACCTGGAGGGATTAACGCAGAGGTCTGTCTGTCAAGAATGCTGTGTACAGCTTGGTGGATTTGGCAACAAAGGAACGATAGAATATTTAGAGATGGTACGGTACCGGCGCAGGTACTGAGACTCTAGGCATTCCAGGAGAGATCGATGTGGCTTAAGTTTTGTTAGCTGCTGGTTGTTATGTTTTTTATCACAGATGTAATTTCAGTTTTTACCTTTCTGTAATTTGACAGCCACTGTCAAATCTTTAAAAAAAAAAAAAAAAAAACTGGC
This sequence comes from Carex myosuroides, assembly GCA_028015225.1. Taxonomy (NCBI): domain Eukaryota; kingdom Viridiplantae; phylum Streptophyta; class Magnoliopsida; order Poales; family Cyperaceae; genus Carex; species Carex myosuroides. The sequence continues at coordinate 10,442,848 of CM051472.1, forward strand.
TCATCTAGCAAAGTGAATTTCCTCACCTGCAGTTACAGCTTCATTAGGTATAAATATCAGTCAAGAAAAAGAATAGAATAACCGCATCTGTGTGACTGTGACTTCAGAGATTTCAACGAGGCCGGATGACCACTACCCGTGACTGAGGTGATCATGGACCATATATAAGTCGTCCTATAAAGTGTTTTCATATGGATCCATCCTCAGAATACAACCAAATCAAGATATATGGACATAGAAGACCAGATTTCAAAACTTGACATGCATGTCTTTTAGAAACCTTTACTTGCCTCGTTACAATACTTTTTAATTATAGAGAAGAACTTAGCTATCTCTTGGCCCCTGTAAATCCGCCCCTACCTGCTGAAAGTTCTATTAGAAAACGAATTTATTAAAAGAAGAAAGATAAAATGATAAAATTATACCATATTTACAAAATTCAATGTGCCAATTAAGATGAAATAGAAGAGAAAGGGATTTCATGTATCTCCTAAAAACTTAAATATTATGTATTCCCTGCTCAAATATTTATAATTACATATTTGTCTTTTCGAATTGTAAAAACTCACATCACTTCAAAATATATATTAATTAATAAAGTATGGACCATTATAGTGATGACAGAAATCTGTATAGCTAATAAAATTTATAATCTAGTTTCCTATATGGTTCGTATTACAAGTGCATAATTCAATCGAGTAGTACAAACGAGTGTCGATCTGGTAAAAGTTAGTGTTTAAGTCTTCAACGATCATATCTCAATCTTTCAAAAAGCTAGGCAAAATCTAGAATTTGGAGTTGTTGTTTTGATATATAGATTTGACGAAAATTATAAGTGAAGTAATTAGAAATAAGATGATATATTGAATTCCTAGGATTTTGGTTTACCAATGTTACTCAATCCATTTTAATAAGTTCTTATTAAGTATTTGTTATCAGATATTATTTGAAGGTTTCTAATCCAATTAAGCAACTATCCGCTCTCGCGATATAATCGCCCTATCTAACAAAGGGTCCGGCTAAGACTTGTCTTGGTAGATGCAAGGGATTCTATGATTAGTCCAAAGATTTCTAGACTTCACTGCTATGTTCTTCGCCTATACTTTCTAGTTTTATTAGGTGTCCTCGTGGTGATGCAAGAGAATGCGACATTCATCTGCAAATCTTGAGACTCTCATGTCTACTTTTGTTTTTCCAACTAATGGTATCTCCTGTTACGATTTCCACCACTAATCTATAATTTTTATTCTCTCTATTCTAACTCGGTTGATCTAATGATGTTAATCATCTAGATGTGGCCATCACCATCATGGACTAGATCTAACTCATAATTAAAGTAAAGATAGATGTCATAATATGCAAAAGCAATTTCAAATATCAATTAAACTTATATTAAAATTTCATTTATATTAAAATTTATTGTCAAGTCCTAAGAATCAAAATTAGCTTGAAAATGCATGATTACAATAAAGAGATATGAAAAAGATACAACTATTAGAAGACACCCTTCTAATACTCTCAAAGCACTCCAAATCTATTCTAACTCTCTAACTTAGTGTATTTTCAAAGTAGTCTAAAGATGTCTTGTCTCTTCTGTCTTGTGGTCTTTTATAGACTTCTAGGGACGTTTTGGAGATATTCGATTTGTCCCGATTATTGCTCCATTTGATGTAAAATGCCGTAAATCATGTTTTTTACAATAAAACATAAAGCACGCAGCAGTAACTATTTTCTAACATTAAATAATATAAAAGTGAGATATTTAAGTAAAACTTAAGTTAAAATCCTATGAAAATATCAATATGATTGAACGTTATCATATACACTTTCCTTTTCTTCTCTCTCTTTAACAGGGTGTTCGCCAAACACTCCAAACTCTCTCGTCATAAATTTCTTCTTCCCACCTCACCTTTCTCTGAAATGACATCAGATGTTGAATGGTTTGCTTTATTAATATTTGAAATATTTTTTGGATATATGTTACTCGCACTCTATTTTGTTACTATTTTTTTTTTATTTGAAAGAGATATATGAGTGGAAGCTTGTTTTAATTTCTTTTTCTTATAAGGGTACAATATGAATTATGAATTTAGAAGGTTGATGGATTTTAGAATAAATAAAAGTTGATGAGTGGAACAAATATATATGAGTTTTTACAATTTTGAAGAACAAATATGTAATTACAAATTTTTAGGGGTGTTTTTGAGGACATGAAATTCCCCAAAAAAGAACGGTGTCATTCTCAGTTAGAGCTCGCCCACCTACAAGCTATAGATAATCATTCTAGAATTACAAAGGCTCGTGAACAATTAATGTCTCGTAGCTAGCTAGGTGGAGACAATCTTTTGAGTTTTGTCCCACCACATACAAACTGATTGGCTGATATAAATTGAACAAATGCTGAAAGATTGTCAAGCGGAAAGTATAATAAAATTAATTGAACGCTTTAATTTTCTCCATTTCTCCTCTCTCTCTCTCTCTCTCTCTCTCTCTCTCTCTCTCTCTCTCTCTCTCTTATCTCAATTATCACTTATTCTTATTCCAAATCATCCAATCGAGTTTTGTAATTGTAGCCTCAATTCAACTGAGAATATTGCAAAACTTTACCGACAACTAATATTCCAGCTTGTCCATGTGCGAGCCTAGGATTAAGGAGATGACTAGTGCTTTTAATTGAATTATCATGATAAATAGTCATTAACTAATTAGTTTTCTTTAATTATCCTTCAAATCTTTTGGAACTTTTCATTTTTTTTCAATTCAGAAAAAAGACAACGTAACATATATGCGCATGAGTCAGGAATGTGTAACAGTATATTTCATTATCCTCATTTCCCTTCTTCATAAATAATAGTACACAACGATAGATCCATATTACCTCTTGCAACTGTTTCATTTAAAACCACTAATGATTGTCATTAAAGAGGCCCAACTTTACCAGTAGGTCCAGTACAAACAATTCCTTCCACAGTTGGGAACATAATTCTCTCTCTTTGAAAACCTTTGCAAAGGTTAATGAAGTTGTGAGAGAGAATCGAACTCTCGATCTTTAGGTAATCAACAGATTTAGAACTTTTTTCTGACCAACTGTGCTACCTCTCATTTTCCCTCTCTCTCTATTTTTTTAAATGTTGGCAGCAACTGCCAAACCAAAATCTCTCTCTTTCTCTCTCTGGACAGAATAATTGGTGTTAGAGTCTACATTAACATGAAATAAGAGATAACCGAAATTAATAAGTAGATAATAAACAAAACGGTAGGCCATTGAGTGGTCTTCATGTTATATATATAATTTTTTGAGAAACCAACATGGGTGACGCAATCTCGGTCCCGGATCTCAACTCCGCTAGTGACGGGTCTCGAACTCGGTTTAGTGAAATTAGAAACAAAAAATGCTAAGTAGCAAAACCGAGAATAAATCTCTCTCGGAAAATATATTGATATCCAAAAAATTGTTCTTGTCTTACAAAACTTTTTCTTTTATAGGCCATAAGAAATAATTAATTTGCAACATAGAAATAGGCAAACATAAATGAGTACTTAAGAAATGTAAATCTAGAAAGAAGCAAACATAAATAACTATTTAGGAAATGTAAACAACTATTACTATTAATTCAAAGTGAATCTGAACCCGAATTTGAGTCTGACTCGGATTGGTTCCCGGGTTGGATCTCGGGTTGGATTACGAGTTGGATCTCGTGTTGGTTCCCGGGTTGAATCTCGTCAATGGGTCAAGCTCCTATTTGTATTAACCGCAATCGGTTACATTTTTGTTGAGTTTCTGAGAAGAAACCCTTGAATCATGTTATATATTTATATATAGAAGGACAAGTCACAAGAGTAAGTACTTTGTTAATTAAGAAAAGTGTAAGATTTTTTTTTTTTTGAGAACGCAGCGGCTAAAGTGTAAGACACATTAACCATACATATTTAATCAAGTTCATTAATATATACTTTATTTTAGTAGCTTTCAAAGGTTCTTTACATGTTGAACTATCTTTTAATCTCCAGTTGCAAATGCAAGAGAAACGCCTTAGCAAATAAAACTGTTGAAGATATTAAATCAAAATCGGATCCAATTAGAATAATTAGGAAATGACAACTAGCACAAATCTGTGTAATCAAGTTACTAGTATCGTGGCCGTGCGTTGCAACGGAATCATATTATAAGATAACAAAAAATCTCATACAAACTAACATATTATCAAACACTTGATCTTACCAAAATAAACTTTTATCTTAGATGATAACATGGACATCTTCATAATCAATAAAAACCAAAAAATTACACCTTTTTTTATCATACAAATGCATACATTAAATTTATAGTAAATAATAATTCTGTGTACCAGTACGAACTGGTACATACCAAACTTTTAGTCTAAAATACTTGCCATGCTCTGTTGTTGTTATATCGAAATACAAACCACAAATTCCAGCTTCAATAAAATGTAATTGAAGTCTAATTAGTGTAAAAATGAATAGTGCAAAAATGAATAGTATTTGTAATGTATATCAGATATACATTTTTCATTCTACTTCAGTATCACACTAAAAAACCCAATTAATCAAAAATTTTAAAAATAAGCATATTGTTGAAGGATTATTAGGTGTACCAACTTGAGCAACATTTCGAACTAAGCGAACAATTTCACCATTCCATTCACAATTCAAGAGAAGCAATATACCTGTTTATGTTGATATACCGAGCCAAATTCTTTGATATTATAAACAGGGAACCAAAAACATGCCAAAAGTATCTGATCAAACCCAGAATAAACTAATGCATTTCATTTTACATTAAAATAAAAAAGAGAAAAATAAGCAACATATTCTAACAGTAAAAATGTTACACTCACTCACGTTTATGAATCTCCAAATGTCCACCATTCAGGTTCATACCATTGCTTTTCCCTTGAAACAAATAAAAAAAATGAAAAATAAGAAACATAGGGCGCACGCAAGGCAACAAATCTGTTATTTTGTGAAAGAAATAACATATATGCTATTATAGAAAGTAATGAACTTACTCTTCGGTTATAACAGAACCATATTTCATGCATCCCATGTAAAGGCTTTGACTACCACAACAACATTCAAGAATCTCAAATAACCTATCTTTGTGAAAAAAAAATGTATGTCAAACTAAAATACTTACAAATTATCCAAATAGCAACGAAGAATAAAAGAAAAGGAAAATACTTGTTTAGTTAAAATAGATAATAGTGTTAAACCTAGTTGAATATTAATATTATCATCAACTTTGACGTAAAATTCAGCATCCCATGTTTCAACAGCTGCACTGAAGAAAAATTTAGCCTTTCTCGGCAATTCCTCAGTTGCTTCCTCATGACTTTCCTACAATTAAAATAAAAGTAAGGTCCAGCAAGCAAGGACAATAGAGCTTGTATGAGAGAAGGCGTCGGAGCTCCGGTCGACGCTGTCGGGTAGCACGGCAGAGGAGGAGAAGAATCTGAAATTAGAAGCTATTAAAATTATTTGTTCTGAGGAAGAAGCACCAGATCTAGGCCGTGTTGTTTCACTTGATCTCCAATTAAGAAGAATTCTAATATTTTAAAATAAACAAATACTTTTCATATCAGATGGCGAAAATATTGGAGTGATTTGTTTAGAAATAAAATTGGAAATGTATATATAGAAACAAATAAGAACGTTTTAATTCTTTTATTATTGATTTTTTCTATTATGCCGTGGGAATTGTATAGAAACAAATACTATTTAAGGGAATGCACAATTGGGTGTAGGGAGAAATAAGGAAACTAACGATTTAATTGAGTGTAGGGGTGATTTTCTATCATTATTTCATTGGTCCATTTAAGGGATAAAAATATTATTTCCATTATGCTCAATTGAACAAGGAGAATAAGGAATCATATTTCTATTGTCTGCACAATTGAGTGTAGGGAAAATAAAGAAATTTCCTTAGATAAATATCATAAAAAACTAAATCACCTTCAATTTAATTGTAACATATAGTGTGGTTGTATGTGTGGCGAGTTTTCTTTTAACTAAATATAAGTTTCTACACATAAAAAAGATGTATTTAATCAAAAGAAGACATATTATGTGATTGGAGGGCTGAAATTAATCTGAAATTTCATCTTTCAATCGTAGCCGATGGCGGATCAGGACATCAACGTGCTTAATGGACATAAACGTGCTGAACCCGAATCTGAGTCTGACTCGGATTGGTTCCCGGGTTGGATCTCTGGTTGGATTACGAGTTGGATCTCGTGTTGGTTCCCGGGTTGAATCTCGTCAATGGGTCAAGCTCCTATTTGTATTAACCGCAATCGGTTACATTTTTGTTGAGTTTCTGAGAAGAAACCTTTGAATCATGTTATATATTTATATATAGAAGGACAATTAAGTCACAAGAGTAAGTACTTTGTTAATTAAGAAAAGTGTAAGATTTTTTTTTTTTTTTGAGAACGCAGCGGCTAAAGTGTAAGACACATTAACCATACATATTTAATCAAGTTCATTAATATATACTTTATTTTAGTAGCTTTCAAAGGTTCTTTACATGTTGAACTATCTTTTAATCTCCAGTTGCAAATGCAAGAGAAACGCCTTAGCAAATAAAAACTGTTGAAGATATTAAATCAAAATCGGATCCAATTAGAATAATTAGGAAATGACAACTAGCACAAATCTGTGTAATCAAGTTATATTTAGGAGTACAAACGGCTAATTGTAAATTAGGAAATAGCAACGGCTATTATTAGCATATATATATAAGAATATATATGTACTCAATGTAAACAAAATATTCAATAATATCAGAAAATAATCAAATATAACTCATTTCTCTTTCTTTCTCCTGTTCCCTCATTCGCTAAAATCAACAAAAACTCAACCCACCAACATAATTACCACGGTAAAAAGTAAAAATTAAGAGAAGTGATGCATTAAGCAATTAGGTGTATGTCCATCAATTATTGACCAATTAATGACTCTTTCGTGGCTATATAAACCCTCTCCATGCCCATATTAGCCATAGCATTGCACCAGTACTGATCAACCATCAATAAACTGTTTTAGCACCAACCGCCCTTCACACCTCTCCTTCTACAATGGCTAGCTTTGACATCCGTGGTGTCGCTGCTGCTGCAGTTGCCATCCTCCTCCTAACCACACCACATGTTGCGACTGCTCTTACATGCGGGGATGTGGCGTCTTCCGTGGCCCCGTGCATGGCCTATGCAAGAAGCGGCCAGGGTTCCCCGTCTGCAGGCTGCTGCAGTGGCGTGAAGAACCTGAATTCCAAGGCGGCAACAACTGCCGACCGCCAGATGGCATGCAACTGCCTCAAGAACCTTGCCAAGACCGTTAGCTTCAACTCCGGTGCTGTTGCCGGCCTCCCCGGCAAGTGCGGCGTCAATGTTCCGTTCGCCATTAGCACCTCCACTGACTGCTCGAAGTATGAAATAAATCAATTATTCAATTTCTAAATTATTCAATATCAAATACCTATACATATGTTTTCACCTGATAATATCTAAGAACGGACCAATCTGGACTCGGCATATTTTGAAGGGCACTCAGTGATTCTAATAGTTAGATTCTAATAGTTAGAGGATCTAATTACATCATTAATTAATGGTGACATATCTTGATATCATATATTATAAGTTATTTCTGTGATTTAAAATCTAAACAATCAATTCAAACTATTCAACATGATCTCTATATTAAAATGTACTTGGAGACCAAATTTTACAGTTTTTTGAATTTTTTTAGTATTTATTAGATTGTGTACAAAATTGTTGTTTTCACACAAGTTTTTACTATTGATAAATAACAATTTTCAAAAATTCTAAAAAAATAGTAAAAATTAAAAAAATATATATAAAATTTGGTCTTCAAGCACATTTTAATATAGTGTTGAACGTTCGGATCGATTGTTTGAATTTTGAAATTACAAAAATAATTTATAAACATATAGTGTCAAGATATATCTTGGATCCCTGCTCATATATTATATACTTGTATAATTTGTAACATTTAGCAAACTACATTATTCATCGAAATCACCTCATTTTTTTTTGCTTCCCTTTTGAACTATGTCCTAATTAATTGATTCCATTCATTTAATGTACTGCAGGGTGCGTTAAGAAGGTACGGTGTATAAGGCCGAAGCTAAAAATAGAAGATTAGATGAGATATTAATAAATAAATAGGATATTACAAATGCACCTTGAATTATATAATGTATCTGTTGTTTGCGTGTACGTTTACGTAATGGTGCATTTTTATGTTATGTTGTGCTTGAGGGCTTGTATCAATATATATCTATGGAAATAATACTGTGGTGAACTTTTATGGTGCATTTTTATGTTATAGGATAATACCAACAGGTTTGTGCGGTTCCTGTAATTGTGTTGATAGCATGTCAAGCGGAGGGATTATTTTGAAAAAAATAATGCCCTTTGATATGCAAAATATTAATTATTAATTCACAAATGATATTTTTTATAGGTTTTCCATAAGAGGTTTTTTTCAGACATATCTATGGAAACCTGATCAAGAAATTATGCATAACCCTGTACTTAGAACTTAAAACCATTAACAATCCTGCAAAAAGCCGCTATTATCACTATCGAATGGTAACTACGTACTTTGTACAGTTTCAAGTTTTTTTAATAATAACTTAGTTGTCAAAAAAAAGAAAATTGGATCTTAAAGAAAAAACCAAAAGTAAATTGATATTGTTCAATATGACCAAAATGAACTTTTATTGATGAAGTAATGATCGGTGCATATGTGATATTCTGGTGATTTTCTAGAATGCACTACTACAGAAAAAGAAATTGCACACGGACATTACTGGAGGAGCTACACGGATTTCCTGCCGTGTACGAGTTGAGGGTGTATGAATAGGTACCCTCTTTCTACACGGATATTTACCCGTGTGCATTATAACGCTTTCTACACGGATTAATATATAAACAGCCGTGTACAAACACCTGCCTGTGGCGCTCTCCAATTAACCGAGCTACACGGATATTACCTAAACATCCGTGTACGATTACTCTTTCTACACGGACTTTTAATTTCATATCCGTGTATGATTACTCTTTCTACACGGACTTTTAATTTCATATCCGTGTACGATTACTCTTTCTACACGGATTTTTAATTTCATATCCGTGTAGCTCTCTTAACTATCCTACACGGACATTTATACAATAATCCATGTACGAATATATTCCTACGTACACGGATTATTTGATAAATATCCGTGTAGAAAACAATCCTACACGGACATTTATCAAATAATCCGTGTAGGAATTTATTCTTCACGGATTATTTTATGGATTACTCTTCCTAGACGGAGTTTAGTTAAATATCCGTGTAGGATTGAATATATATTTTTTTTTGCTTTTTTTTTTTGGCTAGCTTTCAGTTTTGCTAGCCAGTATTTAAATTTTTCATATAGCAATTTAAAATTCATGTACACTAAATTATACAAAATTGTACAAATCCATATTTAGCATTACAAAATTATACAAATTCATATTTAGCATTACAAAATTATACAAATTCATATTTAGCATTACAAAAATATACAAATCCATATTTAGCATTACAAAATTCTAATTGAAACCACCTTGCCCACATACATCTAACATCGTCGATCTGCTCATTGGTGTAACACTTCTGCTTTGTTCCATACTACAATTATAATTTGGTATTAGTTAGTAACAAGAAAAGGTAGATGCAAGACACTCACAAATATAAAAAAATAACGTTATATGGTTTAAATTATTTATATAAAAAAATATACAATAAACTTCCGTTGGGCCGATTGTTATATATGAATTCATATAAAACCATAGAGATTACTAACAATTAGTGCAACATATATACATATTGCCTTTTGTACACATGTAATCCCATGTGATCCATATAACATATACTCCTCAAGATTAGGGGTGATTAATGAGCGAGCATGAGCGAGTTGGGGGTATGCTCATGCTCGGCTCATTAGTTTAATGAGCGAGTTAGAGCGAGTTGCCAAGCGAGTTACCGAGTTGTTTAAAATACATTATTCAAAAATTAATTTTTATTTATAGAATTTAACAAATTGTCCATAAGCAAGTTTAACAAAAAATTGTCCATAAGCAAATTAAACAATAAATAATTTAACATAAAATTGTCCATAAGCAAATTAACAAAATCAAACAAACTATCTTCTTGTCGTTCTCACGGCTTGTCACGTACCTACAAATTTGCATTATCAAAACAATAATAAAAATGTAGAATTTAGAAATATACAAACAGTAACAAAATGAATGGATATACTAACATAATTTAGAAATACTAATCCAGTACCATACTGTAGATGTGGCAGGATTTGTGTAACTAATTTCTTAATGAGCTAATGAGCGAGTTATGAGCGAGTTGGGGTATGCTCATGCTCTGCTCATTAAGTTAATGAGCGAGTTATAGCGAGTTGCTAATTAGCGAGTTGTTAATGAGCATTTAGCGAGCGAGTTATGAGTTGTGAGTGATTTACTCACCCCTACTCAAGATCCAATACAATGTTTGTATAAAAGTTATGTCCTTACCAATTAATAACCATGTGATAAAGGTTTGGCCCAATTTTTGTAAAGTTGGGCTCATGTTGCCAAAACTCATGGTTATGATCTAGTTTGGAACAAAATTTCATACAAACTAGTTATATTAGATCCAACATATAAAAAAGAGAGTGCCCATGTGATCCATGACATGATGCCTCTTGGTTAAATGTCTCCAACATTTCAACTCCCATAAAATACATTGATCAACATATATGTGCATGCATAATAGAGAATAAAAATTCTCAGTTCTGAAATTTTTGTCAAAAAATATTATAAGAAAATATTTATACATAAAATTAATTGAATCTGTATATCTTTTATACGAACCATTGAAAATCAATTTCGTAAAAAAAATTATTGAAGACATCTTTAGGCGGAAGCATTAGTACTGATCTTCAATGGTTTTCCTCAGATCTGATGATGGAGACCTTCAGCGTTTTCTTTACTTCTCTCCTTCAAAATAGATGATACTATTTCATAATAATATCTTCCAAATCAATGGAGAGAGAGACGTTTCCAGAAAAACATTTTTGGAATAAATGGGTAGAAAAACGTAAAGTAGCAGAAAATTAGAGGAAGAAACAGAAAATATATATACTAACCTTAGAAAGATAGAGAGGAGAAAATACAAACTTCAAAGATCTCAGATCAGCCTTCAATATAACGGAGAGAGAGTACTAATTACTTGTTCAAAACGGCGCTGGAAGGAGAAGGCATTTTATACGGCGCGGGAAGGAGAAGGTATTTTAGAATGAAACCCTAGACTTTTCTACACAGATTTATACTTAACAATCTGTGTAGCTCTCTAACAAATCATACACGGCTATTTATAAGATAATCCGTGTACAGTTCTTGTCTTTCTACACGAATTTATTATCAAAAATCCGTGTAGCTCTCTAATAAATCATACACGGCATTTTTTCCAAACAATTCTACAATGATTCTTTAATAAATATCAGTGTATGATTCCAGCAGTTTTTTCGGGCTTTCAGAATAACCTTTATGGTACACGGTTTTCATGTAAAATTGGCAAAACCGTGTACAATGTACAGTGTAGAATTACCATTTCTGTAGTAGTGATGACTCATAAAATTTTATGAGTTAGTGAAAGTTGGTCCACTTTTAGTGACTGTTTGCTTGGAATGAACCACTTATTTATTAATTTAACACAAAGAATATACACTAATTAATGATGAGTTTCAAGAAACCGTTGAATGTGGTGTTATGTAGTAGTATGCAGGGGTATAACTGGCTGCTATACATTCATAGGTTCATAGGGGTATCCAACTTAATCATAATTAGGCAATAGGCAATCTATATAAGAGTGCCAAGTTGGTCCGATGTCTTTTGGGTTAGGGGCGAACGCAGAATTTTTGTTAGGGAGAGACAAAAATCGAGTTCAAACTCATTAGCTAATTGGATATTATATATAAAATAAATTAACATAATAATTTAGTTACCAGAGATTTTGGGTACGTAATTTTAGCTATCATAGATGAGGAGGGTTCAAATGCCTCCATTTTTCATGCCTCCACCATGCCTTCATTTTTAAAAACTTTAATAACTCAAAATTTAAAACTTAAAAGTCAAAATAAAACCATTGGATATGATCTACATCATTTTATCTATGCACGTGTAAAAAATTATGACATTTCAATTTTTTTTTGTCATCAAGAGCTTGTAAAAAACGTACTAATGTGGATAATTTCTAGCCGTTAATTTTTCAACTTATTGATTCACATAAAAACAAAATTGAAATGTCATACTTTTTTACACGTGCATATATAAAATAATGTAGATTATATCCAACGGTTTTATTTTGACTTTTAAGTTTTAAATTATGAGTTATTAAAGTTTTTAAAAGTAGAGGCATGGTGGAGGCATGAAAAATGGAGGCATTTGAACCCTCCTCATCATAGATTTAGCTAACATAATAAGGCTTGATATATATATAAAAAAAAATTAGGAGAATCCGGTAGGAGTACGTCTAAATAGTTACATTACCGTAAAGGAGAAATAAATGAATAAAGTAACTGCACTTAATTTGAAAAGTAAATTCTTATAACTCAATTTAAAAAGTAAAGACAAATCTCCAACTAACAGTCCCTTTTCAGTTTGTAAAAAATGAAAAAAATTAAAGGATCTACTTATAACTTTTCAAGTTTCCTCAGCGTCTCTCCAATTCTTCTCCATCCCGCTGCAATGGTTAAAGACTGAAATTTTTATTTATACCATAACATCAAAAACAATAAACCAAATAATCATCGTTTCTGAAAATTTTAAATTTAACCACGGCCGCACTTTACCGGTGCGGACCCATTTCAGGGAGGCCGCACAATGCCGATGCGGACTCTGAAATGGGTCCGCACAACACCGGTGCGGACCCAGGGCCGCACAACACCGGTGCGGACCTAGGGCCGCATAATGCCGGTGCGGACCCTGTTATTTTATTTTATTTTATCAGAAATGTAAAGTTTGATTAGGATTTTGTTTTAGAAGTTGTTTAATTGTTTGTGTTTCAAATGTCGTTTAATCAGAAATTTTTATTTGTTTGTTTGATCATTAAAAGAAACATTACAATAGAACAATGAGCCATATATAAAAGCATACAATAGAACAATGCTAATGTTATCGTACATTACAAATACGTCTAATAAACTAAAGATAAACAACATTTTTACGAATACAATTAAAAATAGATAAATATCACATCCATTGATAGACTCTCAACCTGCAAATGTATAAAATAGTGACTGTTAAATCTGATTGTTTCAATATTTTATTAGAAGTTGAAATTGATTAGTAAAAAAATAAACTACCTCGTTCACCTCAAGCAGCTCTGTTCTGTTTTTCTTGTGTATCTCGATCGGCTTGGTGTCCTCTTCTCCTATTATTTAGTACGTCCATCCACATCAGAATTAGGTTGTGCCGTCTTCTACCCAAAGAAATATTTTTATCCTCTGGAACAAGGACAGGGCCATCGTGATCAGGCCATTCCGACTGATTTTCATACACATGCCATTCAGCCCTCCATGTGTTGATCAGTGTCTGGATGTGGTAGTAGTGACTTACAAAGATGCTAGGGTCGATGCCTCGGAGATGACACACGGACAGAACATGAGAACACGATAATATGTCCAATTGAGGCTTCTGGCACGTGCATTCCATTGTGTGATCATCCCGGATTATCACCGTGTATTTGAAATTGGCCTTAGTAAACCTGCCAAAATCGTCAGGTATGAAAGCGTGAACTCTCTCTTGTGTGGAGGTAACCTCGAACTCATTGTACTTGCCAAACCCCCCAAGCGTCTTCATTTTATCGGACCTCTCGAACCATTTGTTAATCAGCTACGAAAAATTAAAAAATAATAAAGAAGTCAGATTTTTTTAACGAAGTTAATAAAAAATTATGAAGAAAAAACTACAAATAAAAATACTTGATGCACACGACACGAGAACTGTTGACCTTGACTGGCTTCAAATTTCGCTTTGGCCCTCTTTTGCGCAAACCATGTGAGACATTTGTAAAATGTGTCTTCAATTATTGCTGCCACCGGTAACTTACGAGATGACCTGAAGATATTATTAAGCGACTCGGACCCGTTTGTAGTCATAATTCTCCAATGGTAACCACCGTTCAATGCTTGGAATATCTTTCATGGTTTCGGGCACTCATTCTCATCTTGATCCAAATATTTACCCACACCATCCAGCCAATTGAGGGCACGGTCACATACATTCCCCATTGCTTGCATTTCTTGTTCGTATCTCCTCATCTTCCTCTTAGCTACACATATCCTAAAAAACTGGATTGCCGCATTACTGCAACCGTTCTTCTTCATGTTCTCGGCTATGTGAGTAGCACAAAGACAGTGAACACATTAATCCTCATCCTCATCGTTCCACCCAGATCATCTTATCTAAACACCTTCTTGATACCCTTTCTCCTATCAGTGATGACACACATGAATCTGGAGCGAATTACATTGCGGCGTAACCATTGCATGAACCACGCACAATCTTCAAAACTCTCTGATTCTACTAGTGAAAAAGCCAACGGGAGGAGCTGATTTTCTACATCGTACCCGGTTGCAATCAACAATTTGTCTATGTTAAAATAATCAAATTAATTTCATAAGAGCCGAAATCCACTAAATTAAATAAAGTTAAAACAATCAAATTAGTTATCTTTATACCGGCCTGACTGGAAACATGCATCAACGGTGATGACTGGTATGATATGTTGAAAAGCAGCTATGCACGGTCCAAATGCCCAAGCCGCCCTATGAAAATACTTGTATGGTCCAGGTTTACCGGTGGGAAATGAGGTCACCTCAAACAATGTTTCTGTCAATAAATTAAAAAAAATAAGTTCAATTGTTGATTAACAATCAAATGACGTAAAAATAGAAGGAACAATATAGTACCTGGGTTGGTTCTCTTGATTGCCTCCAACAATGGAACTATAAGAGCGTATGACCCCTCCCAACTACCAAATTGACGGGCAATTGCCAACTCATGGCCACGCCACAGTTTGTTGTACGCCGGTATTTGACCGTTGTATCTTTCAGCAACAGCGATCCTGATAGCTTGAATACTCAAATCAACATCGTTCCTCATGTGAGACGATATACAATCGGCAACCATACTCAAATCAAGATTGTATATGCTACTGCACTCCCCTTCAGAGTAAAAGGAACATTAAAAGTTTTCAAAGCACCCAAAATAAGAAAATGATAAAGAAGTTGATGTTGTTTATGCTACTGCAATCCCCTTCAGATATCAATACCATCTCCATGTCTCTGGCGCACTAATCCTGAACTGAATATCCACTGTTCTTTTATTTTTATCATCAGTTCTGGTACCGTGCGTTTTGAATCTCTGAACACCCTTGCGCAACGCTCTCTCCATATAATGAAGTGTGCAATGAGGAATAGGGATCTCTCTCTTGTTGTGTATTCTTTATTCAATATCGGTGGTGTAGATTGCTGGTTTCTGGCATTCTAATTTGATATGCTGATATCATTCTGGTTTGAATCTGGACCGAGATTGTACAATAAAAAAATAGATGCCTAACCATTTCACTTCGCCTTTACACATGCAGCACCTGTTGACCAATATCATACCTTTCTTCCTTAGGTTATCGATCGTGAGGATCCATGAGCCAAGCAAAGACCCTGAATCTAGGAGGTGCTTTTAGAGACCAAATCATCATCCTGTTATTTGAGATTTGTGGTGTATGTTTGATTACTAGGTATGTTAATTTAACAGAAAATATGTCATTTTTCGTTCACTTCCATCTTACTTCATCTGGTGCGGATGTCAAGATTCTTTGCACGATGTGTATTGTATTGTGAGCTCGGTTAATTGTTGTGCCGCTGATGTGGATATTGGTTGTCTAACTGTGATGTGTGAGTTTATTGCTCCTGCTAGCGTCTAAGTGTCTTCATGTACATGAGAGTATAGTGTTGGTTGTATGCAATCTTCTAATATTGTTTGACTAGATTTACAAAACATACACTAATTGAATTTAACCTTTTACACGATTTAGTGAGTTTGCAGTTTCAAAGCTTTAATTACAAGATCTATTGTGAAGAAACCAAAGATAGGTTCAGAGCTTTAATTTCAAGATTTATAATGAAGAACCGAGGTTCATGAAGTGTTGAATTTCAAGATTCTTTTGATGAACCTGATAAGTCAACAAGACTTTACGAAGCTATAGATTTGTGTAATAATCAAGTAGTTAAGTAAAGTATATTTGAGGCTTGTTAGTTTCTGGAGCATCCGCCTTGACCGAAACAAATATATAGAACCAATTTAGAATGACAAGTCAGAAAGTTCCAATTGGTTTCGTGCAAGACGGATGACATCCGTATGGTTGCTTATCAAGTTTTGTGAGACAAATTGTACTAACCGTTCTAAACAGGCATAAACGCTTAAAACAGTTAATATTAATTTGAATTATTTTGTAGAAACCCTAACATCAATATCTGTACAATCCAACCTAACGGGTTTCTTCCCGTTAGAGTGGATCTAGCAAATCTAAACCCTCCAACTATCAAGAGTTATCATAACTTCATATTTGCTAAGCTAGCCGTCCCTCACATTTGAAAACGCATTTATTATGCAACACTTGATAGCTTCCATTGTTGAGTGAACTTAAACTTCAATATCTTCTCAACACTCTCAAATCCACTCGACTTATCATTTAGGAGATATAGTTTAGTGTCTAGAATTTAGTTCTAGAGCTTTTACATCCCCGCTAGTGTGGTCTGCTTGTAGGGCGCGAAGGAGTACACTAGCCATAGCGTTTCTGCTCACATATATACATAGCTGTGTGACGATCCTAAGGGACTCTCCAGCTCGAGCTTTTAGGCTCAACTTGCACACTAGTTAGGCCATGACTTCCCACCGTTGTTAGGCTCACGTGTCACGTGTTGTGTCATTTCATTCTGGGTAATAGGAAAGAGGCACCGACGAGGTTGCTCTACCCCGGAGACGTAGGCTTTTTACTCCTAACTCCGTTATCATCTTGCGTGTCAACTGTCTCTAAACTCTACTCTATTTACTTTCCTTCCACACGCTTATTTGACTTGTTAGTTTAGAGGGCTTAACAGAAAAAATGTGTAACAGTCTTTAAGACTCCCTTTAAACCCCCTCTAAGTGTCGTTAGGGACTACATATAGGTCAGAGTACCTTGTTCTTATGATGCATATTCCCCAATTATGATGTCATAGACTGATATTTGCTCAATTGCCTACCACCTTTGTCACTGAGTCCGTTCCAAAATTATTTGTAGTCTATAGTTGGTTTCTGTATTGATGCTGGCATAAGGTCCTCCGTAATTTCATATGCAGTAGCAGTGACTTGAGAAGGCTGTGTTGCGGTACTATCCATCTCCATTTCTATTTTATTAGCAAAGCCGTGTTGAAAGTTTTGAGATCCATGACACCTAATCCTCCCAACTTCTTAGGCAAGCATACGAGATCCCAATTTGCCAAATTCAACTTCTTTTGATTGAATACTCCATGCCATAAGAAGTTGTCTTATTTTGTCAATTTCGTTAATTACCCATATCGGCATTTTGAAACAGGACATGTAGTATACCGGTAACGAAGAAAGAACCCCATTAAGCAAAACTAGTCTACCTGTAATTGAGAGATGCTTAACCGCCCATCCCGCGAGACGCTCGTTGAATCTTTGGATTAGTGGTAGATATGCATTTTTGGGCAATTTTGTGTGTGAAAGTGGGAGTCTGAGGTATGTAATTGGCAACTGCCCCAATTTGCACCCCATTTGTGTCACCAATTGTTGTGCCTTATTAGTTTGGCCTCTTACCATTATTAGTTCTAATTTGTTGAAGTTGATTGACAATCCTAAAATCTACTTGAATATTGTGAAAACAATTTGAACCATCTGTATTGATATGCGTATAATAATAATGGCTTCATATCATTGTGCAGTAACACCCAAGCTCCTGTCTGTACCAGCTTTGACAGCCATCTTGTTAGAAAATCCATAGCCATTATAAATAGTAGAGGTGACAACGGGTCACCTTGACGTACTCCTCTTCTCAAGATGATTATTTTCCCTAGCCCGTTGATGATTATTTGTGATGATCCTTTCAAAACCACATGTTGTATCCAAGCAACCCAATTACTCGGGAATCCCAATTGTTGTAATATGGAAAGAAGAAAATCCCAATTGATGGTGTCAAATGTCTTGTGTATATCGACTTTGAAAACTGCAATCGGTCATGTTGCTCCACATTGGCAGAACCTGTTGTGCGTATAGGAATCCCTCTGTGATTTGTCTTCCTCTGACGAAGCCAGTTTGCGCATGATCCACCAGATGTTCGATTTCATTCTTGATCCTATTTGAAAGGACCTTAGAGAATATTCTCTGAATTGCATGAATAAGGCTTATTGGCCTATAATCCTGGGGCTTGGTGGGATGGTCCGTCTTTGGGATTAGGACAATGAAAGATGAGTTGAGAGAGTGAAGAGATGATTGTTGGTCCAACTGTTTAAAAGACCGCATGTAGATCTGGGATAAGGATATCAATGAAAATTTTGAAGAATTCGCCCGTGAATCCGTCCTGACTCGGGCTTTTGTTGTTTGGCCAATCTTTGATTACTTCTTTGATTTCATCCATCTCTATGGGTCACACCGTGTGGGAGAGGTCTCAACTCTGCTGGCAAAGGTTATCCCAATGCACTTGTGGCATCTGTTCGAATGTTGTTCCAATTAGGGTTGCAAAAAACTTGAAAAATGAGTCAGCCATTTCTTTTTGTTGTGAGTGCAAAACTCCTTGATATTCTACAGCTTGTATAGTATTGTTCTTGTTTCAAGCCGATGCCATTGCATGGAAGAGCTTGGTTCCACGATCCCCCTCTAGTTCCCGTTTGACTTTGGCTGGTTATTTCCGTAGGTCTTTCTCCAGCACTGATAGGTAAGCGTATGTCTTTAATCAATTTGAGCACCGTTATTTCGAGAGTTGTTGTCATTCTTGTTTCAACCACTTTCTCTATCCAACCAATGAACTCCCTATAGACCTCAACTTGTTTTTTTATCCTAACCGATCTTTCTTTTGCCTAGCTTTGTATTTCCTTCATGAGAGCTTGAAATTTATCTTGTAATTCGTTAGGGTTAGTGGCCATGGGAGTTTCATGCCATTTAAAGAGAACAACATGTTGTAGCTGTGTTGATCTCAACCACATGTTTTCAAAACGAAAGAAATTTGTCTTTTTGTGAGTTGTTGTGGCCGTGTAGAGTATGGGGCAATGATCCGAAGATGTGTTCGGTAAGGTTTGCTATACGGATGTTGGATATGTTGCATTCCAATCAGTCGAGATGAGAAAGTGATCCAATCTAGCCATTGTTGTCCGATGTTGTCCATTTGTTCTAGTCCATGTGTATTGGCGGCCTTGCAAAGGCATGTTTATTAAACCTAGAGTTGAGATGAACTGTGCGAACCTGAACGGTTGAGATCCATAATTGTGTTGGCCATTTATGTCTCTTTGTCCTAGTGTGAAGTTCAAGTCACCGCATAACACCCAGGGTGTGTTATCTGTTGGCTTTGTTGCTTGTAGTTCATCTAGAAATCTTTGTCTGAGCATACTGATAGAAGGGCCGTAGACCCCTGTGAGATAAAATATGTGTTGATCCTCTTTGTTTCTGAGCTGCATGGTTATCGTGAATTCCTTTATAACTGTATCAATTTCCTCAAAGCGCTTATCTGTCCAGGCAATTAAAATCCCTCCTCTTGTTCCATTCGCATTCAATACCCTAATTTGTTTTTAAGTGGTTCCCATAAATTTCTTTGGATAAATGCATGTCCATGTTTGAGATTTTTGTTTCTTGAAGGCATACAATGCTTGGTTTTTCTAACAACATGATTTGTCTAACCTCAAGTCTTTTTTGTCTATCATTCAATCCCCTCACATTCCATGATAATATTTTGATTTTAGATTTGTAATTCATGGAGAAATTGAAGACAACAGTTAAACAATAGAACTTGGCATTAATTTGTTTTTGAGAGAATGGTACAACATCGGCCAAAGGCCAGCACTCTCCCAAGTACAAATTTTTTTTCACAAAGACCCCTACTTGTCTTTCTATCCTAAACCTCCAACTACTTTTTCCTTCTTTCATCATAAAACTAAAACTGCTACATAATCCTTCCAAAATATAACCCATAATCATTATCACTAAACAAAAACAACTAAATAAACTTGTTAACACTTGCTAAAACCCCTTTAGTTAGTTGGCCTAAAGTGCGTCGTCCACCTCCTCCATTGCATTATCCTTGACCGACCCTTCCCCTGTGACCTGAAGGACTTTGGCATGCAGAGATTCCTCCATCTCCACTCCAGCGGCCGCTACAACAAGCTCTGCTTGTGTGTATTTGATGTTCAGCTTATCCGCTGCCTTAGATTTCACATTCTTCTTCTTCTTTGTCTTGACCTCCTCGTAACCCAGGTACTTGATAGCTCGGTCCATCTTTCTTTTGATTATGGGACTGCACCAGGCCTTATTCACAGGGGAGTGCTGGCCTCTGATAGGAGAGACGGGGTAGCCGGCCTGCATTTTAAAGCCAGGTGGGGGCCTCGGGCTCCTCCTCTATTGCATTCTCCAACCTTGGCCTATCAAGATTGAGGTAAGTACAGTGCAAAAGTTAAGAGCTAAGTACAGTTCTTTCATTCTTTGGTACTTCCAAATTTTATAATAGCATGAGGTGTTTATAGTCTTGAGGTTTTCTAGGTCCATAGAGAGAGAACTTGAAATATTTCCTTACAAATTTAAATGAGATCTATAACTTTATAAAGTTACAAATAACACCACACTCTCTCAAACCTCCCTCCCTTTCTTTTATATCATTGAATTATTTTTTCTTACATAATTCTACTTGGCCTCTGTGCCTTATTTATCTACCTCATAGAGTTGCACAGCCATATTCAATAGAAAAGGAAATACATCAATTTTAGAAGAAAGAAATCACCATATAGGCCAACTATGGAAACCACTATTATACCATTCAAATATTGCTTATACAGAACAAGAAATAAACTTAGATTAGTAAATAAATCAAAGGTGCACCGCCTCCTTCATGACCCATGTTAGATTAGTAAACAAATCAAAGGTGTGCCTCCTTCATGACCCATGTGACACACGTATTAGCTTGCAACTTCAACACCCTCCTTCAAGCTCATACATAGATATCTGTCATGCCTAACTTAGAAAGAGCTTCATTGAATGCCTTGCTTGATACTGCTTTTGTGAGTATATCTGCCAGTTGTTCGTGTGATCTTACGAATGGTGTTGAGATGATCCTAGATTCCAATTTATCCTTGATCAAATGCCTATCAACCTCAATATGTTTCGTCCTGTCATGTTGTACTGGATTATGAGATATATCTATAGCAGTTTTATTATCACAAAAAAGTTTCATTTCGGTACTAGGTTCGAAACCCAGTTCTGTTAGCAGTTTTCTTAACCACAATAGTTCACAAATACCTTTCATCATTCCTCGGAACTCAACCTCGGAATTAGAGAGTGCCACAACATTTTTTTTTTTACTCTTCCAAGTTACCAAGTTTCCCCTACAAAGGTAAAATATCCTACAGTGGATCTTCGATCGACTGCACATCCGGCCCAGTCCATATCACTATAACCTATTATCTCCATGTGTTGATTTTTCTGGAAATATATACCTCTTCCAGGCGCACCCTTTAAGTATCTCAGAATCCTCATTACTGCCTCTATGTGCTCTTCGTTTGGAGAATGCATAAACCGACTAACAACACTCACTACATAAGCTATGTCAGGTCTAGTATGAGACAAATAGATCAACTTACCCACCAACTTTTGGTACCTTTCTTTGTTCTCAGTTGTTCCATTCGGGTCTATATCCAATTTTAAGTTTTGGACCATAGGTGCGTTAGCTGGTTTACAATCTAACATCCCAACTTCAGCTAGAAAGTCAAGTGTATACTTTCTTTGAGAGAGAAAAATACCTTCCTTGTTACGCGACACTTCGATTCCAAGAAAATATTTCCAACCACCTAAATTCTTCATTTCGAATTCTTTCGATAACCTTGCTTCTAGTTCTTTAATTTCCATATGATCATCTCCTATAATAATCATATCGTCAACATAGATTATTAACACAGCTATTTTACCTCGACATTTCTTGAAGAACATCGTATGGTCCGATTCACTTTGGGTGTACCCATAACCTTTCATTGCCTGACAAAATTGACCGAACCATGCTCTTGGTGACTGCTTCAACCCATATAATGCCTTCTCCAACTTACACATTTTCATAGTCGTCTCTGGGTACCAATATCCTGGTGGAATGGCCATGTAAGAACGCATTTTTAATGTCGAATTGATGTAGTGGCCATCTAAGTTCGCTGCAAGAGATAAAAGTACTCGAACATAATTTAATTTCGCAACAGGTGAAAATGTTTCCTAAAAATCGATACCATAGGTTTGTGTATACCCTTTTGCAACTAACCTCGCTTTGTATCTCTCAATTTTCCCCTCTGGATTATATTTTATAGTATACACCCATTTGCACCCAACTGTTTTCTTCTCTTCTGGTAATGTTACAAGTTTCCACGTACCATTCTTTCTTCTCTAATGCATCCATTTCTAATTTCATTGATTTTACCCAGTTATGGTCTTTTAAGGCTTCCTCCAATTTTTCTGGTACAGCTACTGAAGATATTTGGTTCACAAAGCTTTTCAGAGGTTCTGATAATTTTTCAGTGGTTGTATAATTAGCAATTGGATATCTTATTTCCTCACTTGTTCCATCCTCTGGAACGTACCTTGTTGGCGGTTTTCCTCAGTTATTTCTAGATGGTAATCTACAAAGAGTGTTAGTAGCACTTACCTCGGGAATATCCTCAGGAGATCTTGGCCCATGTGATACTTGGTCAGATTGTATTATCATTTAGCTCTATCCAGAAACTAGGTGCACTCTACTGCATCAGGTTTTGGTCAGACCCTTCGGTAGTGACTGGTTCAGGTTGGATGACCCGAGTTGGCTCAGGTTGGATGACCCGAGTTGGATCAGGTTGGATGACCCGAGTTGGGTCATGGACTGGTTCGTTTTGACTAACTCAGTTGGACCCGAATTCACCTCTGTATTTTCTGTATTTTCTGTATTTTCTGTGTCTGGTACAGATTATATTTGATTCAAGTTTACCTGATTAGTAGTGGATTCTTGGTTTACCTCAATTTCTAGACATTTTAAGAAACATAGATCAAAGAAATCCAATTCTATTCGATTCTCCCCCTGAATTGGACTTTCGGTTTGTTTAAAAAAATATTCACCTTCTAAAAATGTGACATCCATGGTTGTAAAGAATTTCCTTGTGTTTGGATTATAGCATTTATATCCTTTTTATGTGTACCGAATCCCAAGAAAATGCATTTTTGTGCGCAAGGTTCTAATTTTGACCGAAAATTCTTTTGAACATGCACATATGCAATGCACCCGAAAATTCTAGTGGGTAAATTTAGAACTGACGGAATTTTGATATGAGAGGCTAACATTTTGTAAAGGAGTTTGGTAATCATTTACTCGAGTTGGTGTACAATTAATTACATAAATTGCAAAAGACACCGCATTATCCTAAAAAACCAGGGGCATATTACTCTCAAACAATATCGACCAAGCGGTTTCGAGAATATGCCTATTTTTTCTCTCCGCTACTCTATTTTGTTGAGTTCCCACACACGAGGTCTCATGTATAATCCATTTGTCCTTAAAAAAATTATGCAAATTCTTATTTACATATTATGTCCCATTATCACTTCTTATAACTTTTATCTCTTTTTCAAATTGAGTTTTCACCATGTTAAAAAAATCTTGAAACACTTTTGTCACTTCATCCTTAGTTTTAAGTAAATAAAGCCATGTCATCTGTGTACAATCATCAGTAAAAAGTATAAACCATTGACAACCAGACTTTGAAACAACCGGGGATGGTCCCCAAACATCAGTATGAACTAAATCGAACGGAAGAAGTGTTTTATGACAACTAGCAAGATATGTTGTACGATGACTTTTTGCCTTGATACAAGTTTCACATACAAACTGTTCATTTTTTAAACTAGAAAATAAATGAGGGATGCCCTAATCTCTGATGCCACAACAAAACTTACCCTCTCAATTGTTTAGGATCGGTTTTTGAAAGAAATGAGTGTCCTGTCTTCATCTCCTCCAAGTAATACAATGCATCTCGCTTAGTACCACGGCCAATGATCTCCTTCGTGAGGATATCCTGAAAAACACAGTGATTTGGAAACATGAGAGCTACACAATTTCGTTCTTCAGTTAAGTGTCCAACAGAAACCAATTTTGTAGATAAAGAGAGTACTAGCAAGGTGTTTGTAAGGGTAAGAGTCTTAGAAATATACATCTCCTGCTCCGTTTACAAGATACTCAATTCCGTTTGCGTTAAGAATACCATCCTTTTTTGTATGTTTTCTTAACCTAAAGTCCTTTTCTGAATAAGTCATGTGGTTCGTAGCTCCCGAGTCTATAACCCATTCTTTTGTTTTTCTAGTATTCCAGATATCGAGAAAGTTACCTTGTTATGAGTTATTCTGGTTTCTAAAACTACCTGCAGCATGAAGAGCAACTGAACCGGTCCCATTGCTGACTTCGGCCTGATCTGCACCTCGGACTTGAATTGTATCTGGTCCGTGTGTTTGATCTCGATGTGCCCATACGAGTCCCTGCTGCCTCTCACCCCTTGTTTCGGATATTGCAACCGTTATCTTTCCCCTCCCTGTGACATGTTGCTTCTCTTTTTTCCTCTCTTTGTACCAATCAGGATAACCAACAATTTGAAAGCAGTGTTCTTTCACGTGCCTTGTTTGACCACAATGAGTACACTTCGACTTAGACTTATCAACATAAGATGAGTTCTTATTCAGTGTTAGATATACCTCGGGAATTTCAAGCACCTTTGAAATCATGGCAGTCGAAGCTTGTGATATTTCTTCTCCATCTTTCAGCATGATCTCCTGCCTCACTGCCTTCTTTCTTACCCTTGCGAAGGCTTGTTCCACTGTGGGAAATGGTGTGAGTTGAAGGATATTCGCTCTCTCATTGTCCAACCGATCATCAAGTCCATCGAGAAAAGTATAATCCCTGGTTTCTTGAATAAAACTATTAAATTTTTTAATATCTTCCTCATGAACCATGGGGTTAGGCCGACGAAAATCAATTTCTTGCCATAGACTTTACAAATCATTATATTATTCTTCTACATATTTACCCGACTATCTTAGTCGAGTTACCTTCTTATTTAGTTCAAATACCTGAGCGGCATCGCTGCCATCATAAAACATCGTAGATAGAGCGTCCCATACTTCTTTTGTTGTTGGAAACCGAATGAACTTGTCCGTCAGATTCGATTCAAGAGAGTTGATCAACCATCCCTTCACCACTGTGTCATCAATATCCCACTTCGGATATAGTGCATCTTGGGGTTGTGGAGGAGGCAGATTTCCCATTATGTGCCGCAATTTGTCTCATCCCTTCACATACATCGTTACTACTTGAGACCATAGGGAGTAGTTTTTTCCATTGAGTTTCACAGAGATAGGGTTCAGGTGGATGAAGGTTCCGTCTATGGGTATGGTTACAGGTGGGTTCGGGTTCTGTTGAATGGCCATAATTTGGGTTTGTTGTAGTGCAACGAGTTGGGTTAGTTTTTCCAACAAAGCTGTGTTGTATTATCATCTCTTGACGCGTACAGGTTCATTCATGGTGGAAAGAAGGTTAATGGTGAGGTCTTCGAATTTGTTATGAATCGATCAGTGCTCTGATACCATGTCAAGTTTTAGATAATCAAAGACAAATAACACCACACTCCCTCAAACCTCCCTCCCTTTCTTTTATATCATTGAATTATTCTTTCTTACATAATTCTACTTGGCTGCCTCTATTTATCTAGTCGCACAGCCATATTCAATAAAAAATTAAATACATCAATTTTAGAAGAAATAAATCACCATATAGGCCAACTATGAAAAATACTATTATACCATTCAAATATTGCCTATACAGAACAAGAAATAAACTTAGATTACTAAATAAATGAAAGGTGCACCGCCTCCTTCATGACCCATGTTAGATTAGTAAACAAATCAAAGGTGCACCGCTTCCTTCATGACCTCCTTCATGACCCATGTGACACACATATTAGCTTGCAACTTCAACAGTTATTGGCTTTGTAACTTTATAAAGTTATATATATGATGAACACTTTATTTTTGGTTTAGTAAAAGAAAAGAAAATATATAAGTTGTGCCAATACTCTCAGTCCCTCATATTTTAGCCTTTCTAGGGGCTAATTAGCTAGCTAAATATTTTGCTAATTTATATGATTATCTTTATATGATCTTTTCCAGTGCAGTTTTTTAATTTTAGTAGTGATGTCGACATAAACCTACAGCAATGTTGCTATCTAATTACATCACTGAAAATAATATTGTCATTAAAAAGACCCAACTGTTTATATTTGTACTACTTTTCCTTCAATCCTTACCTTTGTTGAAGACTTGAGGTGCATCAAGTACAATTCCTTAGGCTACGTTTGGATGCACTCTAGAATAGCTAGAATAGCTACTGTTTAGAATAGTAAATAAGAACAGCTACTGTTTAAGAACAGTGCTAACTCAAGCTATTCGAAATAGTGAAAAAGTTGTTTGGATTGCATATTAGGAATAGAGTTTGGAGGGAATGAATAGAGTAATAATTTATGTGTTAGATTAAATGTTTTTATTAATACGTAATATAAAAATCTTTTTATCCAATACGTAATATAATATTAATTTAATTATTAAATAAATTATTAGATTAAATATAATATAATTATTAGACTAAATATAATAAATATAATATTAATTTAAATATTAAATGTAATATAATATTATTTTAAATATTAGATTAGTATTAAATAAAATATTAGATTAAATATAATATAATATTAGATTAAATATAATATAATATTAGATTAAATATAATACAATATAATATTAATTTAATTATCAAATGTAATAAAATATTATTTTAAATATTAGATTGGTATTAAATAAAATATTAGAGTAAATATAATATAATATTAGATTAAATAAAATACAATATAATATTAATTTAAATGTTCAATGTAATATAATATTATTTTAAATATTAGATTAGTATTAAATAAAATATTATATTAAATATAATATAATATTAGTTTAAATATAATATAATATTAGTTTAAATATAATATAATATTAGTTTAAATATAATACAATATAATATTAATTTAATTATTAAATGTAATATAATATTATTTTAAATATTAGATTAGTATTAAATAAAATATTATATTATATTATTATATTAAATATAATATAATATTAGTTTAAATATAATACAATATTTTATTAACTTAATTATTAAATTTTATATAATATTATTTAAAATATTAGATTAGTATTAAATAAAATATTAGATTAAATATAATATAATATTAATTAAATATAATACAATATAATATTAATTTAAATGTTAAATGTAATATAATATTATTTTAAATATTAGTTTAGTATTAAATAAAATATTATATTAAATATAATATAATATTAGTTTAAATATAATAAATATAATATTAATTTAATTATTAAATGTAATATAATATTATTTTAAATATTATATTAGTATTAATTAAAATATTATATTATATTATTATATTAAATATAATATAATATTATTTTAAATATAATACAATATTATATTAATTTAAATGTTAAATGTAATATAATATTATTTTCAATATTAGATTAGTATTAACTAAACTATTAGATTAAATATAATATAATATTAGATTAAATATAATACAATATAATATTAATTTAAATGTTAAATGTAATATAATAGTATTTTAAATGTGAGATTAGTATTAATATTGATAGCTCCAATCGCTATTTCAACTTTTTGTTAGAATAGCGGAACAAGGCTATTTTTCTTGTTCCGAATAGCAAGTAGTGCATTCGGTTGCTCAAGCTATTCGAATAGCAATGTTATTCTAAGAATAGCACTATTCTTAGTGCATCCAAACATACCCTTAATGTACAACTGCATGAAGTACAATTCCTCTCTAACAGCCAATTAATGTTCGGTGGTCCTTGTAAATAAAACTGATAGTAAAGATAGTCAACACTATCTGCTGTTCAGTTTTTCAACCGATGGTGAAGTGATCAGCGTCATTTGTTTTCAACCGATGGCATATGTATATACTTTTGCTATCAGGATCATAGCCATCGGTTTAACAACAGATGGTGAAGTGTAATTTGAACCGATAGTAAATGATTTTTTTGTAGTAGTGTATATAGAGTTGGGCTATGATGCATTGCAATGTATAAGCCCTTTTGTACATTGGACTATAAATTATTGATTTTGACTTCAAAACAACCGATCCAAACTGTTCAATTTGATATCCATATAAAATGTATTTAGAGATCAAATTTTATATTTTTTGGAAATTATTTGCTATTTTTATAATTTTTGAAAATCATTATTTTTCTATAGTCTAGAAATTTCTGACAAACAACGATTTTCAAAAATTCTAAAAAAGTAGTAAATAGTTCCAAAAAATATAAAATTTGATCTCCAAGCACATTTTGATATGGAGAACATGTTGAGCCCTTTATATCGATTATCTGAACTTCAAATCTAATGATTTGCAGTTCAATGTACAAGAGGATATATACATTGCAATGCACATAAGCCCAACTCTCTCTATATATATAGAATTACTAGATATATAGATGTATCAGATTTAGCAAATTACAAGCCCAAAACTCTCTGCCTTGTGAATCTAATTTTGGCTCAATTAAGCAACGTCCATTCCTGCAAATAGGGTCATAATAAATTAATCAAGCATTTAAGCTCAATCAATCAATTTATTAATTATCTCCAAAATCAGCAAGATAGGTTTCCACTAATCAATGAAGCACCTTACTATCAATCAGCAAGTGACGTCGCAAAAAAAAATTGATGGTTAGCAGGTCACCACAGAAACGCAGAAAAAGAAATGATTTTATGATCTATATACGTATTATTCATTGTACTGAAACTGAAAGAGGGAAACAGAGAAAGTTTGTTACGGCAAGAGGCTTGCTACCAACATTTTTAGGTACCCCAGTAAACCGGTCATTTTCTGGCCGGTTTACTCTATTTTTTTTTTTTTTTTAGACACTATGAAAATCAAAATATTGAAATCTAACACTGAAAATTTGAAATATTTGTTTAAATTATTTGTTATATTACTTCTTTTGATATATAATTAGCATATTTATACTAAAATACGCTAGATTAATTGAAATTATGTTGAATAACACTAAATTATGTTAAATTACGCTAAATTACATTACATTACGCTAAAATACGGTAAACTACGGTAAATTACATATGAATAGAGACGATATCTTCACTGAAAAGGCGAAAAACAACGACGAAACTTCAAACGGTCATTAAATGACGCTCGAGTGTCCGATTTCAGCAAATGACCACTTTTCAGAAAGCTTGCGAAAATACGCATGCGTCCATGACAACAATGCTGGAAATGCTGGATTCCAGAATTTAGAATCGCCAAAAAACAAAGGGAAGAGCCTCAAAACTTGAGTTGAAGTTTCCGATTAAAATTTTCATTTCTATTATTCAATCCAAGTAGCTCAGTAAATTAGTTACATAATGAACTTGTAGAATACCAGTTTTTACTATTTTTGGAATTTTTTTACTATTTTTTGTGATTCATGAAAGATGAGCAAAATCAGTCTACTATAACGTAATTTTGTGTAGTTTAGCGTAATTAGCGAAGTTATTGTAATTGAGCGTAATTTAACGTAATTTAGTGTAATTCAACATAATTTCAATTAATCTAGCGTATTTTAGTATAAATATGCTAATTATATATCAAAAGAAGTAATATAACAAATAATTTAAACAAAAATTTCAAATTTTCAGTGTTAGATTTCAATATTTTGATTTTCATAGTCTCTAAAAAAAAAAAAACAGTAAGCCGGCCAGAAAATGGCCGGCTTAGGGGGGGTCGGGCAGAAAACGAGTAAGCCGGCCATTTTCTGGCCGGCTTGGGCATTTTTCGCAAGAGTTCGGAAATCTGGGCATAATTAATAATTTGCATTAAACTTTGGATATTAATAAAAATGTCGGGGCTTGCTACAGCGATTTCGACTGCACAGAATAAAAGCACCTAACAAATGATTAACATCTTAAAAACTAAAATAACAATGTTTAAGTTAGTTCATTTTGATTGCAATGATTTTGACAGAGCAGATTTTATTCATGCAGCGCACAAATCATATACATCGATGTTTTGACTATTGTCCGACTGTCTGTGCGCTGCATGAATTAAAAATTGTCCTGTCAAAATCTTCACCTCCTGATTTCCAAATACAAAAAATTAGTGTGGATAGAATGATTTTGAAATAAAAGGAAATGGAACTAGTAGGCCTATGTTACCCTACTCTTGAATTAGTTATTAGGTCTTTTGTAGTAATATAGTTGAGTAGAACTAGGGCCGACATTTTTATTAATATCCAAAGTTTAATACAAATTAGTATTTATGCCCAGAATCCAGCCCAATATTGAAAAATGCCCAAGCCGGCCAGAAAATGGCCAGCTTACTCCCCCCCTAAGCCGGCCATTTTCTGGCCGGCTTACTCTTTTTTTTTAACCCGTAATTTTCTATTAAACTTTTGATATTAATAAAAATGTCGGTTTAATCTTGGATATTAATAAAAATGTCGGTTTCATTACTTCTTATTTAGTAGTTTCGTACAAAATAATAAAGTACACACAAATTGCAAATAGAGTCCACACAATTTTTACAACATGCATACAAATCACCTATTACTACTACGTCTAAAATTTAATCCCCGAAGTAAACAACTTGTGAAAGATGCCCTACGAGATGGTCTACCATATGGCTCTGGTTGCTCACTAGATGGGCCGGCCTGGGTTTCAGATGGCGCTGCTTGGCTTGTAGATGCGCTGCTCGGCTTGTAGATGGCGCTGCTTCGCTTGTAAATGCCCTTGTTGTATGTCTAGTAGTGGACCTCCTCGGTTGGATCCCAGATGTCTCCCCTTGCACCCCAACCGCCTCTCCTCCTATGGCAACTGCCTCTCCCATTGCTTCGGCATAGATAGCAGTTGCATCTAAATGGCTTGTAGCTGTGCTACGCCGTGACCCTCCGGACCCACTTTCCGACGCCATTACTTGCTCATTTTCTGCCGCATTTGCTGCGTTTCTTGCCTCTGCATTTGCATGTGTTACTTAGTAAGTTGGTATAAATTGAAAAGAAAAATAATTTTGGATGAATGTTACATACCTCTTCGTTGCCTATCGGAAGTGGAACGGCGAGGCTGATGCCCCCTTCGTCTACCTTCCATTTCATCCATCGTCATTACATGACGGATGTGTTTTTGCCTCCCCTTCCTAATCCAACCACTGCTCGGAAGGATTCTGTCTCTAGCATTAGCAGGCCAGTCTCCCATATTGCCAATTGTATTGAACACATGGTTTCAAGTACTCACAAGATAGTTCACAGTATACCAGTCTGCAACAAAGTTGTCCTCTTGCCAGTCTGCCCATGTCGCTACGGGTGCAAGGAACGTACTCATTTGGGGATGAAACTTGGTACTGACCTTGGCCGTGCGTGTAACGCACCAACGTGCTCTGATCTTTTGCAAAACCCGGTCAGAAAGAACCTGCCCCTTGTCTTGTAATTCCATTGCTCAATGTCGCTGCTGAACAAACCATCTATTGCACGTGTAGAACGTATCCTCCACTACGACTCGTTCGGAAGACATTGTTGAGCGACTCGGAGCCGTTTGTTGTCATGATACCAAACCGGTATCCTCCGTCACAGGTTTGGAAAATCTTCTCATAATTGGACGGCTCCAGCACATCACTAGGACGTACTTTGCCCACCATCTTCAAATATGCATTACACTGCGGATTTAGCTGCACAAAAACAAAGGGGCGTTATTTCATTTTCATAAAATTCTTATAAAATAATTAAACGAAATGTTATAAGTTAGACATACATGAGCAAACTCTTCAAACATCTCTTTCAACCTTCTCGGCTTCTTCCTCCTTGCTCCTTCCCTGAACCTCCATCCGTACCACTTGTTTTTTCCACAGTTCTGGACCAGGTTGTCAGCAACATGTTGTATACAATATCTGTGCACAAAAAGCTCGGGAGGCCATCAGTATTCAGTGGTCAGTGCAGCTTTGATCCCCTTGTGCTGGTCCGATATAACACATACAGATTTACTACATCCGAGCACTTCATTCCTCAACCACTGCAAGAAAAAACCCTAATTCTTAGTATCCTCCTGCCGCACAATTGTAAATGCAATAGACAACAATTGGTTCTCGGCATCGTAGCCGCAAGCTATCAAAAGCCTCCCCTCATATCGCCCAGACAAGAAGCAGGCATCTATGCTGATCACTGGTCTCAAGTACTGGAATGCTGCAATGCATGGACCAAAAGCCCAGGCTATGGCTCTGAACTGGGCAACACCTGACATGATTTGTCCTGTTTCCTTATTCCGTACCGGGCTGGTTAGAAATTGGTGAGTCGATCCGGGATTGTTGTGGCAAATTGCCATCAACAGTGGTCTCAGCAAGCTGTATGAAATCTCCCAACTCTCAAATTGTTGGGCTATTGCAAGCTCACGGCCCCTCCACAGTCGGTTGTATTTAGGTGTCACATTGTTGTACACAGCCAAAACAATGTCTGCCACCGTCTGGATGCTTATACATGGGTCATTTTTAATGCTGTTCTCAATGACATCGGTAATAAGTGATGCCGTCAGACATTCGTGGTCGTCCTTTGTGTGCTCAGTCCTACATGTGTGAGGTATGTCTTGCTTAGTTATAACCCATGCATCTGCACATCCCGTCAGCTTTGCCCGAAGCTCATAACGACAATTCGGGTCCTTGCACACCAGATGAATCCGATCCCTGTCACTTTTAACTCCTGATTCTTAGTTATATGGTGCTCTCTGATCTTCTTCATTAGATCTTCTTTGCTTTTAAAATATTGGTGTGCAGTCAGCTCACCTTTGTACTCAATCCGTTGCCCATAATAACCAATATCTGCTTCTCTAAACTCAAAAATATCATAGAGTCTAGAAACGGGTGCGTATCAGTCCGGCCACTAAGCAGCTCTTTAGCTGTTTCAACCGGCCCGTCTTCACCGCAACCGTCCACGTGATCTGAATTCCCCCACATTTCTCCTTCAAATTCATCCCCGCTCCTCAGATCATCCTCTGATATTTCATTAATATCTTCAAAGTCCTGGCAGGTTGCATTGTCTACTGGTGCAGGTCTGGGGTAAGGTGATACTGGAGGTAACGGTAAAGGAGCCACATTTACGGATCTAAGTGGGGTTAAAACTGAGTGTCTTGGTCTACCTCGATGGTGTCTAGGTGGGGATGAAACTGAGTGTCTTCGTTGAGGTGCTGGTGGAGTGACGTAGTTGTAGGTTTCTGGGTCAGGTTCGATTAAAGGAAGCTCACGTCTGTATGTTTCTGGTTGTGGGGTATAATGTGGTGCCGCTGATCCAGAGCCTGAACTTCCAACCCTGGGCTCTATCAGAATTCTTCTAGCAAATATTTCTATTAGAAAATTTCCTTCGGACCTCAAATAACCGAACATGCCTCTCCACGTACTCTCATATACCAGTTTTGCAACCATTCATTTCCCGCTGGAGGGATGGCAATATCGGGTTGCCAATTTTAGGTCCCACCTTTCTGGGTTGTAACCGGTGTGTGTGTGTAAACTATGGATTTTAGGTTCAAAAGGAAGATGTCATCTGGAATCATTAATGAATGAGCTGCATCTTTGTTGTAATAAGCCCCGTGTGCATTAGTAAGCATCTTCCCACCATAGTGTAATGAAATAAAGGCCATGGTAAACAAACTACATTTTAGAAAATGGTAAACAATTGTCAGGTTACTAAATGGTAAACAATTGTCAGGTAACTAAATAGTAAACAATTGACAGGTTACTACTTCTTTTTGTGTTTAGGGTTTAGGGTATAGGGTTTAGGGTATAGGGTATAGGGTTTAGGGTTTAGGGTTTAGGGTTTAGGGTTTAGGGTATAGGGTATATGGTTTAGGGTTTATGGTTTAGGGTTTAGGGTTTAGGGTTTAGGGTTTAGGGTTTAGGGGATAGGGGATAGGGGATAGGGTTTTGGGTTTTGGGTTTAGGGTTTAGGGTATAGGGTTTAGGGTATAGGGTATAGGGTTTTGGGTTTTGGGTTTAGGGTTTTGGGTTTAGGGTATATGGTTTTGGGTTTTGGGTTTAGGGTTTAGGGTTTAGGGTATAGGGTATAGGGTTTTGGGTTTTGGGTTTTGGGTTTTTGGTATTGGGTATTGGATTTTGGGTTTGGGGTTTGGGTTTTTCGGTTTTTTTAATTAAATTTAATTTTTTTAATAATATAATTAATTATTCTATAAAATAAAAAATAAAAAATAATAATAATAATAAAAATATAAAATTACCTTAATAGTAATTTGCGCTGCTGCCTTGGGGTGAAGGGAGGGGTGTCATTTTATAGATTATTTTCGGTAAAAAAAAAATACTAAGCCTGCCAGAAAATGGCCGGCTTAGGGGGGGAGTAAGCCGGCCATTTTCTGGCCAGCTTGGGTATTTTTCGATATTGGACTGGATTTTGGGCATAAATAATAATTTGTATTAAACTTTGGATATTAATAAAAATGTCAGGAACTAGGGTGTTCTTAAGCTCACCAAGTTTTTTTGTGAGCTGAACTCAAAAATCTATCGGATTGGATTCAAACAACACATCCAAACAGTTAAAACCGATCTACTTCACGAGTGATGCATTTACATGTCAAATTTATAATTTTTCAAATTAGTTTAGTATAAAATCAAGCAGTCAAAAAATAATGAAAAATGAACTCATTAAAATTAACTTATAAATCATCTTTTTTTTACTGCTTGACTTCATACTAAATTAGTTCAAAATTTTTTTAAAAATTCATGTAAACGCATCACTTATTTAGTAGATCGGTTTCAATAGTTTGGATACGTCGTTTGAAGTCAATCCGATAGGTTTTTGAGTTAAGCTCACAAAGGAACTTGATGAGCTTAAGAACACCTTAGTTTTACTCAATATAGTTATCACTTCATTTTTATCATTTTTGTAGATTCTCAAACCAATTTTCTGATTAGTTAATTAATTACAAAACTTATAATAGGAACAAATTTTAATATAGGGTTTGCATAAAATTTTATAAATATACTGTATCTATCCAAAACCACGCTTGCAAATTGTTTGACATTTCCGACATGCATATATACGGCCTTTAACGAAGGTATAGTTCAAAGTATGATTTCTCTGAGTTTATTGAAGTTCAATATTTATCCTTTTTCTGATACATAATTTGATATATCATGGGATATACAAAAAAAAATTATGATGTTGCAATATTTTCCTTACAAATAAATCAAATAATTGATCTATTAATTGATACGAATGCTTCTAATCAAATAAATGATCAGTTAATCATTCTTTAAATATTAGAGTGAGACGATCCATAATAGAATTATTTATATGTGGGCGCATATATGTAGATCTAATTTTTGTGGTATCTTATAATGAAATGATTGCAGGAATGATTAAAGTAGAGATTACTAGTTAAAATAAATTAATTATCTTTGAAAGAAAAAACTTGTGACCTTGGTAGTTTAAACATACTTAAAATGTGTGGGCTCATGTGATGATAAATTAACAACAAGTGACTCGAACTTTTTAAAGAAAGTAAGAATTAAAGTTGTATGATTTTGACATAGTTAACATTTAATTAATTACAAGAAATTTTAATCAAATAATTTATAGAACACTGGACGAAGCTAAATAAATGGAAGGCAACGTTCTTAGAAAAAAAAGAGAAATTAAGGAATCGACATTAAAAAGAATGGGTAATACAAATAGAGAGTTACTAAATATATAGATGTAACTGAATTTAGCAAGTTACAAGCCCAAAACTCTCTTAAATTTGAACCAGAGTAATCTCCATTCTACAAATAGGGTCATAATTAATTAATCAATTATTTAAGCTCCAGTAATAATCAATTAATCAGTCAATTAATTAGCTCGAAATGCTGCAACAGTGTGATGGTTCCCACATGTACGTACAATATACAAGATAGAGTTCCAGTAATGTTACAAGTTCCCAATAAAAATAACCAAAACTTCATAATTATCCATTCAAACTAAAAAAATAATTATTATCTATTTTAATGGAAAATGTGTAACAGTAATTGCAATCTCTCATAACATTTAAGAATCTGATCTTCGGATTCGGATCGATTTTCTTCTTCTTCTTTTTCCAAATTTTGCATGGTTTTGAATTTGAATGACTATAATTAGCATAATTGGAGTTCAAGTCTTATCAGGTTTTCAAACAATCTTGATAAGAGTACATATGTATATATCATGCGTGTATGTGTACCATTATTGTTATTTGGTTAATTCACCAAAGAGCACACACACATCTTATATCAGATTTCGGTCGTTTGGGTTAATCCACTTCAGAAAATTGTTGGTCCAGAATCCAGATATATATATAGATTATTTTTAAAAATTCGGATTACGGGTTAGTCGGATGCTGGTAATTTTACATTCATATTCTTAATATTTGCAATTTATTTAAGTTTGATTTTTGTAGATCTGAGACGGATTTCGACATCGAATTTATATGGTAGAATATTGTTTCGGTTGATCGGATCAGACTAATTTGTTAGACCAAATTTTGCATCAGAGCAACCAATAGAAACATAAATAAAACGACTTAAGAATATTCATATAGACAATTTCTTCGTTAATTTCTTAATTTTTTTTTCTAAATTTATATTCTGACTACAAGTAGGAAATCAATGGTCCACACTCCACAACGTAACACATTTAAGGAGAAATTAACTCAACTGGTGCTAGTGATTGATATACATAATACAACACTAATTAATTGAACAGTTTTACACTTGAAAATCATGAAACCTAGTAATTTTTTCCTATATAGGTTGCAAACAAAATATCCTCAAAAGAATATAAATTACACAGGTAAGTACTCATATGTGTCCCTAAAAATGCCAACTCATAATTACTATTCTAGCACTAATTGAACAAGCATCTCATCTGCAAATTCTTCCCATGCTAGCAGATAGGGTCGGACCCAATTTGCTCACACAAAATATGACGTAACAAAATAAGATCAATACAGTTAACCGGGAAAAATGGGTTATGGGCCGGAGTTATGAAACAAATAATAACTAATATTGCCAAATCCATACCCAATAAATACCAGGTGAGCTAGAGCCATTAACATTCTTCTTTCGGCCTGGAGCCTTCACACCTTTCTTCGGGGCCTGAGAGTTGAAAAGACTTATAAGAAATCCATTGCAAAACAAAAAACAAAAAAAATCGAGATACTAAGACGGATAAACAAAGAAACAGGATCCTCTTCTGCACGTAAATAAACCCTTGTTACTGGAATACCAGGTGAAAGTATCAAATCCATTGTTTGAGAAGAGAGGATAGAGCAGCGAAGAAGGAGAGGCTTTTTTAATGCTCAGCAACAATTCTTTTCAATATGCTGCTGAAGTACAGGCCTGAGGATAGAGCAGCGAAGAAGGAGAGGCTTCTTAAGAGAGCCGAGGCCGAGGCCGAGAAGCCTATTGTTGTGACGTAGGGCCTGAATCATGTTACGTATCTCATTGAGCAGGTATGTTGTTCTTCTTTTATGGGTTTTGCCCTAAATTTTTGGGAGAACTGTTGGTATACCCGTTGAAACATTCTAGATTGCATATTTTTCCATCAAAACATTATAAATTGTTGGTACTCCCATTGAAAGCTTGGTGCATTCTAAACCTTGGTCCATACAATAAAAAAAATTGAAAAAATGTAAAATTTGGTCTCCAAGTACATTTTATGGAGATCATGTTGAATGGTTTGAATCAACAGTTTGGACTTGGAAAATTAAGATATGACCGCATGTTAAAAGAGAAGTTTTTATATGCACATATTACAATAGCCCAGCCCTTATTATAAATATCTGCTTTCCTATTATACATATATTTTGGAATAAAATAGAGGGTCGGCATTCTCCAGTAGTTTATATGAAAAAAAATAGCAATCAGGTTTTATCATCCGATCAAATAAAGTTAATTAATGAATGTTTGTTTTTCTGTAATCCTTGGACAAACGTTTGCAGCGGTATAAAAATAATTTATTTCCTACAAACTGCAATTAAAATTAGTACACCATACACACACAGATCGAACACCATGTCAACCCCGTGATAAGTTCATGCAAAATAAAAAATAACGACATTTACAAGCAGATTTACAAGAGACTGAAATTCAACTACTAGATTATATTTTACAAAAGGGAGTGAACCTGGTTTTTGGCAACACCAATAGGCATGCTACTCTACAGCAATTCTCTTTACTTTGGTTGTTCAATATTTCCCATCTTTTGCTTTTAGAGAGCCTGACTGTGCTTGCCAGTTGCCATGTCTCATAAAATTACATGCAGAAGTTATAACCAGTTCGGGTAGTAGTAGGGAGCGCACTCGTTGGTTGGTCGGCAGAGACCTTTGCTAAAGACCCAAACTGTAGCTTGACGCTTTCTCCATTGTCCAATGTCTTTACGACGTACCTGTTGATTACACAATTGACTCCATTTACAGTAAACATATTCATCTGACCCAAACAATGAATTCATGTCTTATCTTGAATCGACAGGATTTGATTTCAGATAGAGATAGAACGGCACAAAAAAAGAGTCAAAAAAGACTAACCATCCATTCAAGCATTGTGCCGTTACAACTGCAACACGTCCAACAAAGTGGGGTGGTGTCCTCTTGTTTCCCTAATATAGAGATACACTGGATAAGAACCAAGAAATAGGGGTGTTCAAATGGCCGGTTCGGTTAAAACCGAATTAAAATAATCAAACCAAAATTTTATTCAGTTTTCCAAAATCTAACCAAACCAACCGAATTAAACTTGTGAACCCAATAACAGCCGAACCAAAGTAAATTTCGATTTGTTTGGTTGAACCGAAATAAGAGAGATTAAATTTCAAAAGATCAAAATTCAATATATACACAAATACATTTAATAATCATAGAAATAAATATCAAGATATATATCAGTCGAACCGAAATAAGAGAGATTAAACCGAACCAAATAGAAAAAAGCAAAGTAAATTAAGTAAATTTTGATTTGTTCGGTTGAACCAAAATAAGAGAGATTAAACCGAACCAAATATAAAAAACCAAAGTAATTCAAAAATTCAACCGAACTGAACCATTTAATACAAAATTTGTCGGTTCATTTGAAAACCAAATAAACCGGATCCAATGAACACTCCTAAGAAAGCTAGTCTGTTGATTTTGGGACTGATTTTGTTAAGTCTGAGCCAGAGGGTGGACGCCAGGCTACTATGTTAAAAAGACCTTCACAGATCCACCGGGTAAAATTTGGGTTCGAAACTACCGATCTTGTAACCTCTGCAGAGGTTTCAGGGTCGCTGGGCCAGCTAGGTACCAGTAGCTTGATATTGAGATGAACTGGACAGTACAGTAATCTTTTCTAGTACTACTCTTGAAGCAAAAGCTTTAGTAATTAAGTAATATACCTTTATAATAACCCGATCAGAGATGGCCAGAGGGAACAGGGAGGCTCTATTTCGCAATAAGTCATTTGTGAGATGATCATCATAACCGCATTTCTCCTTCAAACAAAGAAGTCATGGATTAGCAAGTAGTGTAGATATACCGGTCGGTGTTTTATACAGTATAGGACTTGTAGGAAATAACGCGTCTGGCTAGGAAAGCTAGTTAGGGGTAAATGTGATCATCTCCCTCTTTAAATAAAATATAAAAAAAAACTAAAATGTTAATAAAACAAAGATTTAGCAACTAGAAACTGGTTTTGCTCAATATACCTGCTCGAGCTGGTCTCTTCTTCTCTTTGAAACTTTCCATATATGCATCTCTTCTTCACGTCGAAAAGCTTGAACTGCTGAACGAAGAGCTGAAAACAAAATGTTACAAAATAAGTTGCAGTAGCACTAGAAGAAAACATGTGCTAACCATGCAGTAATTGTCTGGAGATCCTATCACCTTTCTAAGCAAATTAATAAGATAAATGAATAAGCATTTTGAATTAGGTCCCAAAACTTATGGTATAAGTACAGTATGTGGAAGTAGAAAGGCCAAGACTAAGCTGAAATTACATCAATGGCTTACCAAAATGTTCTACAACTGAACCCATTAATAACTTTATGTGCTAAAATGGCACAAACCAAATGTCCTACCAAAGTTTGGCCGAACCAAATCTTCTGAAATAGGCTGAGAGCACTTGCAACATGATTTCTACAATCCAAAGAATTCACCAAAGTCAAATGACCGAAGGGGGCAGTAACTTGGAAAGGTGGAGATTTGATTTGTAAGTATAAACCATTCGAATCTAAAAATTACTTCTTTAAGAGAAGAAATAGAATTACATAATCGAGGGCATTATACACCATATCACACTGTAAGTACCTGTGCAGGTATATGTAGTAACGATCAATCCCTAAATAAACAGAATAACAAAAAAAGAAGACAGTAACAATGACCATTAAGTAAACTTGTTGCATGCCACCTCTTCCATACGAGTGGCCACATGTTAGTATCATCGCATCATCCATCAGAGCACCACTAAGTTAAGTTAAAAAGACAAAGTGATAATCTAAAACATTAGAAGAAAGAAAGTATAGCATTTTCCCATGCAATGAACCAAAGGCACTCAAGCAACACAAGCATGCTTTCACAATTCTAGCTCAGTGCTCTAGTGACCTAGTCAAGTAAAACGTGAAGGACATACTATGTCACCTCATCTGTCTTATTGGGCTCTCTTTTAAGGTTTTTTTGCAGAATGCACTCAATATTTTTCAGTATTTACAGATAGCACACACTTCTACTCGAATTTGCAATCAAAACCCAATTCACTTGGACAATAGCAGACAACACTGAACAGTCCCTTTACTTCAATCTGTCAACATTTTCGTAGGTTGAAATGAAAAGAGAGTAAACCAGGCCAGCTTAGAGATTGAAGTAAAAAAATGAATAACTTACGTTACAGGATCGGACAAGTGGGATCGCAACACATCCCAATAACTGCCCTCCTCCTGCCCGCTAAATCCACACCCGTTATTCTCAACTCTAAAAGGATCGTTCTGACCAG
This sequence comes from Carex myosuroides, assembly GCA_028015225.1. Taxonomy (NCBI): domain Eukaryota; kingdom Viridiplantae; phylum Streptophyta; class Magnoliopsida; order Poales; family Cyperaceae; genus Carex; species Carex myosuroides. The sequence goes on from CM051472.1 coordinate 10,484,318, forward strand.
AAGAGGGGCACGACCCGGCAACCCGGTTGAAGGTCTGTGCATAGCATGGTTCACTTCCGGCAATAACCAAAGCATTCTCATATCCTTGATGAGAGACAGAGAGGAAGAAGCTAAATCAAACTAAGTATCTACTACGTAGTACTGGTATGGTAGCATACCATGCCTTAACACAATTACTGGACATATCCAGTATCCTGGGCAGCTAAGATTGGTACTGAAAAATATAAAGTAAGGTGCTTTTGTTTTTTCATGGACTGTTCAAACCAGAACTAACTGTTCCAAAACCTCAATTGAGCAGCATTTTTGAAAAATAAAAAAACAATGAATAAGAGTAAGATCTGACTGGTAACCAACCGATAGGCTTGCACTGCGTAACTGGTAACTGTTCTCTTACCAGAAGAAGAAGCGTAGGTGTCTCGAGAGCTCCAATTCTCTCCCCGAATCTTCTCCAAATCAATACTGTCACCACCATGTCCGCCATTAACGATCTCTTCGTCCTCTTCTTCCCCTTCCGACTCCTCATTGAGGCCTCCATCCTCTTCGTCATCGTCCCCGTCGGAGAATAATCTCTCCCGGGTAAATGGCGGCGGAGGCGGCGCTGCCGTGGCGATCGGCTTGGGCGCCAAGGTGGGTGTAGAATTAGTGGTGACTTTGTCGAATGAAGCCATGTCGCTGGTCAAAGAAGAGAACCCTGGAGCAGGAATGTTTTCCAGTGAAGAGGAAAGAGTATAGCTGCCCGATAACCCGCTTACAATCCGGATGTGGTGTTATACCCGGGTTCGCCAACCCATTTTCGGCTTTTAGTTGACTTAAAAATTCTCTAGATATTCTATCAAACAGTATTAAATAAACTGGTCTTGTTGTAAGTTTAAAGTTATGACAACTTAAACTAAACCATTTCTTAATTTTGTGTTGCATTATGGACCTACTGTCAGTGACTATTTACAAATTTTATCACTCTCTTCTTTAAATCTTAATCAAATATAAATAATTTACACCAGTTTAAATCAAAATAATCAACTTAAGTTAGTGCGTTTTGAGTCCTCAATTATATCACCTTTAAAGTCTTAACAGTAACGTAAGCTTGCAGTCGCGTCGTTTTGAGTTGCAGAGTTTTACTGCATTCCACTTTCCCTTTTTGTTATTATTTTTATCTTTCAGCCTTTTGTCGTCGACGATTTATGAGTTATTGAAGTAGCTATAAATAGAAATTAATAACTTTTTGTCTTTACAGTTTACAATTTTTTCAACTTTTTTTCTAGTATACACTGTAGCAGGCTGGCTGTTTCATATATGTAATCTCAAACGCAGGAACATCGCCTTACAGCGAAATATCCTAATTCTAGTTCTTAATCTTCCACTTCTCTCTCGTCATCTCTAATAATTACTTAAGCCATCTCAAATAATTGTTAGCTAGCAAACCATGGTGTAATTTATGTCGATGCAAAAAAAAGTGTTAATATAATGGTAATTGTCTACATTGCAACCCACAATAGTTTAATTAAATAGACGTACTAAAGCTAAATCGAACTCACAAGCTAATCGGAATGTTGGATCAACTTTAAATTAACGAGCAGCAGTGGGTCATATTTATGTCACAAGTAACCCTTCTGTGTTTGGATGCATAAAGATAATAATTAAGTTTGTAATAATACTGTTATTTTCATTTGGTTGTACCATTGTAATACAAACATATTTATTCTTTTCTATATTAGAGTTAAATATTTAACACTTTGTATGCTTAAATTATAAATTACGTTTTTTTTTAGATGTTGAGTTTATTGAGGTGATTGGTTGAGGTTAAATGACTCAATTTGAGCTTTGATACTCTATTATTATTTTAGTTAGTAGTCGAAAGAAAGTATGATTTTTTGAAGTTTATTAAAGTTCAATATTTATTGTCTTTTCTGGTACATAGTTTAATTAATAATTGGATATGAAAAAAAAAGATGATGTTGTCTTATTTTCCTTAGCTAATAAATCAAATAATTCCCTTTTGATGTGAATACTTTAAATCAAATTAATGATCGGTTAATCAATATTTAAATATTAGGGTGAGACTCCATAATAGAATTATTTTATTAATATGTGGACACATATTTGTAGCTCTAAATTTTTAGGTGTCTTATAATCAAATGATTGCACAAATGATTAAGTTATAAATTAGTAGTTAAATTAGTCAAGAGAAATTTGTCAATGAAAGAAGAAACTTTGACTTTGGTACTTTAAACATGCTTAAAATGTGAGTGCTATTGTGAATTTGTGATTATAAATTAGTAACAAGTGAATCAAATTTCTTTAAAAAAAAGTACAGATTAAAATTAAACAGGATATTTGACATAGTTGGCATTTAATAAATAATAAGAAATCTGAAATAAATATAGTTGGCATTTCATAAATCATTGGAGGAAGCTAAATAAATGGAAAATAAATCTGCTGTGATTCTCGGGGGATCACAGGACCCTGCGATCCGATCTCAACTGTTGGTCTTTCTCGAGATGCGTGCATCAAAATTTACTTTCCAAGAACGTTTCTGAGATCCACGCACAAAAAAATTTGGACCGTTGATCTCGGAATTTCAGGATCCTGCGATCCCTCTCGGAATCGCAGTAGATTCGGACTCAAATAAATGACAAGAAAAAAAAAGGAAGAAGAGTAGATTTACATTTAAATGTTTAAAAATCATCCATCCTTGTATGAAAAAGTATTAAAAAAATTTAATTTATATTTATCTTTGATTATGCTAAATCTTTCAACACTTGTCTATTTCGTTAATAATCATAATTCTTAATTTGATATGTTAAATTTCAGTGCTTAATCAATGTTCTACTAAGCTACTGTTGATTGAACTTTTTTCAATTAAAATATATTGTGAATTTCTATTTTTTTTTTAGATTATAAGATTTGTGATCTATTTAAGATCATTTTAATTTTCTCAAACATTATTTATAGAATTTTTTTGGGTGTACAAACATATTGCTATAACAGATGAGTCACTAGCTAAAAGAGGTTTTTTTTTAATCTTTTCGAAGTTTGAGGCAGGTTATTCCTACATTATATTATATAAGACAGTTCCAATTAATTTCATTCTCAAAAAAGTTGTTAGCGTTCTAATATAATAATTGTTTTATATTTTTCCGCCACAGCTGGAGAAAAAAAAACATTTATTATATATTAGAAGAATACTGATGTGAATTGGCATTTTTTTTCTCAAAACTTACACGCTCCCCATGCCTATTTATCTTTTTGTTTAGTCAATTCATTATATTGCATTGGACCAGCTTTTATTATTCTTTTTTTTTAAGTAAAAGTTGTAACACGTTATTTTTTTAATTAGTGGACAAGAAGTTGTTCTTTCTTTACAAAAGAATATTTTATATATATTTTATGAAGAATTTTCTATCAAGACATGTATTTTGTTTTAACTCCATCTGTGTAGTTTCTACACAAGTTGTCCCAAGCTAAGAAAAAGGAGGAGAGTTCGTGATAGGCTTGGCGAGCTAGCGGTAAAAAAACAGTCTCTTTATGGAAATGAAACTTTCACGAATTGAGCAAGAGTGGTACTAGAATGGGTGACCTCCTAGGAAGTCCTTGTGTTGCTGACCGGTTGAATTTCATTTCTAGCCTATCCCAACTTGTTTGGGAATAAAATCTGAAGAAGACATGCATTTTTTCCTGTCAAAACTTTAATTCCAACAATTAAAATAATATGAAAATATAGTAAAACTGCTAACCCAGCCATAACATCGTATTAGCAACCAAATAAATCACTATAAATATAAAAAATGAACAAAATATATTCTTTAAGTGCTTATATTTAGGTAAGCTAAAAGCACGTAATTTAATTTGAAAATTTAAATTTTATGCATATAAACGCATCACTCGTAAGGTAGACGGTTTCAACAGTTCGGAGTCATCCTTTGAAGCCAATCCGATAGGTTTTAGAGTTGAGTTCACAAATAGATTTGGTGAACTTAGGAATACCCTAGTTCTACTCCTCTCTATGAGTAGAACTAAGGTGTTCCTAAATTCACCAATTATTTTTGTGACTCAACTCTAAAATCTATCGGATTGACTTCAAATGACAAATATAAACCGTTGAAACCCATCTACCTTACACGTGATGCATCTACATGCAAAATTTTAGAACTTTCAAATTAATTTAGTATAAATTCAAGCAGTTAAAATTAGAAGGTTTATAAATTAATTTTAATGCATTTATTTTTTGAACGTTTTTTTACCACTTGACTCTATATAAAATTAATTTGAAAATTAAAATTGTTTGCATGTAGACGTATCACTCGTAAGGTAGATGGGTTTCAATAGTTCAAATTCGTCGTTTGAAGCCAATCCGATAGATTTTAGAGTTGAGTTCACAAAAAAACTTGGTTAACTTAGGAACACCCTAGTTCTACTCCTCTATATGAGTAGTACTACTAAATAATAGTACATGTTGCATGGTTGAAAATTTTTAAAATTTCTTAAATTGTAAGTCAATAAAAATACAAGACCCGTTGTTTTCTTTAAAGTGTATTGCTTATGAGAATTAATTAGTTTAAGGCAAAAAAAGGATGGTATTCACAAAGGACAGAATCCGTATAAAAGAAAAAAAAATATCTTTTTGTACTGAGTATTGTAAATTGGGTGTCTAATATAACAGCCTTCTCTAAATTAGGCGTTTATATATTTATAAGGCAGGAGGTCATTAAACTTTGTTCTTTATCATAAACTAGTTATTTAAGTTTGATTTATTTTATTGTAGTTATTGGATTTTTTTATTTGTTCCAATCAAGTCATTCTGTTATTTTTTTTTTGTCAAGATATTAACAAAATATAAAGTAATATGGAGATTGATGAGCATATTCTCTTAGTATTTTAGACAGAAAAAAAATAATGAAATGACTTAATTGAAACAAATAAAAAGTTTAATAGTTACAAGAATTCAGATCCAATGTAATACCTAACTGAGTACAATGAGATTTGAGTTGTCAGATTTAATCTAGCACGAATTTTTAAGCAGACCACTTATATCTAAATAGACATCGTATACTTTTCGCCCGGCTGACAAAGGACAAAAATTTATTGACCTCGGTGAAATTAACTCTATTTATAATACTTTTTTTAGATTATATTAATTAGTAAATGGTTTATGATTCAGAGTAGATTAATAATATAAAGTTTTTAAACCAATTTTGAGTTCAATAGTTATTAGATGTAAAGGGTCGAAATTCGAAACGTCTGCAGCACCATAATTTGGCTCCAAATTGAAAAACTACATGAATTATTATTCTTGTTAGCAAAATAATATTTGATTAATAATTAGGCCCCAAATTGAAAAACTAGTGGCAAAAGTGAATGAAACTGAAAATTTTCTAGCGAAAAAATCTTGAAGCAGTTCTGGCCAGATAAAAAAAACAATCGGTTCTTCATTGTTCAGGTTATATGAGTTAGGATAAGTTACAAGCTAGAAATTTATATGAATCACTATTTATAAAAATAACAATCGGTTCTTCATTGTTCAGGTTATATGAGTTAGGATAAGTTGCAGGCTTGGCTCCAATTTATATGAATCACTATTTACGATACATAAATTGCAATTCTGGAAAAACAAAAATATGAATCGATCAGTTCAATTAGTGATAGCAATAATTATAATTGCTGTTATCCAATGGTTCCAAGTTATTCCATATTTGATTATGGCATAAGTCATGAAATAAATATCTTATTATACACTTATGCTACTAAATATAACTAAGTGTGATGGAATAGTAGTGCATAACAAATCACTTATGTCGTTATAAATTAACCCACTTATTCAGATTGCATAACTTACTCCGCGTCTCTCCTCTTAAATTAACCCACCCACCTACTATTAAATTCAAATTCAATCTCCCATCCGATCTTTCTTTCTCCTATTAAATTAACTAGCCTACCTCCTATTAAATTCACCATGTTCGATCTTTTTCCTTTCTTCCTTTGTGTTTCTTTCTCTTCTCTTCACACTGTTGCGCCTTTGGGTTAGAGAGAGCAAATCGAGCACACTCTGTCGCCTGCCTCTGCTTCGCTCCGGTAAGGTCACTTCTTCACTCCATGCCTTCTCCACTGCAAATTTTACATTTTGTTGTTCAATCTATGGTAAGAATGCACTGTGAAGGCAGAGAACGACAAATTAAGAATGCAATGTGCCCTTTTGATATTACGTAATATGTGATGGACAACTTATTTGTATTAGCTTTTTAATGTGATGGACAACTTATTTGTATTAGCTTTTGTATGTGATGGACAACTTATTAGTCATTTGACTTTCTAAATTAGATACCGTTGCATTTTAATTTTATTTCAGTTTTAATTTTATTTCTAAATTATGTAATATTATTTTTAAAAACCTTTGGATGTAAATTCTTGTGTTCTAAATTTCTTAATTCAACAATAAAATATAACAACATACAACTCAACAATTAGTTGTTTAAGCCATGATCTTAAGTAACTAACTCTAACCAAACCAGAATAGTTTAATCTATAACTTAACTTTAACTCACAACTAAAGAAGAATATCTTATGCCGTCATAACTTAGAATAAGCAACTTATTCCATCATAATTTAACCCACAACCAAACATGGGCTTAATGATTAAACTTCACAGAACTTTTTCTTGCTCATCTTGAAAGATTAGACAAGGCCTGATACACAACTTTATTTTTATATATATAATAAAGTACTTCTATCTAACACTAGTGCATGATACATCACTATAATAGCCAACAGTTTCAATGCCAATAACATTAAAAAAATAGCATTTTATTCAAAGTGCCATTTCTATTATCCTTTTGAGTGTATGAATATAGCAACTATATACACTAGCAATCAAAAGATTGTCAATATAAACAGGCTCAACGGAAAGTATTTGTATTTCTCATCCTTCGATTGGAGACGACGGTGATCCTATCATCCTGGAGCATGTTCATACTCGGTGCCAATAATCTTGTATACCGATCAAAGTACAACAACTGTTTCATTAGAAGAGCAAATTCGCGTGGGAATCTCAAGCCATACGACTCGCTAACCCTAACCTGAAATAGAAGGAAAATCTCAACACATTGAACCAAGAATTTAATGCTTATGCCAATAACTAATTATGCCATGTGCCATACTTCCCTAATCACACTCATGAATAAGCTTTTGATCCATAAATTGCAACTGTTGAAGTACCTAAACAGTTGCTAACAATTACTCGAACCACATAGGCATTACAGCTGGATACTGGTATAAATTACCAGCATGATCAATTAAGGTATCTATGATTTCTCTCTTTTTTACATTTGCCAGACATTGTAAGCTCAATTATGCTAACCCTGATGTCATAACCCCACAAAATAAAAAAATAAAAATAAGTGCCAACAGTCATGTATATCAATATGAAAATATGATTACAAAGTACTAACCAAATCGAGAAACAAGGCATTCATCTGCCTGTCATCAACAATAACATTGGCAGAGACCGCTGTAGCCGAATCGGGTCCTCTTCTGGATGCAATTACTAATTCTGTATTCAATTCCTACAGGAATTTGAAAAATGTTCTAAAATGAAGCATGACAACCATTCTTTGGAAAGTGCATAACATATGTTCCGATATATTGTGCTGACTAGTATCGCTGGTTCTGGTTTATCTTGGGTTCCATAAAAGAAAGTCGACCATCTTACTCTGACTGATCTGTGTATGTTATAGTAATCTTCAAATGCACATGTATTGTGTAGAAATATGTTATAACATATGAATCATTGGCAACAAAACTACAGTTCAGTCAGAGCTACAAGAGCAACAAAGTAAAGAAACATGTTATTAACCTATTATATATGAATGCACCTGTATTGAGGAGAAAATCTTTTCTAAATCCCGTGCAAAGGCTGTCACGTCTACATCTTTACCAGTTGCACCCATTTCTATCAATGCAGAAGCCATAGCCTCGTAATCTTCAGTAGCAAACGAGGCCAAAAACACCTCCATGGCGGCCCATGTCCTAGGAGATATTCTCCCCACTATTCCTGTAATTATTTACAACATTTGGTTCTTAATTCCACAACTTAATTGTCACTTCTTATTTTTGTTTTGTTCGGCTTGTTTGGTGCTTTATTTCAGTAGACTGAGTCAAAATGGACAACTGATCATCAATTCAATAAATTACTTAAGCTACGATCATACCAAAGTCAAGGAATCCAATTCGACCATCACGAAGCAGCCATAGGTTCCCTGCATGGACATCTGCATGGAAGGACTCGCATGAAATCAGGCTCCCGAACCTGTCATTTATTATAGAAGGTATGCCCTGAGATAATGATGACAAGCTTTTATGAAACTTTGAAATGTAAATAATAAAAAAATATAAACTGTCAAAAACAACTCCGGCAAGATTACTTTTCCCTGTTCAGCTAACAATACCAGAAAGGCCTCAAAATATTTCTTGAATCCTAAATTAACAATAGTTAGGTACAGTAAGTAGCATCAACTAATACAGAAGTCCCTTAACTGGAACCAGCACTGTACCAATTGAGAAGTGCTACAAAACAGTGGTAATGGAGGACCAATTAAAAGAATTGCTTTCGGAGCTGATTTAAATATCCAAAGAAACAATCAGTGACAGACGAGATCATACCAGACATTGAGTGCAGTCACTAGTGACAGCTCTGGATCAGGAACAAGTGACCTAATCGAGTCCAGATCAGTGAGAGGAACTCCATAAAGCCTTTCCATGGTCAAAATACGCTTGGTGCTGCAATGGGTGTACACAAAAGGTGCTTTGGCTTGCCTCTCCAGACCCATTGCCTCTATGTACCTCCTAAATGCCTCCATGTTTGCTGCCTCTTTTCTGAAGTCAACTTCTTCAAGCATTGATTCTTTGATGTCTTTCACTATCCCCACCTAGTATATCAGTTCTTCGGTTAGAGAAGTACTTGAATTGAAATTCAAAGGGGTTTAAACATCAGATGACTCACCAGAGAAGTTCTTCGAAGTTCGGGGTTTAAAAACTCCAGAATCCGGGAAACAACATAAATGAAGTTCAAATCTGCAACTAATACGTCTTCTATACGCGGTTTTAGTACTTTGATAACCACCTCTTGGCCAGAGCTTTTCAGCCTTGCACTGTGAACCTGAAAGGACAGACTTAAGTCCTTGTTGAAGGAAAATTGTAAAAAGGAAGCTTGATTGCATGAGTAAAGACTAATCAGTGTTAATTTTGATTATGATTAACCAATCAAGGAAAAACAAGTTTTACCTCTTTACAGTATCAGGTAAGTCAAATTAAAAATAATAGGGTCCTGATGAAATGCAAATTTCAACATTATAGCGGTCCCAAGTGGGTTTGAACTTAAAGACCTCCCTACTCCGATACATGCTATGCAAGCAGGATGTTTTTTGACAGCTTAAGTCGGAAAAAAACACTGAACTTGTTATGTTATACTCACGTGTTTATAACAATGTGGTCCCCACAAACAAACCTGTGCAATGGAAGCAGAAGCAATGGGGACAGGATCAACATACTCATAGACAGCATCCAATGGCCTCTGTAGCTCCTCACGTATTATGGCCTCGATCTGACTAAATGGAACTGGTGGGGCCCGGTCAAAGCATTTCTGAAACTCCTCTACATACTCTGCAGGAAACAAAGTTGGTGCAGATGCTATGAACTGCACCTCTACGGCATTATCAGTACGATCATGGCAAAATGTAATTGAACTCAGTGTTCATGCTTTTGATAAGGGTGCATTATTTTTTCTATTCACTTATTTCTCGACCGTACAGTGCCTATTTGAAGCTTTTGTTAAATTAGCATCAGCGGGAACTGGTATGAACTAGAAAATTCAACTCCTATCTCGCTGGAGTTACCATCCATAAATCAACTAATGTTTAAGTAGTATATAAAGAGCATGAATTTTATAGCATACCTGTCCCAACTTGATATAAGTAGCACCCATCCGCTCAAATAGCCTCCTGAGATAAGTAGGAGAGAGCAACCCGAGCTGTAATTGGCTAGAGATTCCACCAGTTGTGTCTGTTCTCTGCATAGGCATTCTAGCTTCATTATCATCAGCTTCTTTAATGGTGCATAAAAAAAACAGTACTAAGTAATAACAAAACAAGTAAAGAACAAATCCATTATTATGACAACATCACCTCTTTTTGTGTGTGTGTGTGTGTGTGTGTGTGTGTGTACAATCTTATACGGAAATCTAGTACCATAGCACCTCTCAGTAAACTTCAAGAATTATTTATGTAATGTACTTAGGCTTCTATTCTAGAATGGGAACAGGTAGTAGCTACCACCATTTTCCAAAAAATTAAGGAAAAATAAATAAGTTTGAACTGTGATGATTTAATTTGTGCAGCTTGCTCAGTTAAGGTGGTGCCACGTTCCAGTACAATATTCACTGCTTGGTTAATGGAGAGACCATTTATGTACCAGATGCATTTAGCACATTACAGTAACCAGTCAGACTCACGAAAAATAAAATAATAATAATAAAATAAAAATTCAATTTGTTATATTTTTCACTTGTTGTCGTTGATAATCCTCGCTGCATTTCTGAAATGCTAATTGAGGTGGGCCACCCATTTACATTTCTATGCCAAGCTATCAGAAAGACACAATGCCAATGCTCTAACTTACCTTTCATCTAAAGACTAACAGTCAACGCCATATGTTGGAGGAACCATTGGAGAATAACAATATATTAACATAATGAAATGAAACAATAAGAAAACATGTACCTGAGAGAAGTCGTTTAGCCACTCGCTGCCGACCCCAATAACAGCTTGGATTCCTTGTACCAGTCTTACGGCACCCCTAGGCCCAGTATTAATTGATGTCTGGAGTATATCCTCTACTAGCTTTGGCAATTCATTTATTCTATCTAGCATGAGAAGTAAGATATTTGCTTACAAATCATGAGCTAAGAGATAAGAGAAGACATAAACTAGCTTAATTAAGACAAAATCGGTGATACCTGAACCAACTCTGAAAAGAAAGAAGTACCTTAATATATTATCCACGCTCATATAAGGGATGAAAAGTATTGATCCTAGTTTCATAGGTGGATTTATGTGGTGTAAATGGGGTGCAATGACCCTCATTTTTTTTTTCTTGATTATATACATATATGTGGTACGTTTATGTGATATAGGTATTTTTCTTAAAAAAAAAGAAATCATATTTGAACCGCATTTGTAAAGTTTCTCCACTGCGATGCCAATCGTTGCTATTTTATGTTTTTAATATGATCATTGTGCTGTTATCAACATTTGATACAATATTTGACCCCCATTCAAAAAATTTGTGGTTCCACCTGTACCTACTTTCTATACCATTTTTCTAAAATCTAAGACCAGACATTGGTATAGAAGAAAATAACTCAAAAAGGGCTTAGGAAAAATTATTTTCATGCTCGTAGAGGTATATGGCACTACACATATAGGACGTGGGATATTTCTCTTTTTTATGTAAGGATATATCTGACATTTCATCTTTAGGTACATAGGAAATCTCCTAAACATCAAATTTTCGGTATAATGTGTGGCAGTCTAAGATAAAAGGATTCAAATTGGTACCTTGGATTTGAGAAGCATCTTGTGCTTGTGAGTACATTGATAACACCTTTATCTTATTTGATTTCCTCATCTGGATTGACCTCGGACAAATCATAAGCTGCAAAGAAATAGTCAAACTTGAAGAAAACTGCATCCCCACTAGAATTCACTTTCAAAATAGCTGTCTGTTTTACATCTAGGTTGATTAATCTCTAAGCTACACTAAGGTACGAACATATTTCTTCATATTCCCACTCCCACAATGACCCTCCTATGCAATGATCATTGTTTCAACCCCTGAATTGATGGATGAGATGACATCTAATCTCATGAGCAATTAAAGATTTGACTATTTTGTAAGATACACAAGAGCATCAACTTCAATCAAAAATCAACAGGTGCAATATCGCGGTGAAATTTACCAATGCGTCGAGTATATAAAAACATATAAAAAGTTAATTCCCTGATCATTGCGTACTCCATAGCTACGCGCGGGGTACTCATACAAGGGTTTACGCGCGTAAAGAGAAAAGAAAAAGAAAAAGGGGGAGGGAGAGAGATAGATACTCTAGGTTTGTTGAACGGGGAAAGAAGAGGGGAGCGAGTAAACGTAGCCCCGCTTCTCACGGCCGCAATCGCCATGACCTCTAAGTATGCAATTAATTTTGTAATTTCAAATTCTGATTTTAGTTCGGGAGGAGCGACTCCGTGAGAGAGAGAGAGAGAGAGAGAGAGAGAGAGAGAGAGACTGAGAATTGGGATGCTGCTAGTCGAACAGTAAGATTTAATCTCGGTCCCACCTGTCAGTGAAACTTGGACACCGCATCTAGTATTTTGGCACCTAAATAGCGAGTAGCCGGAGTATTCCCCAAGTACCTGACCGAAATTAATTCGCTAGTTATTTGCAAATTAAAATACAGGATTGTTTGCCTTAAGATTCTGTCAGATTAAAACGGACGATTCAAATCTCATTCTATACGGTCAGGTATTGTACTGGACCCAAATTCGAGTAGTCGTGGGTCCTAAGATGCCACGTCTCTTCAAGGTGTGGCTCTCCTGATTTTGTCTTCTTTCAATTTCCAACTTTAACTAGACTTTCAAGTTTCAAGCGATGCTGACAGCCAGCCACTTAGATTTTTATTTCCCCTGACAATATACTAGTCAGAAACCTGTGTCACGACTCACGACTATTTGTATTTACCAAAATTATAATTGAGACATTTTCAAATTAATTCGATTAATCAGTAGCCAAATTCAACGACTCTCAAATTTAATTAGTCGTTTGTCAAGTATTCAGTACAAAATCCACAAATTCAAGCCGTTTAAGTAATTAAGTACAATATGTTGAACTAATAAAAACTAATTTTCATAATTATAATGCCCTTAACAATTTTTCGAGGAATTCGTCATGATATATACACGATAGATTTCTTATCCTTTTTTTTTATAATTGTATACATGTATAATAATCAGGACTACTAAATATCACGCATATTTTTTTGGGATCCAATCATCTATTCGTCCAGAGGCGATCTGAGCCGTTCATTATATAAATCTGAGTCACTCATCAAAAGTATATCTCAATCTCAGCCATTAATCAGTGATTTCGATTGTATGCATTCGTTTCAGGTAGTCAAGCGTGTAGAAATCTAAATTTAATTAAAGATATATCGACCACATGAAAAGCCACATAGTAATGGTTTCATTTATCTATGTTGCTCCAGAACTGCCCCACGCGTTTTCCTCCTCTCTCCACGCGTTTTCCTTCCGATGCGTAATTTTGTATTTGTTTTCCTTCCCGACGACGCCACATCGAAGAACACTCTAAACCCAAAACCGCACCGCGTCTCCTCTTTTTTCTTTCTGTTCGTCGATTTCTCCTCTGAAAAAAAAGAAAAGAATTGTCCCGCCATTTGGTTCTTCGATTTCTGCTCTGAAAAAAAGAAAAGAGATATCCCGCCATTGCAAGTTCAAACGACATTGGTTCTTCGGCAATTCTTCTCCGTCACGCTCTTTCTCTTCTTGGAGAATAAGGAACCGACTCTGGTTCACGCTCTTCTTTCTCACGCTCTCCTTCACGCTCTTTCTCACTCTGGTTTCGCTCCATCGTTATCTCCTCAAAGGAAACACTAACCCTAGCTCGATCGGCACGCGGCCTGACGACGGCGACGCTGCCACCGCTCCCGTACGAGTACGACTCACTGGAGCCGATGATCAATGGCGAGATCATGAGGCTCCACCGATCAGAGTCAAAATAATGATCAGAGTCAAAATGCTACTGTCACCATTCTTTATGTTTTATTGCAGAAAGCAGGTTTTGGGACTATTTTACACCAAATGGAGCTTAGAATCGGGTCAATCGGATCAGCGACGCTCATCGACTAAGTCTCTGTTACGGTCCGTATTGCCTAATACGGACCAGGCCTAGCACAGACCAGAAGATAGCGCTGGGAGCATTAAACCCTAACCGTCAAGGTCCTAATACGGACCGTATTGCCCAATACTGTCCGTATCCGAAGGCGTCTCTTGGGGAATAACTGCCGACAGCTGTTTTCAGATCAGTTTCTTAGCCCCTACTCAATCTCCAGACGTCCCTCCACTCCTATATAAGGCCCCTGGGCAGAAGGAATAGTTATCTTTGTAATTAGGGTTAGATTTGATTAAAGTGAGAAGAGAGGAGTGCTTGTAACAATGCCGTTCTGCGGCTAAGTTCCTTTTCTTAGGGCTAGACAGTAAACCTTGTTACTCTTGATGTTTTGATATATATATTTCTGTTAATTATGATTTCTTGTTGTTGAAACAAAATGCTTTTGTGATTTACTATCTCTTCATCTAACTTCAATGATCTAGTTTGAGTCCGTTAGGGTAGTGACAGTACTTTAATGGCAAGAGAAACTATTTGTATGAATTAGCCTCGTTGAGATCTATTAGGTTTATGTGAAGAAAATCTTAGCGGGGAAACCATAAACCAGACCAACAAAATGCGTACCAAATTCCATCACTTGCATAAAGTAAATCGCAGTGATCTGTGTAGTAATTTGGGATATTTGAGAGATCAGACATTTGCATAAGGTAAATCGCAGTGTCCTATGTAGAATCTCGGTGAAAGATCTGTCATTCTCACGTAACATAAATCGCAGTGACCTATGTGGTGTCTTTCATTAAACAACAACAGGAAATCAGACGCAACAGGAATATATTGTCAAGGCGGATTGAGTGGCAATGGTGTGCCGAAACCCTTGGAATCCTCATCTCTATCTTTATTTTAATTACTTTTAATTGCTTCCTAATTTACATTGATCAAAACAACATCTCTCAATTTTCAGATTTCGTCTAGCCTTTCGAAAGATTGTTGTTCGCGCAGAAGCGCAACGCAAGTTTCGGTACGCTTGAGGGCGTACCTTTTAAAACCGCGTTTACACTTCACGAGTAAGGGTCGCAAGTGCACAACCCCTATCGAGTAGTATAATCGGGTATCGATCCACAGTCTCGGCTGAGTTTGGAGGAGTTTGATCGAACAGTGGGCCCTTGCTTCTCAGATGATATTTCAACCTGTATTGGCCTGCAGGGGGGGTTCAAAAGCCAGTTTTTTTTTTTTTTTTTTTTGTGATTTTGAATAAGAAAAAGCAAGAAAGATACAAGATAAAATCTAGATTAACTAAGCAAAGTAAAATCTAACTAGGCAATTGGTTACCGTCCCCGGCAACGGCGCCAAAAACTTGTTCGCGCAGAAGCGCAACGCAAGTTTCGGTACGCTTGAGGGCGTACCTTTTAAAACCGCGTTTACACTTCACGAGTAAGGGTCGCAAGTGCACAACCCCTATCGAGTAGTATAATCGGGTATCGATCCACAGGGACGGGCAATTACTAGGTTAGAATCTACCTAACTCGATTAAAAACTAGAAGTGAGAAAGGTTTGGTTTGGTGTTTAATTTCCTAAAGGGTCAGATCAAACAATTCAAGAAGATGTAATAAAATGCTAGAAGAAATGTAAATTGTGTTTTGATTATGGATAAAAGGCGTTTCCAGGGTTTCAGACTTCATCTCTGATCTGCCTCTAGTGGTACGGCCCGTACCAAGTTGGTACGGCTAGGCCGTACTTCACTTGGTAAGGCAAGGCCGTACCACCCTGGTAAGACCCGTACTGGCTTCCCAGAACAGAACCTACCAGTTCGAGTGAATGCATTTCCTTGCTGGTACCTTGTGCTAAACTCTTTAGAAAGGTTCAATTGACCATACCTAAGGTTCCTAACCCTCAACCATCGTTTGTTGGATCAAGATCTAGGTTGGAATGCAATTGATTGCCTTTTAGGGATTTCTACACCTCAACTCTCGTGTGTTGGTACAGATCTACCCTAGCTGGTTGATTGGAGGTCTAAGGCACCCTCTAATCTGTCGATTAGAGGAGAATTCAACCTTTCGGCTTCAATTCGACTATTCTACCCTAAGCATTTGATTTGGATGAGAGATTGAGATGATCACATGACCTTGATAGGTTCGATCTAAACCTAAAGGGACATCATACAACAATCACAGCAAGCAAAGCAAAAGATAGCAAATAAGATCACAATCAATCAAACTAAAGAGTTCATACAAAGTACAAGTCAAAGAAAGTCAAAACAAATCAAGAATCAATCTCTAACCCTAGAAACTAAAAGAACTACTCACAGCACATGATAATATCTAAAAATACAATAAAAGGGAGAGAGATAGCCATGGATCGAAGGGATCGAGAGGAGGAAGCTAGATCCGTCGAGTTTCGCCTCTTCCTCTTCCTTCCTTCTTGCTCTCAGCTCCTTAGCTCTCTTTCTCTCTCTTACTGTGCTCTCAAATGGATCTGGAATGGAATTGATGTGAAATTTGGAGAGTTCCCCGCTTTAAATAGCCTCTGCCAAAATTTGAAGCTGTCAGGCCGCCTTTAGGTACGGCCCGTACCAATTTGGTACGGCCGGGCCGTACCAGGCGTGGTGAGACTGTAGATCTTCTCGCTAGCTTTCCAAAAAGTGGTCATACGCTCAAAACGGAGTTACGAGTCAAAAGTTATGATTGTTTTAAGTTCGGTGCTGAAATTTCTGGATCTGACGCAGGTCGCGTGGGGGAAGTCAGAACTCTGCCTGCTTTGCTTGTTTTCGCCTATTTCCTGCAAATCAACCACGAAACTGCAGCAGTACCATATTCTATTGATTTTCAATGTAAACTATGCAATTTAGTGGTCGAAAACATAAGGTCTGGTCTGAAAATAGGTCGAAATAATAGATGAAATATGGACATATCAAATTCCCCCAAGCTTACCCTTTGCTTGTCCTCAAGCAAATTTGTACTTTCAAACCGGGTTTGGATTCTAAATGCAAGCTAAATGCCTAAATGTGAAAATTTACTCGATTGACTCAATTAAGAAACTCAAGAATCTTTTTGCTATGATTTGGATTCACCTTGGTAAATTTTGATTCACCTCACAAATTGATTAACAAAACCTCAAACTCTAAATGTTTCAAAACTTGCAAAGCTGATTACTCGAATTTGTCGATTTATCATTCTTTCACTAAACTGTGCCCTCGTTTGTAGGAGATTTACCCTTTTGGCCCCCCCAAGCTTGAATCAAGCTTAGGTCAGAAAGTTGCGGACTTCGTGTGTTGATATGTGCAAAAATTTCATTTTTTTCATTTCTAATTGGGAGACGAGCTCAAAGGCGCCCATTCAAGGCTTATTGCCAGTACTCTTATTTTCTCCATCTTTTCATCTCTCTTTTTTTTTTCTTTTTCTTTTTCTTTTTTTTATTATTTTTTTTATTTGCACATACCATGAATACACACATCCACTAGCGTTCATTCACACCAACGGATATCCCAACCTTTCTTGAATTGAAATCCCTATTTCCAAAATTTAAAGGCACAATTCAGTTTCTAAATTCTATTTCAACATTCAAGTCTCCATTCTCACAAGTCTCAAACCATTTATTCCTAATCAGTTCTATTTGGTCAATTATGAGGTTAGTTCTAACTTCCCAAAGTCATCCCAATCACATGAAAATTTTCAAACAGGTCCCAAATCGAAACAATCAAGCAAATTTTTCACCTAACAATGCAAGAGAAAAGTAAAAATGACCTAAGTGTAATCAAAATAAATCCTAAAACACAAAAGTAAATCCTAAGATACAAAAGTCGTCTTCCCCCCCAAGCTTAGCCTGAGCATTGTCCTCAATGCTTCAAGACTGAAAGATAAAGAGATATAGAAGCAAAAGGGAAAGAGAAAACATACCCGCTCAGTCATCGGTGGGAGGTGGATCAGGTGGCACTGGTGGGAGCACCCACTTCTGAGGAACACGAACCGTGCGATCATACTCTTGCATCAGAAAAATCCGCAAGATTCCCATCAAGTTCTTGATCGAGCGCCCGATCACGCTTTTGTGCGCTTCCAATTTCTCCAAGAGTGAAGCAGTCCGATCGGGTTCAAGATCTGCACTTATGATCACAGGACGACATCTATCTGGGTCTAGAAGCTCATACCTGAGGTGAAGAGGCTTGAGCTCAGGAGTCAGCCGCTCTGTCTGGGTCTTGACGCGGGTCGCATCAGGTGGAATGGCATCGCATGTTGACCAATCCGACTCGCTTCCTTTGGTCTCCAGGTCATCAGAACACGGCATGCGGGTCGCATCAGGTGGCGTGCGGGTCGCATCCACATGTTCTTCAGGTGGAGATGCGGGTCGACTTGGCTCGATGCGCCCTGGGTTCACATGTTCTTCAGCAATGACTGCCGGTCGAGTCAGGACTGCCGGTCGAGTCAGGCTAGGGTTCTCTTCTTCAGGTGGTGAAGCGGGGCGCGAGTCCTTGATGCGGCTCGTGTGCAGTGCGGCCTGGTTTGTTGGCTGAGCTGGTCCTTCGCATTCTGGCTGAGCTGGCAGCTTTCCAAGTTGAGATTGGCGTGAGATGATGATGTGGCTCAATTGCTCCAACAACTTGTTTTGAGCGGCCATTTGTGTGGACATGTTTTGCATCTGTTCCCACATCATCTGGTTTATCTTCCCTTGCTCGTGTATGAATTCGATCTCAGCGGGATCAATGTACGGCTCGGGTAGATCGGGTTGGAATACGCAATTGTTCGAGTTATCAAACGGTGCTGTGTCGTAGCAATAGCCATCTTGCTCTTGTTCCTCATCCCAATCCGCCAGTGGGCAATACTCGTAAGAGTGTCTCCAGTCCCCACACATGACACAACTCTGCGGTTGTTGCTCGACTGCCTTCACACTCAACTTGTCCATCGCCCTCTGCATGGCCTCCATCTTGGCGTTCATGGCAGTGAATTGATCGACCTCGAACTTGCCGCCACCTCTTGGTCGGGCATTGTCGCGGCCAGACCACTGTTGGTTCTGTGCCATGTTGTACATTCGATCCATGTTGTACATTCAGGAGCTTTGGTACGGGTCGGACTAGATTGGTGCGGCCTGGCCGTGCCTGAATTGGTACGGGCCGTACCAGAGGGTGGCTGAGCAGTCTCGGCTGAGTTTGGAGGAGTTTGATCGAACAGTGGGCCCTTGCTTCTCAGATGATATTTCAACCTGTATTGGCCTGCAGGGGGGGTTCAAAAGCCAGTTTTTTTTTTTTTTTTTTTTGTGATTTTGAATAAGAAAAAGCAAGAAAGATACAAGATAAAATCTAGATTAACTAAGCAAAGTAAAATCTAACTAGGCAATTGGTTACCGTCCCCGGCAACGGCGCCAAAAACTTGTTCGCGCAGAAGCGCAACGCAAGTTTCGGTACGCTTGAGGGCGTACCTTTTAAAACCGCGTTTACACTTCACGAGTAAGGGTCGCAAGTGCACAACCCCTATCGAGTAGTATAATCGGGTATCGATCCACAGGGACGGGCAATTACTAGGTTAGAATCTACCTAACTCGATTAAAAACTAGAAGTGAGAAAGGTTTGGTTTGGTGTTTAATTTCCTAAAGGGTCAGATCAAACAATTCAAGAAGATGTAATAAAATGCTAGAAGAAATGTAAATTGTGTTTTGATTATGGATAAAAGGCGTTTCCAGGGTTTCAGACTTCATCTCTGATCTGCCTCTAGTGGTACGGCCCGTACCAAGTTGGTACGGCTAGGCCGTACTTCACTTGGTAAGGCAAGGCCGTACCACCCTGGTAAGACCCGTACTGGCTTCCCAGAACAGAACCTACCAGTTCGAGTGAATGCATTTCCTTGCTGGTACCTTGTGCTAAACTCTTTAGAAAGGTTCAATTGACCATACCTAAGGTTCCTAACCCTCAACCATCGTTTGTTGGATCAAGATCTAGGTTGGAATGCAATTGATTGCCTTTTAGGGATTTCTACACCTCAACTCTCGTGTGTTGGTACAGATCTACCCTAGCTGGTTGATTGGAGGTCTAAGGCACCCTCTAATCTGTCGATTAGAGGAGAATTCAACCTTTCGGCTTCAATTCGACTATTCTACCCTAAGCATTTGATTTGGATGAGAGATTGAGATGATCACATGACCTTGATAGGTTCGATCTAAACCTAAAGGGACATCATACAACAATCACAGCAAGCAAAGCAAAAGATAGCAAATAAGATCACAATCAATCAAACTAAAGAGTTCATACAAAGTACAAGTCAAAGAAAGTCAAAACAAATCAAGAATCAATCTCTAACCCTAGAAACTAAAAGAACTACTCACAGCACATGATAATATCTAAAAATACAATAAAAGGGAGAGAGATAGCCATGGATCGAAGGGATCGAGAGGAGGAAGCTAGATCCGTCGAGTTTCGCCTCTTCCTCTTCCTTCCTTCTTGCTCTCAGCTCCTTAGCTCTCTTTCTCTCTCTTACTGTGCTCTCAAATGGATCTGGAATGGAATTGATGTGAAATTTGGAGAGTTCCCCGCTTTAAATAGCCTCTGCCAAAATTTGAAGCTGTCAGGCCGCCTTTAGGTACGGCCCGTACCAATTTGGTACGGCCTGGCCGTACCAGGCGTGGTGAGACTGTAGATCTTCTCGCTAGCTTTCCAAAAAGTGGTCATACGCTCAAAACGGAGTTACGAGTCAAAAGTTATGATTGTTTTAAGTTCGGTGCTGAAATTTCTGGATCTGACGCAGGTCGCGTGGGGGAAGTCAGAACTCTGCCTGCTTTGCTTGTTTTCGCCTATTTCCTGCAAATCAACCACGAAACTGCAGCAGTACCATATTCTATTGATTTTCAATGTAAACTATGCAATTTAGTGGTCGAAAACATAAGGTCTGGTCTGAAAATAGGTCGAAATAATAGATGAAATATGGACATATCAAATTCCCCCAAGCTTACCCTTTGCTTGTCCTCAAGCAAATTTGTACTTTCAAACCGGGTTTGGATTCTAAATGCAAGCTAAATGCCTAAATGTGAAAATTTACTCGATTGACTCAATTAAGAAACTCAAGAATCTTTTTGCTATGATTTGGATTCACCTTGGTAAATTTTGATTCACCTCACAAATTGATTAACAAAACCTCAAACTCTAAATGTTTCAAAACTTGCAAAGCTGATTACTCGAATTTGTCGATTTATCATTCTTTCACTAAACTGTGCCCTCGTTTGTAGGAGATTTACCCTTTTGGCCCCCCCAAGCTTGAATCAAGCTTAGGTCAGAAAGTTGCGGACTTCGTGTGTTGATATGTGCAAAAATTTCATTTTTTTCATTTCTAATTGGGAGACGAGCTCAAAGGCGCCCATTCAAGGCTTATTGCCAGTACTCTTATTTTCTCCATCTTTTCATCTCTCTTTTTTTTTTCTTTTTCTTTTTCTTTTTTTTATTATTTTTTTTATTTGCACATACCATGAATACACACATCCACTAGCGTTCATTCACACCAACGGATATCCCAACCTTTCTTGAATTGAAATCCCTATTTCCAAAATTTAAAGGCACAATTCAGTTTCTAAATTCTATTTCAACATTCAAGTCTCCATTCTCACAAGTCTCAAACCATTTATTCCTAATCAGTTCTATTTGGTCAATTATGAGGTTAGTTCTAACTTCCCAAAGTCATCCCAATCACATGAAAATTTTCAAACAGGTCCCAAATCGAAACAATCAAGCAAATTTTTCACCTAAC
Source organism: Carex myosuroides (assembly GCA_028015225.1). Classification (NCBI taxonomy): domain Eukaryota; kingdom Viridiplantae; phylum Streptophyta; class Magnoliopsida; order Poales; family Cyperaceae; genus Carex; species Carex myosuroides. The sequence goes on from CM051472.1 coordinate 10,505,983, forward strand.
AATGCAAGAGAAAAGTAAAAATGACCTAAGTGTAATCAAAATAAATCCTAAAACACAAAAGTAAATCCTAAGATACAAAAGTCGTCTTCCCCCCCAAGCTTAGCCTGAGCATTGTCCTCAATGCTTCAAGACTGAAAGATAAAGAGATATAGAAGCAAAAGGGAAAGAGAAAACATACCCGCTCAGTCATCGGTGGGAAGTGGATCAGGTGGCACTGGTGGGAGCACCCACTTCTGAGGAACACGAACCGTGCGATCATACTCTTGCATCAGAAAAATCCGCAAGATTCCCATCAAGTTCTTGATCGAGCGCCCGATCACGCTTTTGTGCGCTTCCAATTTCTCCAAGAGTGAAGCAGTCCGATCGGGTTCAAGATCTGCACTTATGATCACAGGACGACATCTATCTGGGTCTAGAAGCTCATACCTGAGGTGAAGAGGCTTGAGCTCAGGAGTCAGCCGCTCTGTCTGGGTCTTGACGCGGGTCGCATCAGGTGGAATGGCATCGCATGTTGACCAATCCGACTCGCTTCCTTTGGTCTCCAGGTCATCAGAACACGGCATGCGGGTCGCATCAGGTGGCGTGCGGGTCGCATCCACATGTTCTTCAGGTGGAGATGCGGGTCGACTTGGCTCGATGCGCCCTGGGTTCACATGTTCTTCAGCAATGACTGCCGGTCGAGTCAGGACTGCCGGTCGAGTCAGGCTAGGGTTCTCTTCTTCAGGTGGTGAAGCGGGGCGCGAGTCCTTGATGCGGCTCGTGTGCAGTGCGGCCTGGTTTGTTGGCTGAGCTGGTCCTTCGCATTCTGGCTGAGCTGGCAGCTTTCCAAGTTGAGATTGGCGTGAGATGATGATGTGGCTCAATTGCTCCAACAACTTGTTTTGAGCGGCCATTTGTGTGGACATGTTTTGCATCTGTTCCCACATCATCTGGTTTATCTTCCCTTGCTCGTGTATGAATTCGATCTCAGCGGGATCAATGTACGGCTCGGGTAGATCGGGTTGGAATACGCAATTGTTCGAGTTATCAAACGGTGCTGTGTCGTAGCAATAGCCATCTTGCTCTTGTTCCTCATCCCAATCCGCCAGTGGGCAATACTCGTAAGAGTGTCTCCAGTCCCCACACATGACACAACTCTGCGGTTGTTGCTCGACTGCCTTCACACTCAACTTGTCCATCGCCCTCTGCATGGCCTCCATCTTGGCGTTCATGGCAGTGAATTGATCGACCTCGAACTTGCCGCCACCTCTTGGTCGGGCATTGTCGCGGCCAGACCACTGTTGGTTCTGTGCCATGTTGTACATTCGATCCATGTTGTACATTCAGGAGCTTTGGTACGGGTCGGACTAGATTGGTGCGGCCTGGCCGTGCCTGAATTGGTACGGGCCGTACCAGAGGGTGGCTGAGCAGTCTCGGCTGAGTTTGGAGGAGTTTGATCGAACAGTGGGCCCTTGCTTCTCAGATGATATTTCAACCTGTATTGGCCTGCAGGGGGGGTTCAAAAGCCAGTTTTTTTTTTTTTTTTTTTTTGTGATTTTGAATAAGAAAAAGCAAGAAAGATACAAGATAAAATCTAGATTAACTAAGCAAAGTAAAATCTAACTAGGCAATTGGTTACCGTCCCCGGCAACGGCGCCAAAAACTTGTTCGCGCAGAAGCGCAACGCAAGTTTCGGTACGCTTGAGGGCGTACCTTTTAAAACCGCGTTTACACTTCACGAGTAAGGGTCGCAAGTGCACAACCCCTATCGAGTAGTATAATCGGGTATCGATCCACAGGGACGGGCAATTACTAGGTTAGAATCTACCTAACTCGATTAAAAACTAGAAGTGAGAAAGGTTTGGTTTGGTGTTTAATTTCCTAAAGGGTCAGATCAAACAATTCAAGAAGATGTAATAAAATGCTAGAAGAAATGTAAATTGTGTTTTGATTATGGATAAAAGGCGTTTCCAGGGTTTCAGACTTCATCTCTGATCTGCCTCTAGTGGTACGGCCCGTACCAAGTTGGTACGGCTAGGCCGTACTTCACTTGGTAAGGCAAGGCCGTACCACCCTGGTAAGACCCGTACTGGCTTCCCAGAACAGAACCTACCAGTTCGAGTGAATGCATTTCCTTGCTGGTACCTTGTGCTAAACTCTTTAGAAAGGTTCAATTGACCATACCTAAGGTTCCTAACCCTCAACCATCGTTTGTTGGATCAAGATCTAGGTTGGAATGCAATTGATTGCCTTTTAGGGATTTCTACACCTCAACTCTCGTGTGTTGGTACAGATCTACCCTAGCTGGTTGATTGGAGGTCTAAGGCACCCTCTAATCTGTCGATTAGAGGAGAATTCAACCTTTCGGCTTCAATTCGACTATTCTACCCTAAGCATTTGATTTGGATGAGAGATTGAGATGATCACATGACCTTGATAGGTTCGATCTAAACCTAAAGGGACATCATACAACAATCACAGCAAGCAAAGCAAAAGATAGCAAATAAGATCACAATCAATCAAACTAAAGAGTTCATACAAAGTACAAGTCAAAGAAAGTCAAAACAAATCAAGAATCAATCTCTAACCCTAGAAACTAAAAGAACTACTCACAGCACATGATAATATCTAAAAATACAATAAAAGGGAGAGAGATAGCCATGGATCGAAGGGATCGAGAGGAGGAAGCTAGATCCGTCGAGTTTCGCCTCTTCCTCTTCCTTCCTTCTTGCTCTCAGCTCCTTAGCTCTCTTTCTCTCTCTCTTACTGTGCTCTCAAATGGATCTGGAATGGAATTGATGTGAAATTTGGAGAGTTCCCCGCTTTAAATAGCCTCTGCCAAAATTTGAAGCTGTCAGGCCGCCTTTAGGTACGGCCCGTACCAATGTGGTACGGCCTGGCCGTACCAGGCGTGGTGAGACTGTAGATCTTCTCGCTAGCTTTCCAAAAAGTGGTCATACGCTCAAAACGGAGTTACGAGTCAAAAGTTATGATTGTTTTAAGTTCGGTGCTGAAATTTCTGGATCTGACGCAGGTCGCGTGGGGGAAGTCAGAACTCTGCCTGCTTTGCTTGTTTTCGCCTATTTCCTGCAAATCAACCACGAAACTGCAGCAGTACCATATTCTATTGATTTTCAATGTAAACTATGCAATTTAGTGGTCGAAAACATAAGGTCTGGTCTGAAAATAGGTCGAAATAATAGATGAAATATGGACATATCAATTTCCCCCAAGCTTACCCTTTGCTTGTCCTCAAGCAAATTTGTACTTTCAAACCGGGTTTGGATTCTAAATGCAAGCTAAATGCCTAAATGTGAAAATTTACTCGATTGACTCAATTAAGAAACTCAAGAATCTTTTTGCTATGATTTGGATTCACCTTGGTAAATTTTGATTCACCTCACAAATTGATTAACAAAACCTCAAACTCTAAATGTTTCAAAACTTGCAAAGCTGATTACTCGAATTTGTCGATTTATCATTCTTTCACTAAACTGTGCCCTCGTTTGTAGGAGATTTACCCTTTTGGCCCCCCCAAGCTTGAATCAAGCTTAGGTCAGAAAGTTGCGGACTTCGTGTGTTGATATGTGCAAAAATTTCATTTTTTTCATTTCTAATTGGGAGACGAGCTCAAAGGCGCCCATTCAAGGCTTATTGCCAGTACTCTTATTTTCTCCATCTTTTCATCTCTCTTTTTTTTTTCTTTTTCTTTTTCTTTTTTTTTATTATTTTTTTTATTTGCACATACCATGAATACACACATCCACTAGCGTTCATTCACACCAACGGATATCCCAACCTTTCTTGAATTGAAATCCCTATTTCCAAAATTTAAAGGCACAATTCAGTTTCTAAATTCTATTTCAACATTCAAGTCTCCATTCTCACAAGTCTCAAACCATTTATTCCTAATCAGTTCTATTTGGTCAATTATGAGGTTAGTTCTAACTTCCCAAAGTCATCCCAATCACATGAAAATTTTCAAACAGGTCCCAAATCGAAACAATCAAGCAAATTTTTCACCTAACAATGCAAGAGAAAAGTAAAAATGACCTAAGTGTAATCAAAATAAATCCTAAAACACAAAAGTAAATCCTAAGATACAAAAGTCGTCTTCCCCCCCAAGCTTAGCCTGAGCATTGTCCTCAATGCTTCAAGACTGAAAGATAAAGAGATATAGAAGCAAAAGGGAAAGAGAAAACATACCCGCTCAGTCATCGGTGGGAGGTGGATCAGGTGGCACTGGTGGGAGCACCCACTTCTGAGGAACACGAACCGTGCGATCATACTCTTGCATCAGAAAAATCCGCAAGATTCCCATCAAGTTCTTGATCGAGCGCCCGATCGCGCTTTTGTGCGCTTCCAATTTCTCCAAGAGTGAAGCAGTCCGATCGGGTTCAAGATCTGCACTTATGATCACAGGACGACATCTATCTGGGTCTAGAAGCTCATACCTGAGGTGAAGAGGCTTGAGCTCAGGAGTCAGCCGCTCTGTCTGGGTCTTGACGCGGGTCGCATCAGGTGGAATGGCATCGCATGTTGACCAATCCGACTCGCTTCCTTTGGTCTCCAGGTCATCAGAACACGGCATGCGGGTCGCATCAGGTGGCGTGCGGGTCGCATCCACATGTTCTTCAGGTGGAGATGCGGGTCGACTTGGCTCGATGCGCCCTGGGTTCACATGTTCTTCAGCAATGACTGCCGGTCGAGTCAGGACTGCCGGTCGAGTCAGGCTAGGGTTCTCTTCTTCAGGTGGTGAAGCGGGGCGCGAGTCCTTGATGCGGCTCGTGTGCAGTGCGGCCTGGTTTGTTGGCTGAGCTGGTCCTTCGCATTCTGGCTGAGCTGGCAGCTTTCCAAGTTGAGATTGGCGTGAGATGATGATGTGGCTCAATTGCTCCAACAACTTGTTTTGAGCGGCCATTTGTGTGGACATGTTTTGCATCTGTTCCCACATCATCTGGTTTATCTTCCCTTGCTCGTGTATGAATTCGATCTCAGCGGGATCAATGTACGGCTCGGGTAGATCGGGTTGGAATACGCAATTGTTCGAGTTATCAAACGGTGCTGTGTCGTAGCAATAGCCATCTTGCTCTTGTTCCTCATCCCAATCCGCCAGTGGGCAATACTCGTAAGAGTGTCTCCAGTCCCCACACATGACACAACTCTGCGGTTGTTGCTCGACTGCCTTCACACTCAACTTGTCCATCGCCCTCTGCATGGCCTCCATCTTGGCGTTCATGGCAGTGAATTGATCGACCTCGAACTTGCCGCCACCTCTTGGTCGGGCATTGTCGCGGCCAGACCACTGTTGGTTCTGTGCCATGTTGTACATTCGATCCATGTTGTACATTCAGGAGCTTTGGTACGGGTCGGACTAGATTGGTGCGGCCTGGCCGTGCCTGAATTGGTACGGGCCGTACCAGAGGGTGGCTGAGCAGTCTCGGCTGAGTTTGGAGGAGTTTGATCGAACAGTGGGCCCTTGCTTCTCAGATGATATTTCAACCTGTATTGGCCTGCAGGGGGGGTTCAAAAGCCAGTTTTTTTTTTTTTTTTTTTTGTGATTTTGAATAAGAAAAAGCAAGAAAGATACAAGATAAAATCTAGATTAACTAAGCAAAGTAAAATCTAACTAGGCAATTGGTTACCGTCCCCGGCAACGGCGCCAAAAACTTGTTCGCGCAGAAGCGCAACGCAAGTTTCGGTACGCTTGAGGGCGTACCTTTTAAAACCGCGTTTACACTTCACGAGTAAGGGTCGCAAGTGCACAACCCCTATCGAGTAGTATAATCGGGTATCGATCCACAGGGACGGGCAATTACTAGGTTAGAATCTACCTAACTCGATTAAAAACTAGAAGTGAGAAAGGTTTGGTTTGGTGTTTAATTTCCTAAAGGGTCAGATCAAACAATTCAAGAAGATGTAATAAAATGCTAGAAGAAATGTAAATTGTGTTTTGATTATGGATAAAAGGCGTTTCCAGGGTTTCAGACTTCATCTCTGATCTGCCTCTAGTGGTACGGCCCGTACCAAGTTGGTACGGCTAGGCCGTACTTCACTTGGTAAGGCAAGGCCGTACCACCCTGGTAAGACCCGTACTGGCTTCCCAGAACAGAACCTACCAGTTCGAGTGAATGCATTTCCTTGCTGGTACCTTGTGCTAAACTCTTTAGAAAGGTTCAATTGACCATACCTAAGGTTCCTAACCCTCAACCATCGTTTGTTGGATCAAGATCTAGGTTGGAATGCAATTGATTGCCTTTTAGGGATTTCTACACCTCAACTCTCGTGTGTTGGTACAGATCTACCCTAGCTGGTTGATTGGAGGTCTAAGGCACCCTCTAATCTGTCGATTAGAGGAGAATTCAACCTTTCGGCTTCAATTCGACTATTCTACCCTAAGCATTTGATTTGGATGAGAGATTGAGATGATCACATGACCTTGATAGGTTCGATCTAAACCTAAAGGGACATCATACAACAATCACAGCAAGCAAAGCAAAAGATAGCAAATAAGATCACAATCAATCAAACTAAAGAGTTCATACAAAGTACAAGTCAAAGAAAGTCAAAACAAATCAAGAATCAATCTCTAACCCTAGAAACTAAAAGAACTACTCACAGCACATGATAATATCTAAAAATACAATAAAAGGGAGAGAGATAGCCATGGATCGAAGGGATCGAGAGGAGGAAGCTAGATCCGTCGAGTTTCGCCTCTTCCTCTTCCTTCCTTCTTGCTCTCAGCTCCTTAGCTCTCTTTCTCTCTCTTACTGTGCTCTCAAATGGATCTGGAATGGAATTGATGTGAAATTTGGAGAGTTCCCCGCTTTAAATAGCCTCTGCCAAAATTTGAAGCTGTCAGGCCGCCTTTAGGTACGGCCCGTACCAATTTGGTACGGCCTGGCCGTACCAGGCGTGGTGAGACTGTAGATCTTCTCGCTAGCTTTCCAAAAAGTGGTCATACGCTCAAAACGGAGTTACGAGTCAAAAGTTATGATTGTTTTAAGTTCGGTGCTGAAATTTCTGGATCTGACGCAGGTCGCGTGGGGGAAGTCAGAACTCTGCCTGCTTTGCTTGTTTTCGCCTATTTCCTGCAAATCAACCACGAAACTGCAGCAGTACCATATTCTATTGATTTTCAATGTAAACTATGCAATTTAGTGGTCGAAAACATAAGGTCTGGTCTGAAAATAGGTCGAAATAATAGATGAAATATGGACATATCAATTTCCCCCAAGCTTACCCTTTGCTTGTCCTCAAGCAAATTTGTACTTTCAAACCGGGTTTGGATTCTAAATGCAAGCTAAATGCCTAAATGTGAAAATTTACTCGATTGACTCAATTAAGAAACTCAAGAATCTTTTTGCTATGATTTGGATTCACCTTGGTAAATTTTGATTCACCTCACAAATTGATTAACAAAACCTCAAACTCTAAATGTTTCAAAACTTGCAAAGCTGATTACTCGAATTTGTCGATTTATCATTCTTTCACTAAACTGTGCCCTCGTTTGTAGGAGATTTACCCTTTTGGCCCCCCCAAGCTTGAATCAAGCTTAGGTCAGAAAGTTGCGGACTTCGTGTGTTGATATGTGCAAAAATTTCATTTTTTTCATTTCTAATTGGGAGACGAGCTCAAAGGCGCCCATTCAAGGCTTATTGCCAGTACTCTTATTTTCTCCATCTTTTCATCTCTCTTTTTTTTTTCTTTTTCTTTTTCTTTTTTTTTATTATTTTTTTTATTTGCACATACCATGAATACACACATCCACTAGCGTTCATTCACACCAACGGATATCCCAACCTTTCTTGAATTGAAATCCCTATTTCCAAAATTTAAAGGCACAATTCAGTTTCTAAATTCTATTTCAACATTCAAGTCTCCATTCTCACAAGTCTCAAACCATTTATTCCTAATCAGTTCTATTTGGTCAATTATGAGGTTAGTTCTAACTTCCCAAAGTCATCCCAATCACATGAAAATTTTCAAACAGGTCCCAAATCGAAACAATCAAGCAAATTTTTCACCTAACAATGCAAGAGAAAAGTAAAAATGACCTAAGTGTAATCAAAATAAATCCTAAAACACAAAAGTAAATCCTAAGATACAAAAGTCGTCTTCCCCCCCAAGCTTAGCCTGAGCATTGTCCTCAATGCTTCAAGACTGAAAGATAAAGAGATATAGAAGCAAAAGGGAAAGAGAAAACATACCCGCTCAGTCATCGGTGGGAGGTGGATCAGGTGGCACTGGTGGGAGCACCCACTTCTGAGGAACACGAACCGTGCGATCATACTCTTGCATCAGAAAAATCCGCAAGATTCCCATCAAGTTCTTGATCGAGCGCCCGATCGCGCTTTTGTGCGCTTCCAATTTCTCCAAGAGTGAAGCAGTCCGATCGGGTTCAAGATCTGCACTTATGATCACAGGACGACATCTATCTGGGTCTAGAAGCTCATACCTGAGGTGAAGAGGCTTGAGCTCAGGAGTCAGCCGCTCTGTCTGGGTCTTGACGCGGGTCGCATCAGGTGGAATGGCATCGCATGTTGACCAATCCGACTCGCTTCCTTTGGTCTCCAGGTCATCAGAACACGGCATGCGGGTCGCATCAGGTGGCGTGCGGGTCGCATCCACATGTTCTTCAGGTGGAGATGCGGGTCGACTTGGCTCGATGCGCCCTGGGTTCACATGTTCTTCAGCAATGACTGCCGGTCGAGTCAGGACTGCCGGTCGAGTCAGGCTAGGGTTCTCTTCTTCAGGTGGTGAAGCGGGGCGCGAGTCCTTGATGCGGCTCGTGTGCAGTGCGGCCTGGTTTGTTGGCTGAGCTGGTCCTTCGCATTCTGGCTGAGCTGGCAGCTTTCCAAGTTGAGATTGGCGTGAGATGATGATGTGGCTCAATTGCTCCAACAACTTGTTTTGAGCGGCCATTTGTGTGGACATGTTTTGCATCTGTTCCCACATCATCTGGTTTATCTTCCCTTGCTCGTGTATGAATTCGATCTCAGCGGGATCAATGTACGGCTCGGGTAGATCGGGTTGGAATACGCAATTGTTCGAGTTATCAAACGGTGCTGTGTCGTAGCAATAGCCATCTTGCTCTTGTTCCTCATCCCAATCCGCCAGTGGGCAATACTCGTAAGAGTGTCTCCAGTCCCCACACATGACACAACTCTGCGGTTGTTGCTCGACTGCCTTCACACTCAACTTGTCCATCGCCCTCTGCATGGCCTCCATCTTGGCGTTCATGGCAGTGAATTGATCGACCTCGAACTTGCCGCCACCTCTTGGTCGGGCATTGTCGCGGCCAGACCACTGTTGGTTCTGTGCCATGTTGTACATTCGATCCATGTTGTACATTCAGGAGCTTTGGTACGGGTCGGACTAGATTGGTGCGGCCTGGCCGTGCCTGAATTGGTACGGGCCGTACCAGAGGGTGGCTGAGCAGTCTCGGCTGAGTTTGGAGGAGTTTGATCGAACAGTGGGCCCTTGCTTCTCAGATGATATTTCAACCTGTATTGGCCTGCAGGGGGGGTTCAAAAGCCAGTTTTTTTTTTTTTTTTTTGTGATTTTGAATAAGAAAAAGCAAGAAAGATACAAGATAAAATCTAGATTAACTAAGCAAAGTAAAATCTAACTAGGCAATTGGTTACCGTCCCCGGCAACGGCGCCAAAAACTTGTTCGCGCAGAAGCGCAACGCAAGTTTCGGTACGCTTGAGGGCGTACCTTTTAAAACCGCGTTTACACTTCACGAGTAAGGGTCGCAAGTGCACAACCCCTATCGAGTAGTATAATCGGGTATCGATCCACAGGGACGGGCAATTACTAGGTTAGAATCTACCTAACTCGATTAAAAACTAGAAGTGAGAAAGGTTTGGTTTGGTGTTTAATTTCCTAAAGGGTCAGATCAAACAATTCAAGAAGATGTAATAAAATGCTAGAAGAAATGTAAATTGTGTTTTGATTATGGATAAAAGGCGTTTCCAGGGTTTCAGACTTCATCTCTGATCTGCCTCTAGTGGTACGGCCCGTACCAAGTTGGTACGGCTAGGCCGTACTTCACTTGGTAAGGCAAGGCCGTACCACCCTGGTAAGACCCGTACTGGCTTCCCAGAACAGAACCTACCAGTTCGAGTGAATGCATTTCCTTGCTGGTACCTTGTGCTAAACTCTTTAGAAAGGTTCAATTGACCATACCTAAGGTTCCTAACCCTCAACCATCGTTTGTTGGATCAAGATCTAGGTTGGAATGCAATTGATTGCCTTTTAGGGATTTCTACACCTCAACTCTCGTGTGTTGGTACAGATCTACCCTAGCTGGTTGATTGGAGGTCTAAGGCACCCTCTAATCTGTCGATTAGAGGAGAATTCAACCTTTCGGCTTCAATTCGACTATTCTACCCTAAGCATTTGATTTGGATGAGAGATTGAGATGATCACATGACCTTGATAGGTTCGATCTAAACCTAAAGGGACATCATACAACAATCACAGCAAGCAAAGCAAAAGATAGCAAATAAGATCACAATCAATCAAACTAAAGAGTTCATACAAAGTACAAGTCAAAGAAAGTCAAAACAAATCAAGAATCAATCTCTAACCCTAGAAACTAAAAGAACTACTCACAGCACATGATAATATCTAAAAATACAATAAAAGGGAGAGAGATAGCCATGGATCGAAGGGATCGAGAGGAGGAAGCTAGATCCGTCGAGTTTCGCCTCTTCCTCTTCCTTCCTTCTTGCTCTCAGCTCCTTAGCTCTCTTTCTCTCTCTTACTGTGCTCTCAAATGGATCTGGAATGGAATTGATGTGAAATTTGGAGAGTTCCCCGCTTTAAATAGCCTCTGCCAAAATTTGAAGCTGTCAGGCCGCCTTTAGGTACGGCCCGTACCAATTTGGTACGGCCTCGCCGTACCAGGCGTGGTGAGACTGTAGATCTTCTCGCTAGCTTTCCAAAAAGTGGTCATACGCTCAAAACGGAGTTACGAGTCAAAAGTTATGATTGTTTTAAGTTCGGTGCTGAAATTTCTGGATCTGACGCAGGTCGCGTGGGGGAAGTCAGAACTCTGCCTGCTTTGCTTGTTTTCGCCTATTTCCTGCAAATCAACCACGAAACTGCAGCAGTACCATATTCTATTGATTTTCAATGTAAACTATGCAATTTAGTGGTCGAAAACATAAGGTCTGGTCTGAAAATACGTCGAAATAATAGATGAAATATGGACATATCAATTTCCCCCAAGCTTACCCTTTGCTTGTCCTCAAGCAAATTTGTACTTTCAAACCGGGTTTGGATTCTAAATGCAAGCTAAATGCCTAAATGTGAAAATTTACTCGATTGACTCAATTAAGAAACTCAAGAATCTTTTTGCTATGATTTGGATTCACCTTGGTAAATTTTGATTCACCTCACAAATTGATTAACAAAACCTCAAACTCTAAATGTTTCAAAACTTGCAAAGCTGATTACTCGAATTTGTCGATTTATCATTCTTTCACTAAACTGTGCCCTCGTTTGTAGGAGATTTACCCTTTTGGCCCCCCCAAGCTTGAATCAAGCTTAGGTCAGAAAGTTGCGGACTTCGTGTGTTGATATGTGCAAAAATTTCATTTTTTTCATTTCTAATTGGGAGACGAGCTCAAAGGCGCCCATTCAAGGCTTATTGCCAGTACTCTTATTTTCTCCATCTTTTCATCTCTCTTTTTTTTTTCTTTTTCTTTTTCTTTTTTTTTATTATTTTTTTTATTTGCACATACCATGAATACACACATCCACTAGCGTTCATTCACACCAACGGATATCCCAACCTTTCTTGAATTGAAATCCCTATTTCCAAAATTTAAAGGCACAATTCAGTTTCTAAATTCTATTTCAACATTCAAGTCTCCATTCTCACAAGTCTCAAACCATTTATTCCTAATCAGTTCTATTTGGTCAATTATGAGGTTAGTTCTAACTTCCCAAAGTCATCCCAATCACATGAAAATTTTCAAACAGGTCCCAAATCGAAACAATCAAGCAAATTTTTCACCTAACAATGCAAGAGAAAAGTAAAAATGACCTAAGTGTAATCAAAATAAATCCTAAAACACAAAAGTAAATCCTAAGATACAAAAGTCGTCTTCCCCCCCAAGCTTAGCCTGAGCATTGTCCTCAATGCTTCAAGACTGAAAGATAAAGAGATATAGAAGCAAAAGGGAAAGAGAAAACATACCCGCTCAGTCATCGGTGGGAGGTGGATCAGGTGGCACTGGTGGGAGCACCCACTTCTGAGGAACACGAACCGTGCGATCATACTCTTGCATCAGAAAAATCCGCAAGATTCCCATCAAGTTCTTGATCGAGCGCCCGATCGCGCTTTTGTGCGCTTCCAATTTCTCCAAGAGTGAAGCAGTCCGATCGGGTTCAAGATCTGCACTTATGATCACAGGACGACATCTATCTGGGTCTAGAAGCTCATACCTGAGGTGAAGAGGCTTGAGCTCAGGAGTCAGCCGCTCTGTCTGGGTCTTGACGCGGGTCGCATCAGGTGGAATGGCATCGCATGTTGACCAATCCGACTCGCTTCCTTTGGTCTCCAGGTCATCAGAACACGGCATGCGGGTCGCATCAGGTGGCGTGCGGGTCGCATCCACATGTTCTTCAGGTGGAGATGCGGGTCGACTTGGCTCGATGCGCCCTGGGTTCACATGTTCTTCAGCAATGACTGCCGGTCGAGTCAGGACTGCCGGTCGAGTCAGGCTAGGGTTCTCTTCTTCAGGTGGTGAAGCGGGGCGCGAGTCCTTGATGCGGCTCGTGTGCAGTGCGGCCTGGTTTGTTGGCTGAGCTGGTCCTTCGCATTCTGGCTGAGCTGGCAGCTTTCCAAGTTGAGATTGGCGTGAGATGATGATGTGGCTCAATTGCTCCAACAACTTGTTTTGAGCGGCCATTTGTGTGGACATGTTTTGCATCTGTTCCCACATCATCTGGTTTATCTTCCCTTGCTCGTGTATGAATTCGATCTCAGCGGGATCAATGTACGGCTCGGGTAGATCGGGTTGGAATACGCAATTGTTCGAGTTATCAAACGGTGCTGTGTCGTAGCAATAGCCATCTTGCTCTTGTTCCTCATCCCAATCCGCCAGTGGGCAATACTCGTAAGAGTGTCTCCAGTCCCCACACATGACACAACTCTGCGGTTGTTGCTCGACTGCCTTCACACTCAACTTGTCCATCGCCCTCTGCATGGCCTCCATCTTGGCGTTCATGGCAGTGAATTGATCGACCTCGAACTTGCCGCCACCTCTTGGTCGGGCATTGTCGCGGCCAGACCACTGTTGGTTCTGTGCCATGTTGTACATTCGATCCATGTTGTACATTCAGGAGCTTTGGTACGGGTCGGACTAGATTGGTGCGGCCTGGCCGTGCCTGAATTGGTACGGGCCGTACCAGAGGGTGGCTGAGCAGTCTCGGCTGAGTTTGGAGGAGTTTGATCGAACAGTGGGCCCTTGCTTCTCAGATGATATTTCAACCTGTATTGGCCTGCAGGGGGGGTTCAAAAGCCAGTTTTTTTTTTTTTTTTGTGATTTTGAATAAGAAAAAGCAAGAAAGATACAAGATAAAATCTAGATTAACTAAGCAAAGTAAAATCTAACTAGGCAATTGGTTACCGTCCCCGGCAACGGCGCCAAAAACTTGTTCGCGCAGAAGCGCAACGCAAGTTTCGGTACGCTTGAGGGCGTACCTTTTAAAACCGCGTTTACACTTCACGAGTAAGGGTCGCAAGTGCACAACCCCTATCGAGTAGTATAATCGGGTATCGATCCACAGGGACGGGCAATTACTAGGTTAGAATCTACCTAACTCGATTAAAAACTAGAAGTGAGAAAGGTTTGGTTTGGTGTTTAATTTCCTAAAGGGTCAGATCAAACAATTCAAGAAGATGTAATAAAATGCTAGAAGAAATGTAAATTGTGTTTTGATTATGGATAAAAGGCGTTTCCAGGGTTTCAGACTTCATCTCTGATCTGCCTCTAGTGGTACGGCCCGTACCAAGTTGGTACGGCTAGGCCGTACTTCACTTGGTAAGGCAAGGCCGTACCACCCTGGTAAGACCCGTACTGGCTTCCCAGAACAGAACCTACCAGTTCGAGTGAATGCATTTCCTTGCTGGTACCTTGTGCTAAACTCTTTAGAAAGGTTCAATTGACCATACCTAAGGTTCCTAACCCTCAACCATCGTTTGTTGGATCAAGATCTAGGTTGGAATGCAATTGATTGCCTTTTAGGGATTTCTACACCTCAACTCTCGTGTGTTGGTACAGATCTACCCTAGCTGGTTGATTGGAGGTCTAAGGCACCCTCTAATCTGTCGATTAGAGGAGAATTCAACCTTTCGGCTTCAATTCGACTATTCTACCCTAAGCATTTGATTTGGATGAGAGATTGAGATGATCACATGACCTTGATAGGTTCGATCTAAACCTAAAGGGACATCATACAACAATCACAGCAAGCAAAGCAAAAGATAGCAAATAAGATCACAATCAATCAAACTAAAGAGTTCATACAAAGTACAAGTCAAAGAAAGTCAAAACAAATCAAGAATCAATCTCTAACCCTAGAAACTAAAAGAACTACTCACAGCACATGATAATATCTAAAAATACAATAAAAGGGAGAGAGATAGCCATGGATCGAAGGGATCGAGAGGAGGAAGCTAGATCCGTCGAGTTTCGCCTCTTCCTCTTCCTTCCTTCTTGCTCTCAGCTCCTTAGCTCTCTTTCTCTCTCTTACTGTGCTCTCAAATGGATCTGGAATGGAATTGATGTGAAATTTGGAGAGTTCCCCGCTTTAAATAGCCTCGGCCAAAATTTGAAGCTGTCAGGCCGCCTTTAGGTACGGCCCGTACCAATTTGGTACGGCCTGGCCGTACCAGGCGTGGTGAGACTGTAGATCTTCTCGCTAGCTTTCCAAAAAGTGGTCATACGCTCAAAACGGAGTTACGAGTCAAAAGTTATGATTGTTTTAAGTTCGGTGCTGAAATTTCTGGATCTGACGCAGGTCGCGTGGGGGAAGTCAGAACTCTGCCTGCTTTGCTTGTTTTCGCCTATTTCCTGCAAATCAACCACGAAACTGCAGCAGTACCATATTCTATTGATTTTCAATGTAAACTATGCAATTTAGTGGTCGAAAACATAAGGTCTGGTCTGAAAATAGGTCGAAATAATAGATGAAATATGGACATATCAATTGTGATTTGATCGCTCAAAGCATTGAACCAATATTTCCTGTGGATCGACCTCGAATATACTACTCAATAGGATTGTGCACTTGCAGTCCGAACCGATAGCATTTTTGAGTTTATAAATATCAAAAAAACATTGCTCTCTTTTGAGTGATCATCCACCACCAGAATTTCTAAAAAATATGGTTGGCTGTCTCCCTCCTATCCTATCCCCATCGGTCCCATCCTCCGCCTCCGCTCTACTGCTGCCTCCGAGGCGGAGACGAACTGTGAATAGTTTCAGATGGAATCATACAAGTAATTTTTCACTTCATATGCTTGCATCTATTGTTGGTTTTCTTTCATTTGATTTTATTTGGGAGATTTAGGTGTAGAGGGTTTATTTTCTTACAATAAACTTTGAAATGTAGAAATTTATCGGCCTTGAATCATTTCCGATTTTTCAATTAGGGGTTTGCGCGGCAATCAATTGGAGGGTTCTCTACAGGATCTAGAATCATTTAGCAATGTATGATTTTTACTTGTAAATGTAAAAATGAAAAATAAGACTGCATAAGGTGTTGTTTATCAATTTATTTATGATGCATTTTAGCCTTTTAAAATTCTCTCTTTTTTGTTGTAGGAAGACAGAACAGATGTTGTTTCTATCGCAACTGATATGGTTGACTCAGTCAAAGGCTGTACCGTTATGGTATACATTACTATCTACTCTACTGTTTTTCCTTTTCTAAATATGTACTAGGCTTCTTACTTTGTAGCAGTACAACATATTAGGGCCATCAACTCAAGACAAGAAACAAAAGTCTTATTGTTATAGGTGTAGCAGAAAAGACATTGATCTGGATATAGTCCAAAATATCCAGTACAGTACTTTTTCCAATCAAAATTTTATGTTCTAGATCTGAAATGCAGGCTCAAGTGCATGAAAGTGAAGAACCGGACTTGTTTTTCTCAATCTTCAAGTCATTGATTGTACTTAAGGTTTGTTTAAATCCTACATTTGTTTTTTGTATTATCCATAAAATATTACAATTGTACGTTCCGTAGTTTTGTTAGCTTAGCTCAGTGATTGCATTGATATGTAGGGGGGAGAAGCACAGTGTACAAAAACTCGACTGACAAAGAAAGGCGAAATGCATCTTTATTTAGGATTCAAGGATTAGGTTATGAGAGTGTGCAAGCAATTGAGGTTGACCTTGTAAGTATTACAGTCAGGTCAAATTTTTGTATTAGGATCTTCATTTTCTGTTAATTGAATTGTAGATTTAGATTACATGAAGTACCTTATAATTATGTTCTTTTTTCAAAATACATTTCTTGGTCTATTTGCTCATAACATCAAACATCTATCACAATTTGCAAGTAACTTAAATATCCGACCTTATGGGAAAGGGCATGTTCTGTGAAGTACTGGTAATTTTGCCCCTAACTCATCTCTTTTCCTTTTTAGGCCAACATGAACTTAGATCAGCTGCTGAGAAAATTAAAATATTTGGTTCATACTTACAATTAGTATTGAAGCAACTTGATTGAAATAGAGTAAAAATTCCATCCATAGTTAAAAGATGGGTATTATGGCATATATGGTGATATGCCAGGTGCAATTACAAAAGGTCCATCTATGTAATTTAGGACTAAACAAGGGCTTCAATACTCATTTTCACTCCTATTCATTTAATGCACAGGTGCCGTGTTCACTAAATTCATCTTACTGTTACATACTACAAGAGGGAGATTTTTTTTACACATGGATTGGAGGCTATTCTACACCCCATGATGAAGATCTCCTTTATCAAATGCTTGATAAGTTCAGTGTGTGTGTTATTTAACTTCACTTGTATCCTTAAGATCCTACTTTTTCTTTGCAGAGAGTCCTTGCATAATTTAAGTACTCCTAAGATTTGACTCACACTGTAGTATTTTTCCAAAAGCAGAGGTATTGTTTCAGTAATCGTCCTAATTACTTTTTTTCTGTCAAATATTCATCTTTGCTGATGATGTGTACTATTTGATGTAACATAATCTTTTCCAATATTGTGTTCCAGAGTTTTTCTGTTTAGTATGCCTTGATGTGTTTAGCTTCATCTAGGGTTTTGCTAATTATTACAGTCTTTGTTAGAACTAGAAAATAAAAATGGAACCAATTTCATGATGTATACACCTGAAAAGATCTTCCTTTTATGTTTTATATAGAACATGAGTTAAAATAAAAAAAGAATCAACTCAAATATACAAGACTCCAATGTTTTAATCTATTTTCTGGTGTTTGCTTTTGGACAGCCTTTGAAGCAGTCTATTTTAGTGAGAGAAGATTCAGAACTTGACGATTTCTGGCGAATATTAGGAAAAAAATCAGAGTACCCTAAAGAAAGGCACACCAAACTTGCAACAGAAGATCCGAGATTATTCACTGGAAGCCTTGAAGAAGGTACCATGCAGAATACTTTAACCTAAATATCATTTGAACAAGTAATGCGTTGGCTTTCCTGTTTCGTAGACCATGCTCTAACGGATGGTTTTGGTTGCTCTCTTTACCAGATAGTTACAAGGTACTATTATTTCTAAGGTACTTTTGTCTTTATGGTCCATAAATCCGTACACTTTTTATAGCTCAAAAGGAATCTCACAATAGTTCATGTAAATTAACAACATCTAAATCTGCTTAGTTTTATTTCAATTTAGCCTAAACAGTATAAACACTAACTGGAGTTTGGATCCAAATTGTCAAATCCTCAATCGACAATAGTTCTTTTTTTCTTTTTTTCCAACTCGAATTGAGAAGCAAATCTTCACCTGTAAAATCTGCATTAGTATTTCAGTAAGGGTTTGAATAGGCTTTTCTGTTACTTCGATGGGTATGGTTGTTCTGTTAAATAAATTTATATAAGCATGTACTTCAGTTGTGTGGGGGTACTAACTTTGAAAGAGAATACAAATCAGAAAATCTCATAATTATAATCTTTTCATTTATATTTGATCATTTTCTATTGTCTTGGCATAGGCTGTGGCAATTGCAGTTGGGATTGACAGTGTTGCTGTCGGTATTGGAATCCCCATCTTTTATGAAACTCAGATCGATAGTGCATTAAGTTAATTTTTTTTTAATTTTAACCTTTGTTTGAGTTTGTTCTCTAAACAATTTCAAATCACTATTTTAATCTTTGTTAAGGTAATTGTTAGGAATTTGTCTATTTGATTTTTAATTTTTTTATTGCATTTCCGTTGTTGCGAAAAGAATATATTATTTTATTTTTTGCCTTCTGAAAATTGTCTTAAAGGAATAACAGTTATACTTCTGAAAATTTAATTTACAACCTTGTATGTATAAGTCAATGCAATATTGTGTTGTTAATCTCAAATTTTTTGGGGTCGAAATTAATAGTGCTAACTGTTAAGAGGTGAAAGTGTAATTCTGATTTCTGACTCTCAATCTGAGAATATTGAGATTTGGGTGAATTTGGTGACATATATATATTTTTTCTTTTATTTACCATTATTTAACATTGTATATATTTGTAGTTGTGTACTGTTTTACTTTGAAGAACCTATAGCTGTGCAATGACGTATATATTTGTAGTTGTGTACTGTTTTACTTTGAAGAACCTATAGCTGTCCAAATCTAACAATCCAATATTCCAATTCGGGGCGCAGTGCCCTTTTTCCTTCTCCTTTTAATTTCCAAACCAGGCTAAATGACCAGTCAAATTCGAATTTCAATTTCTTTTCTTAAATCTCAGCCGGTCAGTATTAATTTGGCCTTTTTGCCATTTAATCCCTCTGACAAGGGAATATTACCAAAAAAATTGGTATTTAACAGATTTTACCCTGATTTATACCATTTATTTTATACTGGTACCGACTGGTACCAGTTTTCAAAATAGCACCAAACTGTTGTACCAGATTCACAAAAGTGTTAACAATTCAACAGAGGCAATTTCGGCACTGGTTTAGTGCATTTCTGGATCAGTACTATTTTTAGGGTTTTCAACCAAAACCCAAAACTGAGTTTAAATTGCAATAACTACCTCTATAGATCACAATCCGAGCTAGTTCGGGTTCAAACCCGTAAGGAAAAATGAAAGGTATAGAGCAAATAGATTAGTAGTGATTATACGCCAGTTTTGCTGGCATGACATACAACCACTTATTTCTTCACTTATTAATACTTTTATTTGTGAAATTTGGCAGGTTATGTTAGAATGCTTCGAGTGAAATTTGGCAGGTTATGTTTGAATGCTTGGAGTTCAGAAATACCATTTAATTGTTGTTTTTATTGCTGGTCTTTGTTTTTATTGTTGTTCTTTTAGTGTTGTGGGATTTCTTTAAAAAAGAAGTACAAAGGCAGGTTTTCAATTTTAGAACTGGAGTTTTGATTAGGCATAGTTGAGAGGTGCTTCAGCTGGATCTGATAGTTTTGATTAGGCATTGTTGTGCTCTGACATACAGCTTCTTTATAGGTCACGGCATTATGCTCACACCCATTAAATATCATCTCATGTACAATATCCAATCTTTATCTTCTTTTCTGGCACAAAATGCAGGAATGTATCTCCAAAAATGCAGGGTTCGCATAGTTTGTTTTTTTATGATACTTCTTTTATAGTGAGGCTATGGTACTATGCATAACGCACATTGGTCCGTACTTTTGGGTCACTACCTCTGTTTACAAATTCCAAATAGTCGATCTGAACCGTTCAACATAATAAAATTACAAATTGTCCTTTTTTTTCCTTAAAAAATAAGCAGCAGTGTAGTTTTTATTTTATTTCATCTTTCTTTAATTTATTTAAAAATGAATGTTATATATGTAGGCAGAGAAGCTTAACACAAGTAGAGATGTATCTGGGAAGGTGTTCAGCAAGCTCTAAAAATGCTTGAAGGCACGCACGGTTAGTTGTCTCGTTTAATCAGCAGCTTATTATCATGAAATTTTACAAAATTGTATGACCAGTGTATAAATGCGCTTTTCTCCTTTTCTTACCTTATTTTGATTGCTGGAGGGGTTGATTTGGTGATTAAATAAAGTTCAATAATGGATTGCTTAAATGTGACTTGAACCGATTTCTGCTCTCTAATTAATCATTGGGTTGTTGATTTGAAATGGTAAATTTTGATCAACGCTCTTGAATTTCTGCTCTTACAGGAAGAAATTAACAATGCGAGTGCTGCTTCTACACTAACAACAAATCCTGGGATTATGTGGGGTTTACATATCCGCCACTGTTTAAGGATTAGGGCAACTTTTAAATGAATTTTAGGGAATCTCTTATATTTACAATCAAACATGTGTATCTCAAAATGAATGTAAGCCTACGGTTATTTGATGGAGTGAATAACAATTTTTTGGATGGTTTTTTTTTTTCCAATTTAATTTAGATCAGAAGAGTGATGTGATGTGATGTGATCTCTTCTTGAAGAGAGTTGAGAAATAATCAGAGAGCATTAGTGTCTGTAGTTTTATTCTCTGATATTGGTACGCCTACATTCTATTTTAATTGTTAAGTATTTAGGATTTGAAATTACATGTCTAGTTTTTTGTCATGTTAATAATTTGTATAAATTTGAGGATGCTATTGCCACTTTTATTGACTTCATAGATATTCTTTATGAGCTTTTTTGTGTTGGATGAAAATATGTAATTACGTTATATGCCGGATTTAATAAATCGAGGTGTATGTTCAGGCGAATCATATCTGGATTATCGGCGCATTAGATTTTGTGCAACGACAGATTGTGTATTGAACTATGTTATTGTTATTGGGTCTTCGGCCCTGTTCGGCAGGAGATACTTTCATGAGAACTTTTGGTAAAAACGGTTTCATACGAAAAAAAAATTCATACACTGTTTGGAAGCCCAATTTTTATAGTAAATTCTGCACTCTAGACTCCGACAAAATATGCTTCAAGATCAGTGATCACCAACAAACGAACAAATAATGTACAATATGGAACAAATTTTATTTAACAAATTTATTTCTGTTTTTACTGTCAGTTTTTATTTACCCATTAAGGATTTTTTTTTTTACACTTCCATTACTATTGCTTAGAGAAAGTATTATGTTACAGGTTAAGTATGTTTTGGATGATGTTTCGTGTTGAGATTTTTAAATATATTTTTTTTAAATTATTATGTGTCCTTTTTTTTATTGTAATTGTTATGGATGTATGAGAATAATGTTTTTTTATTATAATGTTTTGACTTGTATTGACGAATTGTCAATTATAATTAGGATAACTTTTATGTATTTTATATCATTTGTGATTGGAATCCAATTAAAATTGTTGATGAGAAGAAGAGAATAAAAATGAATTCTCCTTTACTTGTTTTGTCATTTAATTTTTATTCTCCTTTACTTTTATGTATTCTTCTTTACTTGAACATTGTTTTATCATTTCATTTTTATTCACCTTTACACTTAATTAGCATAGTTATTACGTGAATAAATATTTAATAACTAATTTTTTTTTACATTGCAACGCACATGCACTTGACTAATTTACATAAAATATTTTAAATACAACTATTTATTCACTTATTTGTTACTATTATCTTTATAATGATATTACAATACATACTTTCTACTAGATTAGACAACTAATTGTTTACACTTATCAAAATCACCATAAATGAATAATAGTCTGCAAAAATTTTGTTAATTCGATTGCATAACAATTAATTTCCTAACAGTATCCTATCCACTCATAAAGTGCATCCCGTAATTAATTCCAGTATTTGAAGATCATATATTAGTTGCTGTATATTCTATTCTACGGATCGATTGAAAGTACATCCTTCCATAGTTAATAGTTTTGATTAAGACAAAAAAATAATAATTATACAACACGTTTGAACCAGTTTTCTCAATTAAAAGAAACATACAGATAAACCAACCACTACCAGTAAAAAGAAGCCTGAACCATCGCATTCCGTGTAAATATTATACAACTCGCAGTCATGCATAAAACTAATTAATTATTGGTTAAATGGAATCAAATGAAAAGGAGATGAGAGTACATGTTATTGACTGGACCAAATTAATTAATCCTCTAAACTAAATTACACAAAGCCAACTTGCTCTGAAACCCTCTTGACATAATCAAGTCATCTAATGAATTAATACCCAGCTATAAGAAGAGTAATCAGAGCCTAACTGCCAGAAAATTGCGTCATAAAACAGGTCCATCAAATACCCAAGTACAAAAAAAATGAAAAAAAATAAAAAAACAGAAAACTAAACCGAGAACAGAAACCAGAGACTAAGAACTGCAATTCTCGAAACCCTGAAAATTATTTCGAAAACTCAGCAGAATTTCCAGTGATTGTTGCAATTGACGCAAGTGACAAAAGTGGTCATGGGCTCATCAGCACTGCGCGTCTGGAGCTGGTAGTATGTAGTCTTACGCTGGCCGCACCTGCCGCACTTGAACTGGTCTGTCGTGGCCTTGGGCGCGCCACTGCGCTCACAATCGAACAGAGCCTTATCCTTGATCTGTTTATTCTCCATCTTCCTCGCATCGCTCGCCATCTCCTCCGGTGTCAGGTTTGCTAACCTTTCAGGTTTAATCTGTCCTATCAGCACCTTCCTCCGGAAGTCGGTGTTGTTATCTGCTCTCAGGTTGAACATGATCGACCTGTACTTGTGCTTTTGGGCCCCGGTCGAGCCACCCAGCTTTGCAAAAAGTGCTGACTCAGCAGTCACAGCAACCCGTAGTGGGTCATATTCCTCCACCTCGTCTAGGATGTTCCTCACCTCCTCTCTGTCGTCTTTTTCAGTTTCGCCAGAAACCTTCATGAAGGCCTCAGCCATGAGTTCGCGAATGCGATCGCGGTTGGTGTCGTTGCATCTGAGAAGGGCTGACAACTTCGGGACAGCTGGTGCCTTCCTTTCAACTGAGACTGCCGGCTTCCTCTCCTCCTTAACAAGGGGCTTCTTTTCGGATTTTGGGGTTTCGGGCTTAACATCTCTCTTTTCAGGTCTCACCTTTATCTTTTCGGGCTGTACCAGCTGGGGTTTTTCAGGTTTGGGTTTGGATTCGGTTTTAACAGGCTTCCCGGCATTGGATGACTTCTCAGTCTGCCCATTTTTCTTTCCATTTGAGTTCTCTTCTACCACAATATTTTTCCAAAACGTGATCAGTTCAGAGGCCACAGACTGGATCTCACTGTGGGGGTGCTTTGTCAGAGATCGCAAGCGTTTACCAACCTAAAAACATATAGAGAGAAAACCAAAGATTAAGCCACAGACTCAAAAAAGAAAAAATAGAAAGGAATGCAGAAATGCAGGATTGTAGTACTAAAGACGGATTGTGAGGTAAAGGCCATTCTAGAGGTATACGTATAAAATACTAACCTTTTTTGCATATATATGAAAAGATATTCTCAGAAAGGACTCCTGATGCATTGACCATGGTTAAAATTACAGGAATTTTGCAGTAGCACGAAACACTATTCCAGGAAAACAATTTTATGATCTTCTTAATTTATGAAAAGAAAGAAAAACATGGTTTGAATTACAAAAACGTCATTATCTTTTACTTTTCCTAACTTTAACTGATTTGTCGAATCAGTTAACTTCTCAATATCTTTTAAGGACTAGTCTCAGCAGTACAATCAGATACAATTTCAATTATCATAACAAAAGGAGTGTTAAATTTTTATGTATTTCCATATCAAATTTGCCTTCCCAAAATTCATAGCCGCATAGAACATAGCCAAAACCTTACAATGAACAACTACCAAACAACAGAAGAGAATATTCTATAAAGAACTATAGTATACAAAAGCAATATACAATATAACCTTCATCACTTTTTCCCTATTTCAACTAATATAATAAAACCTAACAAGGGTTAAAGAATTGACCAATGCAGAAGGTATACTGTTGTTAAAAGTCTGTGAAGAAGTTCGACGAGACAAAAAATTGTACTCGTTTTCTTGTTATTGGATAGAAATCAGAGAATTTAAATGAATCTAAAACTCTAAGAACTCGGATTCCATAAACTTAATCATGCAACTCGGAACAGTTGACGCCGATCTAGAAAGGGCAAAAGAATGTAAAATTTGACACAAGAAAAGAAAGCCTTAAAACAATTCACGAACCTACCTGAGTAGAGACGAGCACGGCGGTGGTGACCTTGATCTCTCTCAGCCTATTCAAGGCGTCGATACACCGATCCGCCTCCGGAGACGCGCCGCCGTCCTCAGACGCCGCGTCAGCCGCCTTCTTCGCCGCCTCGAATATCTCTAGTAGTTCCCTCTCCGTTGAGTAGTCCATTTAACCCTAGGCCTCCAAAGTCCGATCCAGCTCAATTTTTCTCAGTACAATGGGAAGAAATGTAATAAAAACCCTAGAAAACCCGAATTGGTTAGAGAGAGAAACGAAGAGAGAGAGGAGAAACGAAATCGGATTACGTCGGCTTTATAGAATATATTAATATAAAACAGGGATGATGGCAGATAACCTGAGGTAACAGACATTTTATGTTTAGATCCAGACCGTCCGATCTGAATTAGCTCGAAATATTAATGAGTACCCGTGCATTCCACCTCGGACGGATTGGTCCGGATTCTGATCGGACGGTCCTGATCTAACCACTAACAATCTGTTACCTCTGAGGATGCGGTGTCGGATTTAGATTGAGGTATCAACGGGGTAGAATATCACACGTGGCGTAGTGTGATGCAGAAAGAGATTTTTTCTTTTGAGCTGTTGATAAAAGAGATTTGATTATGATTGGTTTCCTATATATGCCAGGCTAACTATATTGACAGAGTAATATTTGCTTCATGAAGCGCACGTACAGTAGAGCCAAAGCAGCGCTGCTTATTCCTCGTGCGCTGCATTAAGTAAACACTGGTCTGTCAATATCTGTACACCATTTCTGTTGTCCAATAAGCTTCTCTTTACTTGGACCTACCAAATTACTAGAGGCGCAAAAGACGTTTCCAGAAATTCCTCCTTCAAAAAATAGTGAGGAAAAAAAAGAATTTAATCATACGGCAGAGGCAAATTCTTCTTTCGTATTTATCACTTAATTTGAAAACACAGACAACGGTATCAATTTACTAACAAAATATAAAAGATTAATGAATACAAAATATTATATCTCTCTGGCCCTTTAATTTATTATGCGCAAGTGTTATTGGCTAAATATAGTGAAGCAAAACTTAGTAATTTTTTCAGCGAAGGTGTTTATGAATTTTCTAAAATGAACAGAGATAATTTTAGATGATATTCTATGGTCATATGATGTGCAGATCCCAAAATTAAGTATTTCACAGAAGAGCTTAATATTGATAATTAAACCCAAATCAGCACCTGCATAAAAATATTGACATGACAAATATATATTGTAGAAGAAAGAAACAAACAAAATTCTCAGAAAAAATAATTAATTCTAAAAATTGTGTGAAAACTTTCCTCTCTAAAAATATAATTTTCTTAAATAGAAAATGAGGAGGGTTCAAATGCCTTCATTTTTTGTGCCTCCACCATGCTTCTATTTTTAAAAACTTTAATAACTCAAAATTTCAAACTTAAAAGTCAAAATAAAACCGTTGGATATGATCTACATCATTTTATCTATGTGCTCATACAAAATTATCACATTTCGATTTTGTTTTTATGTGAATCAATAAGTTGAAAAATCAGAGTCTAGAAATTATCCACATTAGTAATTTTTTTACAAGCTCTTGATGACAACCAAAATAAAATTGAAATGTCATAATTTTTTACACGTGCATAGATAAAATGATGTAGATCATATCTAACGGTTTTATTTTGACTTTTAAGCTTTAAATTTTGAGTTATTAAAATTTTTAAATACAAAGACATGATAGAGGCATGAAAAATGAAGGTATTTGAACCCTCCTCATGGAAAATTAACCTACTAGTATGACATCGAAAACTAAATTGATTGCGTCTAATATGACCCTACTTCTTATACCAATTGTGTGCGCTTTGTAAAAAACTGTGTTGGAGAGTTCACGTTCTCTAAAAATATTTCACTGAAATGGATATAGAATCTTCGTAACGAACTTGAAAATGATTCTTTCTTTGTAAATCTATTTATGGGTATAATCGGATGGTTCGGATCGTACGAGTTTGTTTTGAATTTTGATCTCCACATCTGAAGTTACCATAAAGTAAACTGAAATTTCAATTTAAAATTATAACATGTAAATTTTTTTTGTTCTCTTCATGCTTGAATATTCAAAAGAAACAACAAGTATAACTCATTTGAAAATTTATTAATATAAGCTGAACTTCGAATGCTGGGAATTAAACACGGGGTGCACTTTGACGATCTTGCTTGGTCAAATTTTTGTCAGGACACCGATTTCTTCTCGTTGATTGCAATGGATAAAGAAGGGAAAGAGTTGATTCAAATTTATGTTCGCAAGAAATTGTTGGATGCGGGGAGGTGGATGGGAATAAAATTCAAACCCAAATGAAAAGCAATTAAATGAACGGGCTTTTGGAAAAATGTCTCCTTGAGTCCAAAATCCTGTAAATTTCAGATGAAAAAATCTGAACAAGGCAGTAGTCTCTACACCGTGAAATATTACAATTGGTTTTTTTATAATAAGACTTAGCACAAAGTTCTATGTAATCTCATCCATTTGAAATTAAATTCCGACACCCCTTGTCCCTTGATCCGACATTTTTATTAATATCCAAAGTTAATTACAAATTAATAAATTTACTCATGATTCCTGAGTTTTTCCACAAATGTCCAAACCGGCCATGATTAACTTTGGATATCAATAAAAATGTCGGTCCCTTGATCCATGATCCATCTCTACAATAAACGAAGCACTTTGCAATTTGTTTGCTAAACAACGACGTCAGTAATTGTAGGTTTGTAAAAACAATCAAGAAAGATGCATGCATTCATGCTCATTATGTTTGTCAATGGAAAAGGCAAAAAGTTAGTTACTTCTCTTTTCTCTTGAGTGCAACGAACAAATTTGTATCAATGCACAAAGAGCTCCTATTGGCACTGTCTTCGTACCAAAAGTAAATTGTCATCCTATATTAAAATTGGAACACACAAAAAAAAAAAAAATTGATCACAGAAGATGTCTGGTTTTCCGGTGCAGCAAAAAGATTGCACGCAACCATATTGTGATCTTTCATACCTCTTCAACCTACGAAAATTCAGACATCATTTAGTCTATTGCAGGGGCACTAGAAAATTTTCATAAATGTGGCTGAAAATTAAAATGCACAATTGTGGTGAGTGAAATTTGAACCCAAGACCTCTCAACCACAAAATAGAGCTTTAACCACTAGACTACAACTAAATATTTGTCATTTATTGAGGGTGGCTAAACTATATAAAAAGTTTAGAAAAAATAAAATTCAATTAAATTCTTACACGTATAATTAAAATTTTAAAATCATAGGAGTGGCTTAGCCTAAGTCTTAGATCCGCCCCTGGTCTATTGTCATCAAATACATCAGATATAGCAAATTTATTTGTCTAGCTCTCCATACTGATTTAGGGAACTTAGTTTGACCTATATATTCCATTGTAATTTATTTTCTTATTTATTATAACATCATCTTCTTTAACTAATTGTGTATAGTTAGGGTTTAATTGTATGGCTAAACTGAGGACTCAATTTAGGTATTGACAAGCTTAGGTCAAATGTAATAGAAGCTACAGCCTCATACCGAAACAACAGTACGAACAGTGATTAATATCTGGTGTCAGAAAAATAGGAAACGACCACAAACAGATAACCAAGTTGTGTTTACAGAGAAAAAATATGGTAAAATAGCTGGCACATAAAAGATTGCTAAAAGTTTTGATGCTACTATACTTCTGATAATAAAGAAAGAATACTTGAAGCAAAAAAAAAAAGTAAGAATAGGATATCCAATCAAATAAATCCAAAAAGAAAAGAAATCCTAGAATCAGTAACATACTATTAGACGGTGAACCTTACCTGAGGAAGACTCATTAACTCGAGCACGGCTTTCTTAGGGGTTAGTTCATTGTCAATTATGCGGGCTACAGCTGTCAAAACCGGCATCTTCACATGATACTTCTGAGCTAGTGCTATAACTGCACCAGCTGTTGATACACCTTCAGCAACCTAAAAGAAGACAAAAGAAATGACTTCAAAATCACAACATAAAGAATGATTAAGAAGGCCTGGTCTTTAAAAAAATAAAGATCAAATGAAATTCCTGTAATATTTATTTTTCATGACCGCTTGACTTTATACCAACTTAATTCGAAAATTTATAAATTTGACATGTACACTTGTCACTTTTGAAGTAGATCGGTTTTAATGGTTTGGATTCGTCATTCGAAGTAAATCCAATAGCCGATAGGTTTTGGAGTAAAGCTCACAAAAGGCTTGGTGACCCTAAGAACACCCAAGTTCTACTCATTTAACAGATACATTCCAGAAAATTTAACTAAGGCCCGGTCTCCAATACCAGGAGGTATACGACAACACATGCCTCCAATACTTCACATGGTACAACAATTCAGAACATATATCTTCATATGGACCATTGAAATGCCCCTACGTTTCAGTGAAGAGTTCTCTGTAACAGATGAATGTAGGTGTTAGCACACAGCAACAAACCTACCTGGCTCATAGAACTCAAGATATCTTCCAGTTTCTCTCCAGCACCAAGGCGCAACCCAACAGTTCTATTTCTTGAAAGATTAACAAAACAAGTGAGCATTATGTCGCCGGATCCTGACAAACCAGCCAGCGTAGTTGCTTTTGCTCCCATCTGCATGTCCATGAACATAAACAAACAAACGAAACAACACTACTAGTTAGTAATAAGATCCATTCAAATGCAAAATACAAAAAAAAAGTAGAATTTTCAGTGTTCAATGACGAAGATGGAGGTGAAAGACGCACTTTTGTTGCAAGCCATCTAATCTCAGAACAACCTTGTGCCACAAGAGCTGCCATGCAATTATTGCCGAGATTCATCCCTTCGACTATGCCGGCAGCGATCGCTAGCACATTTTTTAAGGCACCGGCAATCTCTACTCCTTTGACATCACTGATATATCACAACAGTTACAAATACAATCAAAAGACACAACAAGGTCAGCTAAACCAACTCAGTTAGGCCCAGCATCAAATTTTTTTTATGATTTTCTTCTTTTCAAGTGTAATAATTCACCGAGGGGACAATCTGATGCGCTTCTACCATTAAATGAGAAGAAAAAAAATTACTTTTCAAAGTCACTCTTACCAAAACATCCTATTTAATAAAGCACCTCAACTCTCGCCCTATTTGTCGGAGAAAGATGTGGTTTTTAAACAAAATAGAATAAAAAAAAATATATACCTTGACGTGCTAATCCTGAGATGAGGAGAAGCTAGAAGTTGCTGAGCTGCACTTGCTAACTTCTTGTCTTTCGATGCCACCACCATTGCTACATTGTTATACCCACATGACAATATTATTACATTACTAGTTAGTGAGTTGCTCCTTGTGAAATAAATGGACCAGAAGTATGACAAAACGAACCTGTGGGTAGTTTGTTCATCAATTCAACAGCAAAGGATGGGCCAGAAAGAACAACAAACGGCTGACGTGGATTCCCTAGCGCCTTGGGAATAACTTGGGACATCATCCGCAATGTATTCAACTCCAAACCTTTACTCAGAGATATGAACGGCAATTTTGGATCGACATATTGAGAGATGCCCTCAAGGAAGGACGAACTGAACTGCCGTGTAACAAGTTAGGTCAACAGAAACTTTGTAATACGATTAAACGACAACAACTAAATGCCCAATGCCTAAGTACTGTAACACCAGCAATTGCTGGAAAAGCTTGGGTATCATGGTATTATAAAATTAAAACATTAAGGCAGCAGTCACTAGAAAGTACACTAGTCAATGTTGCTTAGATTTGCAAGCAGAAGCAACCTGCCAGACATCTCATAAAACCCATCCAAGCATCAGTTATATTACTTTGTGGAGTACAATTGTACAAAAATGCATCATATGTTTCCAGTTCTCCATGCAAACAAGCAGTTCAAAAATGAGATTCTTTTTCAGGAAAAATAAAAGAAAGAAGGATCGATCACATTCCCCATTTGGCATGCAATAGGCGGCCATCAATGGCATTAATATGCTAGTGACCAGAACATACTTAGTCCAACTAGACCTAATTGCACACGTTTGGATCAGAATGCAATAGTAAGACAAAAGAAAGAACAATCTAAATTACCTGAACTGGAACAGCATGAAAGCAAAAATCAGCACCAGCTAATGCATCCTTCGCACATGTAGTGGCAACAATATTTTCTGGAAGCTTATGTCCCGCAAAATATTTGCTTCAATATTTTGTAAGAGATCAGCAAAAATGACCCACTTTAAAATGCAAAAAATATTCATACAATGAACACAAAAAGGTATTGAGGAACAAAATGCCCAAGGGTAGATGAATAAATTATAGTTGTTTCAAACTTCAGACCAGCAATTACAAAAAGTTGTAATAGATGAATATTTACAGCGGCTTGTCACTTTAGACGGGCAATTATAAATACTATACCAATCTATACATGTCCTGATACTTGTAATATATTCAGAATTCCGATATAATTTTGTAAGGTCTAAAACTCGTAATTCAGGTATAAAGCGTGCATAATTCGGGAACAGTTCAGTTTATTAACAATAAAAATAAGATATCAAAATTATGATACTTTTAGAAAGCATACAAAAAGGTTGTAAAATCCACCAATAATATGGTATCAAATGAATTATATAGGAATAGTTCGTTTAGTTCGTCATTTGTTTAGAGAGGTGCAGAAAAATAATAATACGGGTATTATTTGGGAACCTTGTTACTAAGATTAATACAATGATACACTACATACATCAAACCTGTAGTGTACCAATTCAATTTTGTTTTATTGTACGCTTAATTGTGGGCATTAAAATATTCATTTTTTTGGTTTTGCAACACCAAGTTGTGCTTCAGATGGACCTATTTACAAAATCACCATTGAAATTGTTCTGCTACACTAGTTAATACAAATGCTGGTACCTATTTTACAGAGGAAATATCCATTGAGAATTCATTTATTGTAGTACTTTATATGAGTACCGGTACCCACTGGTGCTGAGTATTCTAGAAAAAAAATAACAGTTTTTTTGTAACCATCATTACTGTTCTTTGGAGTGTAATACCTATTGATGTGAGTCTCATTGATAGATTGGCAAACATGATCATCCCGTAAAAGCATGGATACTTCCATTGCAGACTTCTTGCTGGCCACATGTGCTGCCATGGCTGTCCCAAAGGACCCTCCACCAAGAACTACTACCTATTTGATCGACCTTCTTATGTTATCCCCATGTAAAATAAAAAAATCAATGATCCAAAATAAGCCAAACACTGGTACTTGGATATGAACTCAGCTCACTATATTACTTTGTTCTTTTCCGTTGTATTATCTTCCTACCAATTAAATTGTGCTATAGTTAGGTGCCTCCAGTACATGAAATTCGGTCAGAAACAGTGAAGTTAAATTTCACAGGCACGGGGAATATAAAAAAGAAAAATATATTATGGCGCCAAGCAATCGACTGAGCAGTTTTGTGCGTTCTAGGTAAGCAACAAACAATTGAACAAGAAACAGAGGGCTGGGGGCTAGGGAATAAGTAAGTAATAACCTTCCTAGTCTTTTCAAGAACATCGCTCTTATTTCTAGATCGCCATGAGCGGGACCACCTCACGAGCTTCTCCCACGCAATCCTCACCGCCCGTCTCCTATTCCCATCTTTACCTCCACCAGAAGAACTGGTGATACTACTCGAACTAAGGTTAGATTCTTCAGAGGCAGGATCGGGGTCTAGGGTTCCAGCCGAGCAGGGGCAAGTGTAGCGAGATTGAGGAGAAGAGCGCGAAAGAGAGAAATGCAATGAAGTACGCGTGTGGGGTTCTCTTGGGGGAATAGATAGGGTTTTGGGAGGGGAAAAGAGAAGGCGATCGGAGAAAGGAAGAGCCGCCATTGGAGCAGTCGGGAGAGTGGAGGTGGATGTTTCTCTTTATCCGGATTCCCGCGCACTAGGCGTGAGTCGGAGATGAAGAGAGTAAATCAATTCGGTAATAGTGGGGACGGAATGTCCAGTTGGAGCCGTCCAATCTGGATCAAGATTCGTGCGAAAGACATGAAATTCGCGCTGATTGAATTTGCAAGAATCATGCGGATCGGACGGTCATCGGACTATGAATATGGAGGGATCTGTTGTGAGATATGTGCCAGACTGAACTGACGACTCAGATCTCATTCCGATGGGCATCAGAATTCGGGGGAGATGAGAGGAGACCGGAGAGGTTACGTTGTTCAATCTGAATTCACATCCTCAGGTTACCGGACCGACTTACAATTGAATTGGATGGTCCAAAATTGTTCTTTTTAACTTGGAACGAATCTCAAAGCAAAAATAATACTGTCCTATCCGAACAAACATCGGCTAAGAGTAAATCTGGACCGTCCGTTTCAATTGTGTTGAGTCAGGTACCTAGGAGGATACGGATGCGTTGAATCTGACACGGTTGAGTTCTGATCAGCTTATTCTATGGTTTAGTTAAAATCGGAAGTGATAAAAAAATATAAAAAATTAAGAAACAAAAAGATATCGAACATGTTTCGACGGAATCAAACAATATACGTACTTTAAAGTTCCGCTTAGAAAGTTAGGTAAAATTAAATGACTCCTAAGTATTCTAGACCTGCCGGTTTGATAAAATTAGTGATTGCTATCAACATGTTATTTTTATTATATAAGACGACGTACTAGGGTGCAAACGGATCGGATACGGATTTAAAATCATATCCGTATCTGTTTTTATTGTTTGAATACGGATACATATCGGATATTAAACATATATGTACGAATACGGATCGGATATAGGATATAAATATCTGTAGATATGGTATATATCTACTATTCGGATACGGATAATTAAAATTTAAAACCATATCCGTATATGTATTCACACAAATATTCAGATATCTATATCTAATTTTCAGATACGGATCCAGATACAGACATATAATATCCAATCCGTTTGCACCCCTACAACGTACATATCTTCTTCTATATATCATGACCCCCGTATTACGTTGCTATGCTCAATCTTAATTCAGGCAAAAGTTCTTTTTATTGTATAATACGCATGGTTTATTTCAGAGGCCGATGCATTAAGAACAAATATAGATCAATTGATTCATTTTATTTCTAAATTTTTATATTTATATGTGATTTTATATAATTTGAAATAAAATGCTATAAATTTGTAAAATTAATCCTATTTATAATATAAAACTAATCTCCATTTGTTTTTGTCCTCTGGTAGTTTCAAAGTTTTGACTTAGACCTGATTTACTTAATCCCAGGTAGGTAGAAGGGCAAGCTCCGCTGTTGTGCAGCCGTCAAAAGATGCCGTACGGAGTTCATCTTGGACTTAAAAGGATTATACTTTATTGAATATTATATAGACAGCATTGCACAATGAGTAAACCATATTTTTAGTTCAAAGTTGAACCCATCTTGTAAAAATTACATATTTCTAAAATATTAGATATTTTGTTTAGATAAATTTTTTTATCCTACATATTTCGTCTAAATATATTTAGGACCGTAGATATTCTGAGTCCGGATCCCCTAAAGTAACCCAATTTTTGAGTTTGGGGTCCAGGCTCTTTAAGATTCGTGTTAGAGCATCTTGGACGGTTTGGATCAAAACTCAAAAATTGGGTTAATGCACTGGATCTGAATTCAGATATTCTACACGTATCCATGACGTATAAATAAGTGGTCTTGGCTTCCATTTAGCACCAAGCAAAAGATCAAGTTCATCTTTACAAGAAGGGCAACTTCATGTATACCCCTCATAAACTTCAAAATTATGTATTTTTCTCTTAACTTCATAATATCATATTTACCATTCTAAACTTCAGAAACTCACAAATTTATCAATTTTTATTACTTTTTCTATAAAACTCATTTTAAATTTATAAAATACTCATTTTATCCTTTATTAAAAAATAAAAAATATGTAGCATGTTTAAGAAAAAGGTCAGACTTCTAATTAATTAGTTTCCGAGGGCAAATGGTTCATTTTTCTACTTCTGACAAATATACAGTGACATTTACGTATACGCTCGTGCATGTGTCCAAAGTAGAAAAATAAATCATTTGCCCTTCGAAACTGACCAACTAGAACACTA
Source organism: Carex myosuroides (assembly GCA_028015225.1). Lineage (NCBI taxonomy): Eukaryota > Viridiplantae > Streptophyta > Magnoliopsida > Poales > Cyperaceae > Carex > Carex myosuroides. Next base: position 10,540,422 of record CM051472.1, read on the forward strand.
ACGTTTTCTTAAATAAGGTACATATGTTTTATTTTGTTAATAAATGGTAAAATGGGTAATTTAAAATTTAAAATTAGTTTTAATAAAAAATGCAATAAAATCGATAAATTTGTGAGTTTTTTAAGTTTATAAGTATAAATATGATATTATGTAGTTTAGAGGGGATGTGTAATTTCAAAGTTTTTGAGGGGTATATACATGAAATTCCCCCTTACGAAAAAGAGTAAATAGTTAGTTAGTAGGAGGTTCTAGTTTCTACTAAGAGGAGGTAGTTGTAGGTGTTGTGCTAAAGAGGTCAAGTAAATATTATATAATATTGAGAGTTCAATTATGATTGTAAAAGTGTGCATGGTAATTAATATTTGTAATATAATAAAATTATACTTCAATTTTATCTGTTTTTCTAGCTACCCAACAAAGTTTCAAATAAACATTTTTGCTTGGATGCATATGAATTAATTATAAATAGTTAAATTATCCTCAGGCAATCAATAAATAAGACAACAGTTCAATATTATCAATCAACGTCCAATATACTTTTATTCCTTCTGTTGTATTGTAGTTTCCCGGTTGCATTCAAAAAACAAACAAAAAATAAAACAAAAACAAAAAAACAATAATAAAAAAAAGTGCTACTGTTGAGCGATAAACTAATTAATTTCAACTTAAACAGTAAGCACACATATCAAATTGTCCGGGGGCTGTTCTCTCTCAGTGTACCGAGGCTTCGATGGGAATGCTACGCAAAACAACGGTCTCGACCGTGAGGCCTGGCCCGAATCCGAAGAGCACACCCCAGTCGAGGCCCTCTCCGGTGGTGGCCTTGCCTTCCTTCACCGACCGCTTCCTCATCTCATCCAGTATGAACAGAACACAGGCGCTTGACATGTTGCCGTACTCGCTCAGCACGTGCTTTGTCGCACGCATCTTCTCCTTCTGAAGCTGGAGCTTGAGCGCTACTGCGTCTAAGATTGCCGGGCCTCCCGGGTGTGCGATCCAAAAGATCGAGTTCCAGTCATTGATTCCTGCATGCACCGTACATATATTAGCCCTGTATACAATTATACATACATACATACATACATATATCTTGTTTGGCATTGTTTATTATATGTTTAGTGACAAATATAATTATGAGGCTAATATATTTTTTCATTACCAAGAGGAGTAAAAGCCTCGACGAGACTTTTCTCAATGTTTGTCGAGATGAGCCGGGGCACGTCCTTGAGGAGGTGGAAGGTGAGACCGACTTCACGGAGGTGGCCATCGATGGCTCCCTCTGAGTTGGGCAGGATGGTCTGTGCAGCTGAGACCATCTGGAACCAAGGCCGCTCGATTGCTAGGTCGGGGTCAGCACCTACGATCAAAGCAGCTGCACCGTCTCCGAAAAGTGATTGCCCGACCAGGGAGTCAAGGTGGGTTTCTGAGGGTCCACGGAAGGTAACGGCGGTAATCTCCGAGCAAATCACCAAAACTCTAGCACCGCGGTTGTTCTCAGCCAGGTCCTTGGCCATGCGGAGCACAGTACCACCAGCGAAGCAACCCTGTTGGTACATCATCAAGCGGTTGACAGACGGACGAAGTCCAAGGAGCTTGGTGACTTGGTAGTCAGCCCCGGGCATGTCGACACCGCTAGTGGTGCAAAAGATCACGTGGGTGATTTTGGATTTTGGTTGGCCCCACTCCTTGATGGCCTTGACAGCTGCCTCCTTACCGAGCTTGGGTACCTCCGCGACAACCATGTCCTGACGTGCGTCAAGTGACGGCTCCATGAAAGCGGTCATGTTCGGGTTTGCAGCTAAGATCTCCTCAGTCAGGTGCATGTACCTCTTCTTGATCAGCGACTTGTCGCCTGAAATACAATAAGATTATCATGAGAAACTAAAAATAAAATAATTAGCAACATATATATATATATATATATATATATATATATATATGTACCTATTCATACTTAATTTGTACAACTTACACATGCGCTTGAACTTCTCTTTAAGATTAGTCATATGCTCGCTGTTCGTGATGCGGAAGTAGTAGTCGGGGTAATCGGCCTGGTACACGCAGTTTTCCGGTGTGGCTGTACCGATCGCCAAAATGGAAGCCGGACCTTGTGCACGTTGTGCTTGCCTGATCCCCGCTACTTTAGCCATGGCTTAACGCTTGTTAAGTAATTAAACTTGAAGAATTAAAGGCTGAAGAGAGGAGAGAGCAATAAAAGAGGTGAAAGGTTTGTGTTATGATTTGTGATGAAGGAGAGAATTTATAGGATAGAGAAGAGGAAGGGAAGGTGCACGATAGATAGATAGTATGACAGTTTTGAAGAGACTGGTGGGGTGTTCAAACTTAGACTTGTTAGGTACCAGAAATTAATTTTCATTATAAAATTTCTTATCATAGAAAATGTGAAGAGAATCAGAGGCACAAGTCGATCTAGCTCCTGTTGCCACCAACTTCCCATTTAAAGAAAATTAATTTGTTTTTACCAAAACCTACTAATTTACTTGTCTCAATTTCCATTTAAGCTAAACTTTTTTTTTATATAGATTGCAATATAAATGTTACTATAGATTCTATAAAGATATCATATTATTCTAAATGTAATTATCAAAGAATTAATTAATTATCAAAGTGATTTGTTGATTGAATTGAACAATGTGTGTGAGAGAGAGAGATACCTACCCAGTCTAATAAGTCTATTCACATGTGGTAAATTGTTTGCTGTGATGCTTTCACTGGTTATCGGTCTCAGTACGTAAACGACTGTGGTTGTTAGATTAAAAAGGAAAAGAAAAAAAGACTGCGGTTGTTAGGAACGACCACAAACGAACGAGTCCGAATCTGCTGAGATTACGAGAGGGATCGCAGGTTTCTTAAATTTCGAAATTAACGGTTCAAACTTTATTGTGCACGGATCTCGGAAACGTTTCAGAAAAATAAATTTTCATGCACATATCTCGAAAAAGACCAACAAATGAGATTAGATCGCAGGGTCCTGTGATTCCCTGTGAATCACAGCAGATTTATTTTCCAAACGAACATAGTAAACTCCATTATTGCTTTTGTAGTTTTGAATTACTCAGAACAGTTTAGCTAAACTAATTGATTAATTTATTCCCCCAAAATTACAGGATAGTAATAAAGGATTTTATATCAAGGAACATATATTAAAGAGTGAGGCTACGGTGCTATGCATAGCACGGATCGGGTCCTGCTACGGCTCAAAATTTAACTTTTCAAAATCCTAACGGTCGATCTGAACCGTTCAACATGATTATAAAATGAATATGTACTTGCAAACCAAATTTTACATTTTTTCGAATTTTTATACTATTTTTTTAGATAGGCTGTTTTTGGATGGTCCAGAATATTCAGATCAAGTGATTTTCGAAAATATAGTAAAAAAATTCGAAAAAATATAAAATTTGGTTTGCAAGTACATATTCATTTTATAATCATGTTGAACGGTTCGGATCGACCATTAGAATTTTAAAAAGTCAAATTTTGAGCCGTAGTACGGACCCAATTGGTGCTATGCATAGCACCGTAGCCTCACTCTATATTAAAAACATCAACCCATTGGACCGGAATTTTTTTAATTACTACTCCAATATTTCAAAATTCTTACATTATCATTGATTTATAAAAAATTTAAAACTTAGCACCTCCGCACTGTAGTTCTGCGCATGAGTTTTCCTCCGTTTCAGTTCAATCTGAGCAAATTTGAGCTGAAAATTACTCATACGCATAATCACAGTGCACACATAGTAACTTTTTTAATTTTACATAAAGAAATTATAAGGTCGGAATTGGGAGATATTGAGATGGTAACTAAAAAAAATATCGGCTCATTGGATATACATAGAAACGATTATTTTAACTATTTGTTTAGATGAATAGTAAATTGTTATTTCTGAATTTTTCAAAAAAAATTAGATGAGGTGATTTTTGGCCTATTTAAAAAAATAGTAAATTATAGTAATTTTTTTTAAACTTATAAACTGAGTTATTGATCAATAGTATTGACTGTTTTACGATTTACAAATTACCATAGCCTCACTCTATTATCTATTATATATGTAGTTAACAATATCAATTATATATGCTTTGTTGGATATAAATTGAAAGGTTTATTTTTTTTTTTCGATGTGTGCATTTTGAGTTTGCTTCGTCTTAGTCAAAACGACACATAATTTTTATGTAATTATTTATTTGAAGAAATTGTGTAATTTTCTTCTCTTTTTCTTTAAACTAATAAATAGTGTTATAATTTTCAACAGATGCACACATGAGCCTGACATTTTATTAATATCCAAAGTTAATTACAAATTAATAAATTTACCCATAATTCCCGAGTTTTTTCCAAAAATGTCCAAACCGGCCATAAAATGGCCGGTTTCCTCTTTTTCTTTTTCTTTTTTCTTTGTTTTTTAGAGACACTATGAAGAACAAGATAATGAAATCTAACACTGAAAATTTGAATTTTTTGTTTAAATTATTTGTTAGATTACTTCTTTTGATTTATAATTAGCATATTTATACTAAAATACACTAGATTACTTGAAATTATGTTGAATTACACTATATTACATTAAATTATGCTACATTATGTTAAAATCACGCGAAATTCCGGTAAATTACTGTGTGTCTTCATAGTGATGTATAATTAGAAACTATTTTTTGTTTCTCTTTTATCTTTATAGTGATTTATAATTATAAACTATTTTTTTTAAGAGACACTATGAAGAGCAAGATAATGAAATCTAACACTGAAAATTTCAATTTTTTTGTTAGATTACTTCTTTTGATGTATAATTAGCATATTTATACTAAAATACGCTAAATTACCTGGAATTATGTTGAATTACACTATATTACCTTAAATTACGTTAAATTACATTACATTACGCTAAAATACAGTAAATTACATATGAATAGGGACGATATCTTCATTGAATAGGCGAAAAACAACGATGAAACTTCAAACGGCCATAAAACGGTGCTCGAGTGTCCGATTTAAGCAAATGATCACTTTTTGGAAAAGCTTGCGAAAATACCCATGCGTCAGTGCCCGCGATGCCGGATTTCAAAATTCAGAATTGCCAATAAACTAAGGAAAGAGCCTCAAAACTTGAGTTGAAGTTTCCGATTAAGATTTTCATTTTTATTATTCAATCTAAGTAGTTCAGTAAATTAGTTATATAATGAACTTGTAGAATACCAATTTTTACTATTTTTGGAATTTTTTTACTATTTTTTATGATTCATGAAAGATGGCAGAAAATCGGTCTACTTTAGCGTAATGTTGCATGGTTTAACGTGATTTACCGTATTTTAGCATAATTAGCGAAGTTATTGTAATTTAGCGCAATTTAACGTAATTTAGTGTAACTCAACATAATTTATTGTAATATAGTGTAATACAGTGTAATTATGGGAAGAGGAAACCGGTCGGTTTGTTATTTTTGGAAAATGATTTCCGAGTAAATTTATTAATTTGTAATTAACTTTGGATATTAATAAAAATGTCGGCACACGCGCAGACACCCCGATACATATGTTTTCAACATCTCGTCGCTTTTCTTTTTTTATTGTTTTGAAATTCTAGTACTCTGTTTTCAACCTGTTATTTTTTTTCCTCGAATTTTTTCTCTCTGTGTTGGGTTGTTAAGTATTTAGTAAGATTACTAAATGCATAATTTAGTAAATAAAGGATATTTTGATTGAATTCTAAAATTTGATATTTTTGTAGGAGGTCTTAAATTTGAAATATGATTGAAAAAATTCTTGTAGATTTTTATGTTTTAAAGACTTCACAATATATATATATATATATATATATATATATATAGAGTATGGCTAAATTGCTGCCGGCAGCATTCTGGCCAGCTGCTGCCGGGGGCAATTCGGTCATTTCCGGTGTTCAAACAACAAATGTTTTTATACAGATATGTTCTAAATATTAAAATCTACTTGGAGACCAAATTTTACATTTTTTGGAATTTTTTAGCTATTTATTAGGCCACTTTGAAATTGGCTGATCCGGGTGAACAGTGCACCAAAATTCTGGACCATGTGATCTGGAATTTTCAAAGTGGCTTAATAAATAGTAAACAAATTCCAAAAAATGTAAAATTTGGTCTCCAAGTAGATTTTAATATTTAGAACACGTTGAACGGTTCAGATTTGTTGTTTGAACACCGGAAATGACCGAATTGCCCCCGACAGCAGCTGACCAGAATGCTGCCGGCAGCAATTTAGCCATACTATATATATATATATATATATATATATATATATATATAGGCAAATTCTTCTATGGGCATAAGGACCTATTTGTAAAATGAGCATATTTTCATTTTCAAAGTTCAAACAGTCGATCCGACCGTTCAACATTTTCTCCATATTAAAATGTACTTGGAGGTCAAATTTTACATTTTTTGAATTTTTTTACTATTTATTAAGATGGGTACAAAATTCAATGGTCTGAATTTGACTAGTTTTGTAAAATTACTTAATAAATAGTAAAAAAATTCAAAAAAATGTAAAATTTGACCTCCAAGTACATTTTAATATGGAGATAATGTTGAACGGTCGGATCGACTGTTTGAACTTTGAAAATGAAAATATGCTCATTTTACAAATAGGTCCTTATGCCATAGAAGCATCCCTCATATATATATATATATATATATAGAGAGAGAGAGAGAGAGAGAGAGAGAGAGAGAGAAAGAGAGTGGTTAAGGTCAAAGTGGTATGACCAAGGCCTTGGTGCTACCAATTAGTTTTTGCAATTTTAAAGTTCAAATAGTCGATCCAAACCGTTAGATGTTCAATCTATATTAAAATCTGCTTGGAGACCAAATTTTACATTTTTTGGAATTTTTTTACTATTTATTAAGCCACTTTGAAAATTGCTGATCCGGATGAACAGTCAAAACAGTGCAACCAAATTCTGGACCATGTGATCAGCAATTTTCAAATTGGCTTAATAAATAGTAAAAACTTCCAAAAAAATATAAATTTTGGTCTCCAAGCAGATTTTAATATAGATTGAACATCTAACGGTTTGGATCGACAATTTGAACTTTAAAATTGCAAAAACTAATTGGTAGCACCAAAACCTTGGTCATACCACTTTGACCTTAGCCACTCTCTCTCTCTCTCTCTAAATATATAGAGATGGGCTAATATGAGACATGGAGTGAAACACGTTTTTGCTCTATGGCACTATATTTTCATTTTGAAAATTCAAACCACCGATCCGAACATCTCAACATGATCTCCATATTGAAATGTGCTTGGAGACCAAATTTTACATTTTTTGGAATTTGTTTACTATTTATTAAGTCACTTTGAAAATCGCTGATCTGGTGGTCCAGAAATTTTTACTGTTCACAGTGGATCAGCGATTTTCAAAGTGGCTTAATAAATAGTAAATAATTTCCAAAAATGTAAAATTTGGTCTCCAAGCACATTTCAATATGGAGATCATTTGAGCAGTTCGGATCGGTTGTTTGAATTTTCAAAATGAAAATATGACGTGGAGTATAAACGTGTTTTACTCCACGTCTCACCCTAGTCCATCTCAAAGTAAAATTCTATTCGACTGGTTAGATTATGACTGAACATTTCAAAGTAAAAATTCAAACTAATAATCGGCATCAAATTAACGCCCACTAAAAACATCTGTCATGATAGACCCCTAACATCTGTCAGGCTGAAGCCATCAACTTGGTCAATTTAGTAAATCTAAGCACACATCACCAGACATATAAATCAAAAGTTCCAATCAAATTTTAGTATCATTAAACAACTTAATTGGATTATTGTTTATTTTATCAATGTTTATTACATTTTTCAAATCAAATTAAAAATATAACAACGATCAAGCTTTTAGTTTCAAACAAGCTAGGTAGGCTAGAAATGAAACCCAACCGGAGTCGCAAAATCTATATGAGAGTTTCATTTTTATAAAAAGATTATATTTACGTTGGCTGGCCACACCTATCACAATCTGCTAAATTTTTTATTAATACCTTAAAAAAAAAAATAGCAAATTTGCCTCAATATGAATTTTTTTTTCAAAAATACCTTAACCGCTCCACGTTTGGACGGTCCACTCTCCCTACCAAACCGCTCCACAGTGGGGCTACCACCCTTCACACCAGACCACCCCACATTTGGGCGACAAATTAATTAATTTCAACTAATTAATAGAAAAAAATGCTACTGTTAAGTGATAAACTAATTAATTTCAACTTAAACAATAAGCACACATATATTATCCGGGGACTGTTCTCTCTCAGTGTACCGAGGCTTCGATGGGAATGCTACGCAAAACAACGGTCTCGACCGTGAGGCCTGGCCCGAATCCGAAGAGCACACCCCAGTCGAGGCCCTCTCCGGTGGTGGCCTTGCCTTCCTTCACCGACCGCTTCCTCATCTCGTCCAGTATGAACAGAACACAGGCGCTTGACATGTTGCCGTACTCGCTCAGCACGTGCTTTGTCGCACGCATCTTCTCCTTCTGCAGCTGGAGCTTGAGCGCTACCGCGTCTAAGATTGCCGGGCCTCCCGGGTGTGCGATCCAAAAGATCGAGTTCCAGTCATTGATTCCTGCATGCACCGTACATATATTAGCCCTGTATACAATTATACATACATACATACATATATCTTGTTTGGCAGTGTTTATTATATGTTTAGTGACAAATATAATTATGAGGCTAATATATTTTTTCATTACCAAGAGGAGTAAAAGCCTCGACGAGACTTTTCTCGATGTTTGTCGAGATGAGCCGGGGCACGTCCTTGAGGAGGTGGAAGGTGAGACCGACTTCACGGAGGTGGCCATCGATGGCTCCCTCTGAGTTGGGCAGGATGGTCTGTGCAGCTGAGACCATCTGAAACCAAGGCCGCTCGATTGTTAGGTCGGGGTCAGCACCTACGATCAAAGCAGCTGCACCGTCTCCGAAAAGTGATTGCCCGACCAGGGAGTCAAGGTGGGTATCTGAGGGTCCACGGAAGGTAACGGCGGTAATCTCTGAGCAAATCACCAAAACTCTAGCACCGCGGTTGTTCTCAGCCAGGTCCTTGGCCATGCGGAGCACGGTACCACCAGCGAAGCAACCCTGTTGGTACATCATCAAGCGGTTGACAGACGGACGAAGTCCAAGGAGCTTGGTGACTTGGTAGTCAGCCCCGGGCATGTCGACACCGCTAGTGGTGCAAAAGATCAAGTGGGTGATTTTGGATTTTGGTTGGCCCCACTCCTTGATGGCCTTGACAGCTGCCTCCTTACCGAGCTTGGGTACCTCCGCGACAACCATGTCCTGACGTGCGTCAAGTGACGGCTCCATGAAAGCAGTCATGTTCGGGTTTTCAGCTAAGATCTCCTCAGTCAGGTGCATGTACCTCTTCTTGATCAGCGACTTGTCGCCTGAAATACAATAAGATTATCATGAGAAACTAAAAATAAAATAATTAGCAACAGATACACACACACACACACACACACACACCTATTCATACTTAATTTGTACAACTTACACATGCGCTTGAACTTCTCTTTAAGATTAGTCATATGCTCGCTGTTCGTGATGCGGAAGTAGTAGTCGGGGTAATCGGCCTGGTACACGCAGTTTTCCGGTGTGGCTGTACCGATCGCCAAAATGGAAGCCGGACCTTGTGCACGTTGTGCTTGCCTGATCCCCTCTACTTTAGCCATGGCTTAACGCTTGTTAAGTAATTAAACTTGAAGAATTAAAGACTGAAGAGAGGAGAGAGCAATAAAAGAGGTGAAAGGTTTGTGTTTTGATTTGTGATGAAGGAGAGAATTTATAGGATAGAGAAGAGGAAGGGAAGGTGCATGATAGATAGATAGTATGACAGTTTTGAAGAGACTGGTGGGGTGTTCAAACTTAGACTTGTTAGGTACCAGAAATTAATTTTCATTATAAAATTTCTTATCTTAGAAAATATGAAGAGAATCAGAGGCACAAGTCGATCAAGCTCCTGTTGCCACCAACTTCCCATTTAAAGAAAATTTGTTTTTACCAAAACCTACTAATTTACTTGTCTCAATTCCATTTAAGCTAAACCTTTTTTTTCTATAGATTGCAATAAAAATGTTACTGTAGATTCTATAAAGATATCATATTATTCTAAATGTAATTATCAAAGAATTAATTAATTATCAAAATGATTTGTTAATTGAATTGAACAATGTGTGTGAAAGAGAGAGACACCTACCCAGTCTAATAAGTCTATTCCACATGTAGAAAATTGTTTGCTGTGATGCTTTCACTGGTTATCGGTCTCAGTACGTAACGACTGTGGTTGTTAGATTAAAACAAAAAGGAAAAAAGACTGCGGTTGTTAGGAACTACCACAAACGAAGGAAATTTTTTATGAGTAGTAATTAATAGAAAAGAAGAGAGACAAATGGTAAGATTACAGTAATATTTATATTGGTAGTAAGATCGGTAGAATTTCTTCCGAACTTAACTTTTTTTTTTATATCTGATGTATAGATGGAGAGAACTCTTATATTTAATTTCTAGTAAAATATGAAAAGTTTTTCATAAAATAGATGGAATGTTTTTGATATATCTAAATTGAAAGATACTTTATCTATTTTTTGTAAAAAAATATGTATTTTACTAGAAAAAATTAAAAAGAAAAAACAAACTGGTTTAAATCGGTAGAAATTCTACTAATCTTACTACCAATATAAATATTACTGTAATCTTACCATTTGTTTCTCTTCTTTTCTGTTAATTACTACCAATAAAAAATTTCCACGAACGAACATAGTAAACTCCATTATTGCTTTTGTAGTTTTGAATTACTCAGAACAGTTTAGCTAAACTAATTGATTAATTTATTCCCCCAAAATTACAGGATAGTAATAAAGGATTTTATATCAAGGAACATATATTAAAAACATCAACTCATTGGACCGGAACTTTTTAAATTACTACTCTAATATTTCAAAATTCTCACATTATCATCGATTTATAAAAAATTTAAAACTTAGCACCTCCGCACTGTAGTTATGCGCATGAGTTTTCCTCCATTTCAGTTCAATCTGAACAAATTCGAGCTGAAAATTACTCATACGCATAATCACAGTGCACACATAGTAACTTTTTTAATTTTACATAGAGAAATTGTAAGGTTGGAATTTGGAGATATTGAGATAGTAACTAGAAAAATATTGGCTCATTGGATATACATACAAACGATTATTTTAACTATTTATTTAGATGGATAGTAAATCGTTATTTTTGAATTTTTCAAAAAAAATTAGATGAGGTAATTTTTGGCCTATTTAAAAAATAGTAAATTATAGTAATTTTTTTAAACTTATAAACTGAGTTATTGATCAATAGTATGGACTGTTATATGATTTACAAATTACCATAGCCTCACTCTATTATATATGTAGTTAACAATATCAATTATATATGCTTTGTTCGATATAAATTGAAGGGTTTATTTTTTTTTCCGATGTGTGCATTTTGAGTTTGCTTCGTCTTAGTCAAAACGACACATAAATTTTTATTTAATTATTTATTTGAAGAAATTGTGTAATTATCTTCTCTTTTTCTTTAAACTAATAAATAGTGTTATAATTTTCAACAGATGCACACACGCGCCCGACATTTTTATTAATATCCAAAGTTAATTACAAATTAATAAATTTACCCATGATTTCCGAGATTTTCCAAAAATGTCCAAACCGGCTATAAAATGACCGGTTTCCTCTTTTCCTTTTCTTTTTCTTTTTTTAAGAGACACTATGAAGAGCAAGATAATGAAATCTAACACTGAAAATTTGAATTTTTTGTTTAAATTATTTGTTATATTACTTCTTTTGATTTATTTAGCATATTTATACTAAAATACACTAAATTACTTGAAATTATGTTGAACTACACTATTACATTAAATTACGCTAAATTATGTTAAATTACGCTAAAATACGGTAAATTCCGGTAAATTACTGTGTGTCTTCATAATGATGTATAATTAGAAACTAGTTTTTTGTTTCTCTTTTATCTTCATAGTGATTTATAATTAGAAACAATTTTTTTTTAGAGATACTATGAAGAGCAAGATAATGAAATCTAACACTGAAAATTTGAATTTTTTGTTTAAATTATTTGTTAGATTACTTCTTTTGATGTATAATTAGCATATTTGTACTAAAATACGCTAAATTACTTGGAATTATGTTGAATTACACTATATTACGTTAAATTATGCTAAATTACATTACATTACGCTAAAATACGGTAAATTACATATGAATAGGGACGATATCTTCACTGAAAAGGCGAAAAACAACGACGAAACTTCAAACGGCCATAAAATGGTGCTCGAGTGTCCGATTTCAGCAAATGACCACTTTTCGGAAAGCTTGCCCCATGCGTTAGTGCCCGCGATGTTGGATTTCAAAATTCAGAATTGCCAATAAACTAAGAGAAGAGCCTCAAAACTTGAGTTAAAGTTTCTGATTAAGATTTTCATTTCTATTATTCAATCTAAGTAGTTCAGTAAATTAGTTATATAATGACCAATTTTTACTATTTTTGGATTTTTTTTACTATTTTTTATGATTATGGCACAAAATCGGTCTACTTTAGCGTAATTTTGCGTAGTTTAGCGTAATTTACCGTATTTTAGCATAATTAGCGAAGTTATTGTAATTTAGCGTAATTTAACGTAATTTAGTGTAACTCAACATAATTTATTGTAATATAGTGTAATATCTCCTTTCTTATATTAAGCACGTAGATGTTCTGATCCGCCAACGGCTACGATTGAAAGATGAAATTTCATATTTAATATCAGCCATTCAATCAAATAATATGTCTTATGTTGATTAAATACATATGTTTTACGTGTAGAAGACTAAATTTATTGAAAAACATACTCGCCACACAATACGTTACAATTAAATTTGAGCAAACTCGGCAACAATATATTTCTCTCCGTCCATCAAATATGTTTTCTTATTTTTCCTACTCAGCAACATTATATTTCTCCATGAAATATATTTCCGTATTTCTTCTTTTGGCAATATATTTTTCTGTTTTCTTATGTTTCCATAATTCTCATTGTTTGTTTCTATACAAGATTCCCACAGCAGAATTGAAAAATCTAGAATATATTTTTCAATTTTGTTTCTATACAAATCACCCCCTCCCTGACCCGGAGAAAATCAAGAGTTCACATTTACTTGGTATGCATCTATGTTTTCTGCTTTTGAGTTTAATTGTGGCTGATAAGTGATGATCTGTTACTGTTGAATAGAGAGAAGCAAGATGATTGCAAGGATGATGGTATTTGGTTGAAGGAAAAATGGTCAATTTGGGAGGTATGCATTCTTAAAAAATATTGGTGCTCTCGGCAAATTAAAAAATGTGATTTGGATTTCTATTTTATTGTAATATATTTATTGATGAACCATATAAACTAGCATGCAAGGATTAAAAAGTGTGATTTCTATTACTATTTCTATTCTATTTTATTGCAAATGATGGTATTCAGTTTTTTTTATTATAAAAAAGGTTAAGTTTTGAATCAAAAGACGGGCAACTAAAAGAACATGTAATTAGTGTGCTTTTATTGGATAATTTATCGAGTTGAAAGAAACAATGTCGAAAAACTATCTTTTTTTTAAATTTGCATAATTTGATGTTTGAGTAGATCTTATATACTGGAATCTTCAAACTGTCTTTTCTCCATTCATTGTTTTTCATCTTATAGATACTGTAAATGGAATTTGTGTGCATGAGTTGAGCAAAAGTTTAATGTACAGCATTATCTGTCAAGAAAAGAATAAAGCTACTGCTTGTTGATGCTGAGGTAACATATCTTTTATTAAATTTTTTTTTTTAATTCTTATACTTTTTGGCACAAGAAGATACATCTAAATATTTCTTTATTATCTTTTCTGATATTGTTGCCAACATTTAATATGCCTATTTGTAGGCAAATTCTAGCAAGTTGACGACTTATTAAAGTTGATTTATACACCAAGTGAACGATTCATATCTGTATCCATGCAAATCTTCTAAATTGTGTTTGTACAAACTGCAAATTGTAAGCATCAAGGTACAATTTACTCATAGTTTCCTTATTTAATTTATTTATTATTTAGTGTCAGGAAAAAAATCCTTAGATTCATTTTTTATAAATGCAATTGTCACATATTATGAATTAGAGAACTCTACTTTCATATTTTGTATGTTTATTTTCAAAAATGTTAGACTACATCCACACTGACAATGATATTTCAAGAATTTTTGTCATGTTATATTTGATCGTTTTCTTTCATTTGTTATTGTTTTTTTACTGTTATTTTTTAAGGTTAGCATTTTCTAACAATTGTATTAAAATAATATAAAAGTTTTTACAACTCCACACACCCTAGCTCCTATATATACACTATGTTAAACTGAAAATAAAGCATATTGTTATTTATTATTTGTCTCTCTATGCAATCTTAATGTTCAATCTTATATTATGTTCCGTTGCAACGCACGGATACGATACTAGTAGTGTAATTATGGGGAGAGGAAACCGGCCGGTTTGAACATTTTTGAAAAAAATCGGAAATCATGAGTAAATTTATTAATTTGTAATTAACTTTTGATATTAATAAAAATGTCGGCACACGCGCACACACCCTGATACATATGTTTTCAACATCTCGTCGCTTTTCTTTTTTTATTGTTTTGAAATTATAGTACTCTGTTTTCAACCTGTAATTTTTTTTCCCTCGAATTTTTTCTATATGTGTTGGGTTGTTAAGTATTTAGTAAGATTACTAAATGCATAATTTAGTAAATAAAGGATATTTGATTGAATTCTAAAATTTGATATTTTTGTAGGAGGTCTTAAATTTGAAATTTGATTGAAAAAATTCTTGTAGATTTTTATGTTTTAAAGACTTCACAATATATATATATATATATATATATATATATATATAGAGAGAGAGAGAGAGAGAGTTGGGCTAAAATGAGACGTGGAGTAAAACACGTTTTTGCTCCATGGCATCATATTTTCATTTTGAAAATCCAAACAACAGATCCGAACCGCTCAACATGATCTCCATATTGAAATGTGCTTGGAGACCAAATTTTACATCTTTTGGAATTTGTTTACTATTTATTAAGCCACTTTGAAAATCACTGATCCAGTGGTCCAGAAATTTTTACTGTTTTTTACTGTTCACAGTGGATCAGCGATTTTCAAAGTGGCTTAATAAATAGTAAAAAAATTCCAAAAAATATAAAATTTGGTCTCCAAACACATTTCAATATGGAGATCATGTTGAGCGGTTCGGATCCGTTGTTTGGATTTTCAAAATGAAAATATTGTTAGTTTGTAATAATCTAGAAGTCAATAATACGATAATTTAATTATATAAAGCTGTGTTCATGAATTGAATGATTAATAAAATGTCATTTTGTTTCCTTGAGTATTATTGAATTTATGAATCATTTCGAGTTAATGACTGAAATTGTGAAACTTCATAATACAGATGATATATACTCTTAAAAGGTCACTGACCGAGGTAATTAGCAGGAACACTAACTACCGCTACAAGGTTAGTATGTGAATTAAAAGATGGTCAAGTTTTAAAGACCATAGACACAGAGTTGTCATTTTAATCACATAGATACATGTTCCAGGAACATGGTATTTGACAGACCCCGAATGAAACATTATACGGAATTGTGTTCGTGTCATTAATACTTTCATTCAGTGTTAAATTCTAAAGTATGAGGTATTTATCGTTCCTACATAAGAAATGTATCTGTGACTGTTACTTAACGCTATCCGTAAAAAATAGCTATAACGGTAGCTCTTCGGTATACATAACTTATGCTGAGGAAGTGATGGTCTACTAAAAGTACTATTGTCCCTCGTATTTATTATACGAGTTATAGCGTCACTGGGCCCCTTGGTAGAATAAGATTATCAGCGTGCGGTATGATTAACAAGAGTTAATCATATTTGATAATCTGTTCAAGATCAAGAAAAGATTAATTTGCAAAGATGACGCAAACCTACCTTGAAATTAATCTGACAGCTATAAGACAAAAGAATTAAACACAAGTAAAATAGTTTACTGGATCGTGATATTGTACAGTACAGCATCATCTGTGTAATTGGATGGTCATGATGCGTTTTGCCAGATGCCTCTCATGATTATAGAAGTTAAAAACAGTTTTAATTCTATTTACCAACATAACACAGATCCTATCAGGTCACACCGTATAGGAGCTACTCAGAGAATCTTATTGTGATTGATTATAACTTGGTTATTGATATCTCGCAAACTTATCTATAATTCCGACCAATTTTTGTACCAAACCTGTGTTTAAATCTATTAAATCAGTTGTATTTCATTGAATATCTTTAGAATGTGGTACTGCTGCAAGTTTATTCCTATTTTGCAGGATTCGGGCGAAATCGAGGAGAAATCTGGAATTCTGAAGTCTCTACACGGCCCGTGTCATATTCTACACGGCCCGTGTCAACCTCGACTCGACCACAGACACGACCAGGACACCATCCATATGATGCTGAAATTTCAGCACCCGAACTTAAAACATTCATAACTTTTGACTCGTAACTCCGTTTTGAGTGTATGACCACTTTTCGGAAAGCTTGCGAGAAGATCTACAATTTGAGCTAAGTACACAGGTTACACGGGCCGGACAGATTTGACACGGCCCGTGTCAAGCAATTCCGGAAACAGATCTAGAAATCTGGAAAGAAGGCTATTGAAGGAAGGTCGACCAATTAAGCATATAATCGGGATTTCTCTCCAGGAAAGCTCATTCTGGAACAGGGGAGTACATTCTAGGGTTTGTCTTTGGCAGCTAAGCTTAGAGGCGAATTGGAGAAGCGAAATACGCGAGTTTTCGATTGATCTTCTTTGTGCTTTGGGTTTTGTCATGATCAACTCTATCTCTATTTGTATTTGCTGTTTTAGAACTATGAGTGAGTAGTTTACTTTGTTTCTAGGGTTTTGATGTAATCGAATGTTTTGTCTTGCATGCTAGTTATTGAATCTTTGTATTGGAATTTGTGTTTGATTGATTGAGTAGTATTTTAATTGCTTAGATTGAAGTGTTTGACTTATATTGGTTTGCCACTAGATGAATGATCACATCTATAAGGCATTATAGCCCTTTAACGTCTCTCAACCAAACTAAGTACATGAGGTAGGATTTGTGACCCGAAAGGTGAGACCAAGTAGTAACCAGAAGGCGAAAATTACTCTCTATCGGCGGATAGGAGTTACCTTTAGTATACCAATCAAGCAACTAGGTAGTAGGGACCAACACACGAAAGTTGAGGTCTAGAACCCGACGAGGGCATATATTGCAGTTTCCGTACCAAGTTGATGAACCAACAAACGGCAGTTGAGGTCCAGAAACATTAGGTCCGGTCAGTAGAACCCTACACAAAGGAACGATACAAAGAAACAGTAGCTGCTGCATTAACCCGAGGCTGACACGGACCGTGTAGCGAAATGACACGGCCCGTGTAAACTGATACGACCCGTGTAGGAAATGACACGGCCCGGACAGGACAGCCAGAGGGCAAAACTGAGATGAAGTCTTAACCCTGGGAATGCTTTTTATTATTGATTAAAACCAGTTTAATCTTCTTTCTTGCACTTTACTATTGCTTTGAATCTGTAGGAATATTAAATAACCAAAATCAACCTTTTTCCAACTTCTAGTTTTTAGTTAACCTAAGTAGAGTCCGGATAACACTTGAACCGTCCCTGTGATCGATACCCAACGATATACTACGCGGTAGGATTGTATACTTGCAGTCTGAACCAGAAGTGTATTTTAAGGTTAAAAGGTACAGCTTGCTGTACTGAAACTTTGTACTATACCTTTTCGGTGTAACAAGTTTTTGGCGCCGTTGCCGGGGACGGCATCATTTATTTTCTGGATTTTTGCTTATTTTAATTAATCTAGATTTTAACTTGTATCTTTTTCTTTTCTTTCCTTTTTTTCTTTCTTTTTATTTTTTTATTTTCCT
Source organism: Carex myosuroides (assembly GCA_028015225.1). Classification (NCBI taxonomy): domain Eukaryota; kingdom Viridiplantae; phylum Streptophyta; class Magnoliopsida; order Poales; family Cyperaceae; genus Carex; species Carex myosuroides. The sequence continues at coordinate 10,558,509 of CM051472.1, forward strand.
CTTATCACAGGAGCTCAAGACACCATGGATCTGATGTACAACATGGCGACATGCCAACATTGGTTTGGCCGCGACAGTTCTCGAGCTGGAAGAGGCGACCGATCCAAAGCTGGTCACATCGCAGCTCTATATGCTAAAGCTGCCGAGCTAGAGGAGGCCATAGAGAGGTATTCAATCAAAATGAGCGTGAAGGCAGCCAGTAGTCGTCAACCACAGCCATGTGTCATGTGTGGGGACAGGAGACACTCTTACGAGTATTGCCCACTGGCGGATTGGGACGAGGAACAGGAACAGGATGACTATTGCTACGACACTGCACCGTTCAATAACTCGAGCAATTATGTATTTCAATCTGATCCACCCAAGCTGTACATTGATCCCGCTGAGATCGACTTCATACACGAGCAAGGGAAAATGAACCAGATGATGTGCGAACAGATGCAAAACATGTCCACTCAGATGGCTGCTCAACAAACTCAGATGGCTGCTCAAAACAAGTTGTTGGAGCAGTTGAGCCACATCGTCGCCTCACGCCAACCTCTGCCAGCTCAGCCAGAATGCGAAGGACCAGCCCAGCCAACAGACCAGACCGCACTGCACACGGGCCGCATCAAGGACACGCGCCCCGCGTCACCACCTGAAGAAGAGAACCCTAGCCGCGTCGAACCGACTCGACCGGCAGTCATTGCTGAAAAACATGAGAACGCGGGCTACGTAACTGACACGCGGGCCGCTTCGAAGGAGGCTGACCTGGAAGAACCTGATGCGCCCCGCACGCCACCTGATGCGACCCGCATCAAGACCCAGACAGAGCGGCTGACTCCTGAGCTCAAGCCTCTTCCAGCTAGCCTCAGGTATGAGTTTCTAGACCCAGATAGATCTTGTCTTGTGATCATAAGTGCAGATCTTAAATCCGATCGGACTGCTACGCTCTTGGGGAAATTGAAAGCTCACAAAAACACAATCGGGTGCTCGATCAAGGTCTCGAAAGAAATCTTGTGGATTCTTCTGAGGCAAGAGTTTGATCACGTGATCCGTGTACCTCAGAAGTGGGTACTCCCCCCAGTGCCACCCGATCCACCTCCCACCAACCAGTGAGGCGCCCCCGCCTCATCCCTCGCTCACCATCTAGTAAGTTTCCATATTTTCTTCTATTTACTTTTTCCTTGTGTAAATTCAAGCATTGAGGACAATGCTTTATTCAAGCTTTGGGGGGGTGGAATAGAAGAAAACTGTATCTGCATTTAGACATGTTTATTTTTCAAATTTTTTGCATTTTTAGGTGATAAATATGTGTGATTGCTAGGATTAGGGACTTGTTTGAAAACTTTTGTTTGTGAGTTGGATTACCTTAAGAATTGGAAATAACCCCATAATTGATCAAAGAACTGCTTAAGATGGGATGTTTTGAGAAATTGAAAAGATGAAAGCTTGAATTGTATTGAAAAAACCTTTTGAAACTGAACTGTGCCTTTTAAATTAGAGAATTGGGATTTTAAACAAATAGAAAGATTGGGATATCCATTGGTATGAAAGAATATCATTGGATGTGTGTATTCATGGTATATGCAAATAAAAGAAAAAATGAAACAAATGAAAAGATGGAGAAAATAAGAGTACTGGCAATAAGTCCTACGGGGCGTCTTTGAGCTCGTCTCCCAAATTTAGAAAAAAAAAGAGTACTGGCACAATCCGGCGGGATGCCTTTGAGCTCGAAAACTTTCAAAAACTCTTGCATATATCAACACATGAAGTCCGCGACTTTCTAACCTAAGCTTGTCCCAAGCTTGGGAGGGTTAAAAAGGGAAAAATCACCACAAATGAGGGCATAGATTCAGTGAAAGAATGAAATATTGATCAATTCGGATAATTAGCTTTGCAAATATTAAAACATTTCAGAATTTGAAGTTTGATTAGTCAATTTGTGCGATGAATCAAAATTGATCAAGGAAAATCCAAATTAGACCAAAAGGATTCTCAAGGTTCCGGATTAAAGCAACTCATGTAAATTTTCACATTTAAGAACTTAACTTGCATTTAGGTAAGACTAGAGTCCAACCCGGTACCTAAGTATGGATCTTTGCTTGAGGACAAGCAAGATTTAAGCTTGGGGGAATTTGATATCTCGCAAACTTATCTATAATTCCGACCAATTTATGTACCAAACTTGTGTTTAAATCTATTAAATCAGTTGTATTTCATTGAATATCTTTAGAATGTGGTACTGCTGCAAGTTTATTCCTATTTTGCAGGATTCGGGCGAAATCGAGGAGAAATCTGGAATTCTGAAGTCTCTACACGGCCCGTGTCATATTCTACACGGCCCGTGTCAACCTCGACTCGACCACAGACACGGCCAGGACACCATCCATATGATGCTGAAATTTCAGCACCCGAACTTAAAACAATCATAACTTTTGACTCGTAACTCCGTTTTGAGTGTATGACCACTTTTCGGAAAGCTTGCAAGAAGATCTACAATTTGAGATAAGTACACAGGTTACACGGGCCGGACAGATTTGACACGGCCCGTGTCAAGCAATTCCGGAAACAGATCTAGAAATCTGGAAAGAACGCTATTGAAGGAAGGTCGACCAATTAAGCATATAATCGGGATTTCTCTCCAGAAAAGCTCATTCTGGAACAGGGGAGTACATTCTAGGGTTTGTCTTTGGCAGCTAAGCTTAGAGGCGAATTGGAGAAGCGAAATACGCGAGTTTTCGATTGATCTTCTTTGTGCTTTGGGTTTTGTCATGATCAACTCTATCTCTATTTGTATTTGCTGTTTTAGAACTATGAGTGAGTAGTTTACTTTGTTTCTAGGGTTTTGATGTAATTGAATGTTTTGTCTTGCATGCTAGTTATTGAATCTTTGTATTGGAATTTGTGTTTGATTGATTGAGTAGTATTTTAATTGCTTAGATTGAAGTGTTTGACTTATATTGGTTTGCCACTAGATGAATGATCACATCTATAAGGCATTATAGCCCTTTAACGTCTCTCAACCAAACTAAGTACATGAGGTAGGATTTGTGACCCGAAAGGTGAGACCAAGTAGTAACCGGAAGGTGAAAATTACTCTCTATCGGCGGATAGGAGTTACCTTTAGTATACCAATAAGGCAACTAGGTAGTAGGGACCAACACACGAAAGTTGAGGTCTAGAACCCGACGAGGGCATATATTGCAGTTTCCGTACCAAGTTGATGAACCAACAAACGAAAGTTGAGGTCCAGAAACATTAGGTCCGGTCAGTAGAACCCTACACAAAGGAACGATACAAAAAAACAGTAGCTGCTGCATTAACCCGAGGCTGACACGGACCGTGTAGCGAAATGACACGGCCCGTGTAAACTGATACGGCCCGTGTAGGAAATGACACGGCCCGGACAGGACAGCCAGAGGGCAAAACTGAGATGAAGTCTTAACCTTGGGAACACTTTTTATTATTGATTAAAACCAGTTTAATCTTCTTTCTTGCACTTTACTATTGCTTTGAATCTGTAGGAATATTAAATAACCAAAATCAATCTTTTTCCAACTTCTAGTTTTTAGTTAACCTAAGTAGAGTCCGGATAACACTTGAACCGTCCCTGTGATCGATACCCGACGATATACTACGCGGTAGGATTGTATACTTGCAGTCTGAACCAGAAGTGTATTTTAAGGTTAAAAGGTACAGCTTGCTGTATTGAAACTTTGTACTATACCTTTTCGGTGTAACAGTTATGATCAATAGTAAGATGGTTATAATTAATTATACTTGATATAATTATATTATAAATGTCATGTAAAAATGACAAGCAAAAACATTGGTTAATTTATAAACGTACACGGTACATTGTATAAAAGTTACCGAATAAACAACCGCAGGAGAAATATAATTGTACATGACAATTATATATGGATTTGAATTATGAATTTAAATACCCATTAACAATTAAGGCCTTAATTAAAGATTAAAGCCCATTAGCTAAAGCCCAAATCTAATTAGATTGAATTTTGGGCTTAAGAGCACAAATCCAATTTGGGTACCTCATTTACCGAACCGACTTACCTAGAGGCATTTTGGTAAGTTCCATTGCCATGACATATGCCTATAAATAGAAGGTGCCATGAAGAGAGAAATTTACTAATTCACATAATCAGATTCTGATCTGTCTGATCGATTCAAATTATAATTTCTCTCTTTCTCGGTTACGGTAGTTCTCGGGATTACGGGCGAATAGTATTCTTTCGGTACCCCACGTGTTTAGGAATCACATGCTTGTGGTAAACCTTGACATCTAGCGGCTCGAGACTAATACTATTTCGTCCTTTTCTCGGTGAATAGTGTTTTTGCATAGTTCCGCGGTTTACGGTATTTCTGGCAAAAGAAATAAACCGCTCTCTGGTTAGTCCTGGTGGATAACAGATAGAGGCACCATACGTTTGGTGCTATGAGACGTGACTACAATCCAATTGGAATTTGGATACAAGGTATAAATGTTATGTAAATTTATTTACTTGGTAAATAGATTTAAGTTTTAGAAATCAATTACGGGAATATATTCTTAAAGGATTAAAAGAACGATACCATCTTTTAATTCTTAGCTTGAGTTAGACGTAGAAATTTTTGTTCTACGGTCTTTCTGCAGCTTGAGCCTAAAAGTTAATCAACGGATTTGAACAGTCAAAACCCAACAAATATAACGTGGAGTATAGACGTGTTTTATTCCACGTCTCACCCTAGTCCATCTCAAAGTAAAATTATATTCGACTGGTTAGATTATGACTGAACATTTCAAAGTAAAAATTCAAACTAATAATCGGCATCAAATTAAACGCCCACTAAAAACATCTGTCATGATAGACCTATAACATCTGTCAGGCTGAAGCCATCAACTTGGTCAATTTAGTAAATCTAAGCACACATCACCAGACATAAAAATCAAAAGTTCCAATCAAATTTGAGTATCATTAAACAACTTAATTGGATTATTGTTTATTTTATCAATATTTATTACATTTTTCAAATCAAATTAAAAATATAACAACGATCAAGCTTTTAGTTTCAAACAAGCTAGATAGTCTAGAAATGAAACCCAATCGGAGTCGCAAAATCTATGTGAGAGTTTTATTTTTATAAAAAAGATTATATTTTACGTTGGCTTGCCACACCTGTCACAATCTACCAAAAATTCTATTAATACTCTCAAAAAAAGAAAAAAATAGCAAATTTGCCCTTAGTATGAATTTTTTTATCAAAAATGCCTTAACCGCTTCACGTTTGGGCGGTCCCCTCTCCCTACCAAACCGTTCCACAGTGGAGCCGCCGCCTCTTCACACCAGACCACCCCACGTTTGGACGGTTTGGTATTAATTTTTTTTAATGTTGTGTCATTTTTTAATTTTGTAATTTACAGTTTCATTTTTTATAATGTTATGGTTATAATTTGTTATAATTGACGATTATACTTTTATTTGTTGTAATATTTTATTGTATTTTATTTGTTATAATTTTTATAATAATTTATAGTTATATTTTTATAATTGACGATTATAATTTTATTTGTCGTAATGTTTTATAATATGTTATATATTTATTGTAGTTTTATTTGTTATAATTTTTTTTAATGTTATAAATTGATTTTTTTACTAGATAAACAACAAAAATAAATAATCTAAATAACTAAAAAAACATAAAAATCTAACGACGGCGGTGGCGATGACCGGAGAGATCCAACCTAACAAGTGGATGGTGATCCCTAGGCGGCAACTGACGCGTCAAGTGAACCTCCTCCTCTTCCTCCTCCTTGTCATCCTGGAGATCATCCACATCCATCTTCGACGCCGCACCGGCTGTCCAGGATCCTCCTACTACAAAGATAACTGTGTATGGTGGACCCATGGGAGATCCCCCTGGATCACCGCCTGTGTACGTATCTTCCATGGGTCGGCCTCCCAGGTAGAAGGATACGTGGCCAGAGGCGGTGTGCCAAATATAGAAGGATACGTGGCCTCGTGGTCGTGCTCTCTGGTCTATGCGTATCGTGGTCTATGGAGGCTCTCTACCTCATACCCGGTATCGTCTCAAATAAAGTCAGTCATAGTGAACTCGGGGTTGGCCTACCAGGTATGAGCTCAATCCTGCATGTAAACAATGTTAGGTTTGCTACATACAAATAACTAGTAAGTTAATTTAATAATAAAGAAAATCACTAACCTCGCCAATCTACACCGGAACCCCATACTTGTTGTACTAAGAGTTTAATGAGTTATTATTCAACACCCAGTTGTGGAAGTTATCATCTGCAGAATTGAAGATAACTTAATAAGAATAGATTTTTAAAGAGAAATGATTGTGTATGGCACCTTTATATTAACTTGTAATCACTTGCAGGAGGTGGCGGCATCTCATCATCGTAGATAGCGACTCGGGGCTGATCCGAATCTCGTGGTGTGGGTTTTATCTCACGCCAAATGATGTTCTCCCCAATGTCGTGCAACATGCCAATGAGGTGCCTATCCCAGCTAGAGTCCTCCACGACTGGTGCACTGTGTTGGAGCATATGACATCCTATCGCTCTCCAACCATTCTTCGCCATGCACACCAGGCTGTGTGCCAGTCCTCTAATACCGGACAAAAGTGTTTCATTATTATTAGGGAAATGCATAAATAAACAATTAATTTTTTAAATATGTCAGTATCATTTATATTTACCGCGCAAACCTGAACCGGTCCGAAAGGCAAGTAAGTCCTAGAGGCATCACTTATGAATCTTCGTCGAAGGCTCTCACCATAGTGCCCCTGTAGATATACCGAAGGTACAACCTAACCAGACATCATATCTCAATGCCTAAGGCCCAACCCCAAAGCCAACATCATCAGCCGTAGGTGGGGTCAATAAGTGATCCTACGGATATCGTGCTTTATGGTAATCCTCCGCAAGACGCTGGCTCCAGTCAACTTTGGGCTTATGGTGGTTAGTCCTGCAATATAAATTAATTAAAATATATTATTAGTAACGTGTAAGACTGAACAAGTAGTAAAAAAATAATGAAATTAAGTATTGGGTACTTACATGTGCAGCTTAGTGGTTTGTTGCCCATCCAGCTTAGGGAAGTACGAGACGAACGCAACGAAGCCAAACTGATGGGGCACTCGATCAGGATAGTGGTACTCAACTATCCAGTAACATATGTATGGCCCCTGATAATACTAGAGGTCTTTCTGCTCCAATGTCAGCCGGCAAAGAAGGTTGGCCTCGTAGAATGCGCCATAGGAGTACCAGGTGACGTTCTTCTTGTGAAGCATCTGAAGCTGACCCTAGACATAAGAAATCTCCACGGTTTTCCTCTTGCCTGTATTCTCATATGTGTGGTGACTACCCCATATGGCACCATATGCGGGTCCATCTCTCGGCGTCTAGTTGATCAGAGTCAAAATAATGATGATTTACGTAGGGTTTTGGCTTAGGTTTTACATATTTTCTCACACTTATGTTTAATTTATTAGAGAAAAAGGCTACTGTCACCCTTCTTTATGTTTTATCGTAGAAAACAGGTTTTGGGACTATTTTACACCAAATGGAGCTAGAATCGGGTCAATCGGATCAGCGATGTTCATCGACTAAGTCCCTGTTACGGCCAGTATTGACCAATACGGACCAGGCCTAGCACAGACCAGAAGATAGCGCTGGAAGCACTTAAACCCTAACTGCCAAGGTCCTAATACGGACCGTATCACCTGATACGGCCCGTATCCGAAGGCGTCTCTTGGGGAATAACTGCCGACAACTGTTTCCAGATCAGTTCCTTAGCTCCTACTCAACCTCTACACGTCCCTACACTCCTATATAAGGCCCCTGGGCAGAATGATTAGTTATCTTTGTAATTAGGGTTAGATTTGATTAAAGTGAGAAGAGAGGAGTGCTTGTAACCATGCCGTTCCGCGGCTAAGTTCTTTTTCTTAGGGCTAGGCAGTAAACCTTGTTACTCTTGATGTTTTGATATATATATTTCTGTTGATTATGATTTCTTGTTGTTGAAACAAAATGCTTTTGTGATTTACTATCTCTTCATCTAATTTCAATGATCTAGTTTGAGTCCGTTAGGGTAGTGACAGTACTTTAATGGTAAGAGAAACTATTTGTATGAGTTAGCCTCGTTGAGATCTATTAGGTTTATGTGAAGAAAACCTTAGCGGGGAAACCATAAACCAGACCAACAAAACACGTACCAAATTCCATCATTTGCGTAAAGTAAATCGCAGTGATCTATGTAGTAATTTAGGGTATTTGAGAGATCAGACATTTGCGTAAGGTAAATCGCAGTGTCCTATGTAGAATCTCGGTGAAAGATCTATCATTCTCGCGTAACATAAATCGCAGTGACCTATGTGGTATCTTTCATTAAACAACAACAGGAAATCAGACGCAACAGGAATATATTGTCAAGGCGGATTGAGTGGCAATGGTGTGCCGAAACCCTAGGAATTCTAATCTCTATCTTTATTTTAATTACTTTTAATTGCTTCCTAATTTACATTGATCAAAACAACATCTCTCAATTTTCAGATTTCGTCTAGCCTTTCGAAAGATTGTGATTCGATCGCTCAAAGCATTGAACCAATATTCCCTGTGGATCGACCTCGAATATACTACTCGATAGGATTGTGCGCTTGCAGTCCGAACCGATAGCATTTCCGAGTTTATAAATATTAAAAGAAACATTGCTCTCTTTTGAGTGATCAAGCTTTTTGGCGCCGTTGCCGGGGAATAACGGTTCATTGTGCAAGGCCTCGCGAGACGTCCTTGCTTTGATCATTGAATCCAATTAATTAGAAACGTCTAGATTTCTTTTTATTTTCTTCATTTTTATTTTTATTTTATTTTTCAATTTCGTTTTTATTTTATTTTCTTTTTATTTTCAGTTTTTAGTTTAATTTTCAGATTTTCTTTTCTTTGTAGGAAACTGCACGCTGGCCGAATCATCCGTACGAAGATCCGAGAGGATTGCTAGTAGGAGAGGACAATTTGCTTCCACATCACCGATAAGAACCAATCATAGTTCTTCATCAAGTAATTCTGAAAGCGAAGAAGACTCAGATTCGATCAACATGAATATCCCACCGAACCAACTGATCAACAATGGAAGACAAAACAATGGTGATCAAGGAGTTCACGATGCAGCAAGACCCAAACTTCTACGAGACTATTGCGTACCGCACGCGAATGATCCTAATTCTAGTATAAACCCGCCAACTGTTACAAACCGTAATTTTGAGATCAAACCTGCTCTCATAAATATGGTTTCGCAACAGCAATTTGGAGGATTCCCACATGAAGATCCACATCTTCATTTGTCAATCTTCCTAGGGATATGCGAGACGATAAAGATCAACGGAGTTACCGATGAAGCAATCAGGCTAAGGCTATTTCAATTCTCATTAAAAGATAAAGCAAGAGCATGGTTGTTTCCCTTACCGACCAATTCCATTGAAACTTGGGACCAATTGTTTAATGTGTTTATTGCAAAATATTTTTCACCATCCAAAACTTCAAGGTTTAGAAATGCAATTACTAATTTTGAACAAAGGGATGGTGAAACATTGTGTGAGGCATGGGATAGATATAAGGATATGTTAAGGTGTTGTCCACATCATGGTCTAGAAAGATGACTGATTGTCCAAACTTTTTATAATGGTCTAAACTCTACCGATAGGTTGTCTATTGATGCTTCCGCAGGAGGAGCAATCATGAACAAGGAACCTGACGAGGCTTACAACCTAATTGAAGAGATTGCAATCAACCAACACTACTGGATCCCTGAGCGAAAGAAGCCAAGTCCAACACCTGGCATGCACCGAGTAGATGATATATCCATGCTGAGCGCAAAGATTGATGCTTTGCAAATGGCACTCAACAAGCAAACCAAGCAGCGATCGGTAGCAGCAGTTAACGCCGCAACAGCATGTGGCTATTGTGGAGGAGCGCATGAGATGACCGAATGTATGAACGTGACGGAAACTGAGGAAGAAATAGAGCAAGCAAACGCAATTGACAACAGCTTTCGACCTCAGCCCGCTTACAACATATACCATCCGAACAACCGAAACCATCCAAATCTCTCATACGCAAACAATCAAAGGCCTGCTGCACCCCATCAGAACTATCAACCACAGCCCAATTATCAACCGAGATACAACAATCCTCAACAGAACTATCAACCAAGGCAATACAATCAACCACAACAACCTGACATCACATCTTTAATGGAGAGATTCCTAGAGAAGCAAAACAAGGCTAACGCCGAAATCACACAGAAAATCGAATCCTTAACAAACCGCAACAAAGACTTAGAAGACAATGTCTCTAAGATGGCAAAAGAACTCTCGAGTATTACACGTGGAAAAGGCAAATTTCCGGGCCAACCAGAAGAAAACCCGAGAGAGACTTGCAAATGCATAACATTAAGGAGCGGTACAGCTTACAAGGGACCTCCCATGTCCGATCAAACTTCCGATGAGATGCATGCAGAGCCATCGCATTCCGACAAATACGGGCCGCAACCAGCGGAACCGCCCGTATTCGAACTGCAGACAGACCCTATCAAGGAGCAGAATGACACTGTAGGTAGAGACGAGCGACAACCCGAACCTGAATACATTTCACCACCACCCTACAAGCCACCTCTGCCATTCCCTCCAAGGCCTGCCAAGCACAAGGTAGAGCAGCAATTCGCGAGATTCATGGAGACACTGAAGCAATTACATGTCACAATCCCCTTCACTGAGGCAATTGCAAGCATACCCTCGTATGCTAAATTTCTGAAGGAGATTCTTTCGAACCGCAGTAGACTCCAAGAACTCTCAACAATTCCGCTCAGTCTGGAATGTAGTGCGCTCGTGCAAAGCAAATTACCGACAAAGTTGAAAGATCCGGGAAGCTTCTCGATACCATGAACTATTGTCACAACCGATTTTAAGAGAGCTTTATGTGATCTTGGGGCAAGTGTGAGTCTGATGTCTAAGGTAGTATTTGATAAATTGGAATGTGGAGACCTATCACCAACACGGATCTCATTGCAACTAGCTGACCGATCAATTCGATATCCTGAAGGAATGTTGCTTGATATCCCAATCAAAGTTGGTAAATTATGGATATCAGCAGATTTTGTGGTAGTTGATATGGAAGAAGATGAGCAGATTCCGATCATCCTTGGAAGGCCATTCCTCGCCACATGTGGGGCAATGATCGATGTTAGAAATGGGAAGATTTCACTCAACGTTGGCGAGAACAAAATGATCTTCAACATGAATGAAACCAAAGTCCCACCTGACATAAATCTTGTCTACAATTTGGAAACAACGGACGAGTATGGCAATGATGAATTGCGAATGGATGAATTCGAAGACATCGAAGAGATGACGCACGAAGCAGAAGTGGAGAGACTATTCATTGTACAAGATGACGGTCAGATCCATCCAACCTCCGTGACAACACAAACTGATGATCTGAACAAGAGCCCTAATATCGCAAACAATTGGAATTATTCTCTCTTAGCCCTAACACTATTCAAAAACCTACGCAAGAAACTCGATGCAATTTCTCAAAAACTAGACGAGGTTGAAGTGGTACTCGGTGTGAGTCTGGCATTCGACCCCGGACCTCAAACACCAACTGACTTCTTCAAGGAGGACAATGATGATGAAACCACAGGAGACGCTGAAGGCGAACCACCCGACAAGCAACCCCCTTGCATTGACAGGAGGATATCCGGAAGAAACTGATGCAACACAAAGTCAAGCTAACGACTTAAAACAAGCGCTTCTTGGGAGCAACCCAAGGCCACATTTATATTTTCGTACAATTATTTATTTTCAGTTAATTAGGATTTTAACAAAGAAACAACTCATACCCACCTTTTTTCCATGATCAGGTAAGCATGCTGGAGGAATGCTTGATTAAAGACATATCGGAAGATGAAAAAATACTCTCTGGTACGGCCTGTATTGGCTGATACAGACCATACCAATGGATACTGGGGTAAAAGAGTTAGAAAGAAGGAAACAAGTGTTGAATACGGCCCGTATTCACAGTGATTAAAACTTAGCGGTTATTGGGTTTGGTCATAACGGATTGGTGATACGGACCGTATTGGCTGATACGGTCCGTAATGAAGGCCAATCCGGGAGATGCGAACCCGTTAAGAAGAGGCGTTTGAAATCCCGCGCGAATCACGTCTCATAACCGTTAATTATTTTCGTTTTAATCCCTAAACCCTTTCTCTTCCTCTCTCTTTACTCTCTTCCCCTCTATCTCTTTTCTTTCCCTCTCTTCCATTGGTGCCCAAAACCGAGCCCCTTCCTTGCCGCCGATCTTCATCACCACTCTCACATCCTTCGACATTGAAGTCGCCGCTCTCCTCCTCCACCCCTCAACCCTAATACGGACCGTACCGGGTCCGTATCCGACGGCTACTCGAATCAACTTCTCCAATTTTTGGTTTTTTTAAACCCCTCTTTAATCTCAAAGTTTAATTTCGTTTTTGCATTTGTTTTAATTTAATTTCTCTGTTACATTAGTTCATTATCAAGTTTTATTTTCACAAAATCACAAAAATCACAAAAAAATTAGGTTTCTGTCAAAATCCCAATTTTTACCAGTATAATACAATCCGTATTGAACCAATACGGTCCATAATCATTTACCAGAAAACCAGTCTAGTACTTGGCAGATTTTTCTTCAACCCCTTTAATACGGTCCGTATTGACCCAATACGGTCCGTAATCAGTCCGGTACTTGGCTAAATCCACCAACTAACCAGTCCGTATTAAGACCGTATTGCCCAATACGGTCCGTAACAGAAGCGTTTTATTTTAACAAATGGCCCCAAAAATGAAAAATATTTTAGGGGCAGTTACAAGGAGTGCTAAGAGAGCTCTCGGAAGTGCCGGCCCGAGTAGTTCACCACAGAGCTCCTCTAGCCGATCCTCTCGGTCCTCCGGTTCGCAACCACAATCCTCCAACCATTCATCCTCTCGTTCTGACACCCAGCAATCAATCAGAGACACACCAATCTCTGACGCAGACTATGAGCCAGAGGAGTCCAACCCTCGGGACTTTGGTCTTGAGGAAGAAGACTCTGATGAAACAATGGAGGAGGTTCGACCAACCGAATACCAACCTGTCTTCTCGCACACACAATTCAAACAAGCCTACGAGAAGATGACAGCAAGAGAGGTCATTTACCACAAATCGATCAACACGGACACACTCGAGCGGCTAGGCCTCCTTGCACAAACCGAACAACTCGCCAACCGCATCCACCTCTGGCAATTCCTCCAATTGATCAAAGGAGTTAAAGTTTACAGGGTACTCACTAGGGAGTTCCTTGCGACTTTCAGATACAATGAAGACTCCATCACTTTCCAGATGATTGGCGAGCAGTACAAAGTCACCATGGATGATTTCTGCGCCATCTTCAACCTTACCAACAATGGCACTTCTGATTCTCCTGATTGCCGAGAGTTCTGGTACAGCATCACTGAAGACAACCAAAACTCAACTCGACCGGCAAGCAGAATCATCCATCCCCAAGTCCGCCTCTTGCAAGTAATCCTTGCCAATTCCATTTTTGCGAGAGGCGAGAGTTCATCCAAGGTGACATTACCTGAACTCTATCTTCTCAAGTGCATGATCGAGCCAACACCGGTGCGTCCTCACCTCGGCCATCTCCTTTGCAATCAAATCCGTGAGGTCGCCCGTACAAAGAAAAGTAATGGAAGGATTTCCATTGGATTTGTGGCCACGATCTTAGCCAATCAACTCTCTCTGCAGATCGATCATCTCAAAGAGGCAAGCGGCCTCACACAAATCGACATGTCATGCCTCCAAGCCATGAAATTTGTCACCGGCCACTATCCAGGTCCCTACTTCTACAATTCGCCAAAGGGAATTCTCCAATTTCCCTTCCGACATCTCAATCTCTGTAGTAGGGCCTCATGGAAAATGGCACGCCTCGCGAGCCCGACTTATGAGCCTCCTCAAGATTACATGGATGTAATCGAACGCCAAGCCGAATTGAGAAATCAGGCTAACATCGATCGGCAGCAAAGAGAAGAGGAGGAGCCTCCTTTTGATACATATAGGGAGGCAGGCACATCGGCAGCCGGAGCCGGATCTTCAGGGGCGGCACCATCTGATGCCCCTACAGACGATTACGATCAGTTCATCCAAATGGTAAATTGGATGGACTCGAACCTCACTGCACTCACCTTGACAACGGACGAAGCCACCCGGCAAATGGAACTGAACAGCTCTACAATCTACCAAGAGGTTGGTGAAATCCGAAACAACATGGAAGAGGTTCGGAGGAGTGTAGACGAGGGCAGGCGCGAAATCCAGCAGACGCGCTACATGGCACAGCAGTATTATCAGTACGCTCTCGACTCCGGACTACCATACCAGCCACCACCATACGGACTCTTCGACCTGCCATTCTACGAGGAGATCCAGCGACCACCACCACCTCCACCACCTCAGGATTGAGGTGCAGTGAGTTGTTTTCTTTCCCCGGTCTTTTTACTTTACTACTTCCTTTATTTTTATCTCTCAAGCATTGGGGACAATGCTCAATTTTATTCGGGGGGTAGGAGGTAAATTGACCATGTATCTTTAAATTTTTCGCATTTTAAATTCTTAGGTGCTAGTAGTTTTACTCAATTTTTGACTAGGGTTAGAGGCTTTACCGAAAATCCTAGAATGATTAGATTGAGCTTTTTAGCTAGCTTGCATTTTTATTACCCTTAGGAGTAGGTTAATCAAATAGGAATTGTTTTAAGTTGAAATAGACTAAGGTTTAGACAATTGGCCATGATACCAAAAATTCAGAATTTTAAAAATAATTAGTGGTCTCAAAGTGAACAATTAATTGCTAACCATGAGCGTTGACCAAAAATCGCAAACCCCAGAATTTTTATTGTTTGAGTAATTTATTTTTGCAAAGTCTATTTAAACTTGATAGTGTTTTAGAATACCCATTTATTATAGATAGACCCTTAGCAAAACTATGCAATAATTTCTTGTATGAATGAATACTTGGAATTGTGTGTAATCATGATGCTTGTGACACAAAAATATTTTATTTTTCAGAAAAATAGAAAAATACAAAAAAAATCAGAAATGAGAAAAATCCAAAAAAATAGAAAAATTAGAAAAAGAAAAAAATAGAATAAAAGATGGAGGATAAAAAGAGTACGGGTGCCTACGCAAGACTGGTTACCAATAGGCTCGAGAAAACCTCCCAAATTTAAATCCTTGTATATATTTAATTTTTCAAAAATAGTCACAAGTACCAACACACTTAGTTGTCATACTTTGCTCCAATCAATTGGGAAGGAAAATTAAAATTTATATCATTAGAATTCTATTGATTGGAAGGGATCCATTTATAATCGAAGGGGAAATTAATACTCTCAATTTTAAGGATATTTGTGAAGTAGATTGTTAAATGATAATTTTTCTAGGGCCAGCATAATGAGGACAATCATGGGGTGAATAAATTGTTCAAGGGAGAGGCCATGAATATTTTTAAGTTCTAAATTTTTATTGTCATGCCAATTGTACCAAACCTAAGCCCTAATTTGATTTTTAAACAAGACCTTGAGATTGTATGGTTTAACCTAGATCGAATCTTTGACCAGCTGGGATGTCGTTGCTTGAGGACAAACAACAATTCAAGTTGGGAGGCGTGATCAGAGTCAAAATAATGATGATTTACGTAGGGTTTTGGCTTAGGTTTTACATATTTTCTCACACTTATGTTTAATTTATTAGAGAAAAATGCTACTGTCACCCTTCTTTATGTTTTATCGTAGAAAACAGGTTTTGGGACTATTTTACACCAAATGGAGCTAGAATCGGGTCAATCGGATCAGCGACGTTCATCGACTAATTCCCTGTTACGGCCAGTATTGACCAATACGGACCAGGCCTAGCACAGACCAGAAGATAGCGCTGGAAGCATTTAAACCCTAACTGCCAAGGTCCTAATACGGACCGTATCACCTGATACGGCCCGTATCCGAAGGCGTCTCTTGGGAAATAACTGCCGACAGCTGTTTCCAGATCAGTTCCTTAGCCCCTACTCAACCTCTACACGTCCCTACACTCCTATATAAGGCCCCTGGGCAGAATGATTAGTTATCTTTGTAATTAGGGTTAGATTTGATTAAAGTGAGAAGAGAGGAGTGCTTGTAACCATGCCGTTCCGCGGCTAAGTTCATTTTCTTAGGGCTAGGCAGTAAACCTTGTTACTCTTGATGTTTTGATATATATATTTCTGTTGATTATGATTTCTTGTTGTTGAAACAAAATGCTTTTGTGATTTACTATCTCTTCATCTAATTTCAATGATCTAGTTTGAGTCCGTTAGGGTAGTGACAGTACTTTAATGGTAAGAGAAACTATTTGTATGAGTTAGCCTCGTTGAGATCTATTAGATTTATGTGAAGAAAACCTTAGCGGGGAAACCATAAACCAGACCAACAAAATGCGTACCAAATTCCATCATTTGCGTAAAGTAAATCGCAGTGATCTATGTAGTAATTTGGGGTATTTGAGAGATCAGACATTTGCGTAAGGTAAATCGCAGTGTCCTATGTACAATCTCGGTGAAAGATCTGTCATTCTCGCGTAACATAAATCGCAGTGACCTATGTGGTATCTTTCATTAAACAACAACAGGAAATCAGACGCAACAGGAATATATTGTCAAGGCGGATTGAGTGGCAATGGTGTGCCGAAACCCTAGGAATTCTCATCTCTATCTTTATTTTAATTACTTTTAATTGCTTCCTAATTTACATTGATCAAAACAACATCTCTCAATTTTCAGATTTCATCTAGCCTTTCGAAAGATTGTGATTCGATCGCTGAAAGCATTGAACCAATATTCCCTGTGGATCGACCTCGAATATACTACTCGATAGGATTGTGCGCTTGCAGTCCGAATCGATAGCATTTCCGAGTTTATAAATATTAAAAGAAACATTGCTCTCTTTTGAGTGATCACTAGTCTCGTCCAGAAATTAGGCTGATCTGGAATAACAAACTAACAGACTGGTAGATGTGACCACGACCATTGCTGGAGTAGAAGAAGTGGCCCGACAATCTACTTATTCTTCGCTTGAATTTGGACAGTAGGTGCAATTTTGATAAGTATTCAACCCTAATATTTGTAATATAAAATTACAATATTAGTAGAGACGTACCAGACAAGTATGACAAGCTTCGGTATAAGTGGGCGATCAAAGCTCCACCTCAGTTCCACCTCGATGGCCTCTTAATGTCCTTTAGCAAAGAGAGGAACATAATCGGGACTGCGTCACTACTGAAATCCACGAACATGATGCTGCCACATAAGTCCATCACAAACACCCTAACATACCTGCATTTTAAAATAATCAACAAAAATCATTGTTATTATTGTTGAGTTCAAAACATATTTTAATTTCCAAATATTTATGGTTACCTCTTCACCCCCTTCTCGTCAGTGGTATCGAGGGCTACCGGATGCTGGGAGAAGTAGATGCGGAGTGACGCTAGACTAATACAGTACCCATAATACCGGAACTCATCCTCCTCCCATTTCTTCTTCTTCTTTTTCTTCTTCTTCTGCAGCGCCTTTAGATCGGCCCCCAACAGCTCCCAGATCATCTTCGTTAGGTTTGGATGGTCCAAGACATCGCATATGGGGTCGCCATCGATCCGTAAACCCCATAAGACGCTCACATCAGCTAGGGTGACCATCATCTCCCCAACCAGAAGGTGAAATCAATGAGTCTCCAGTCGGCATCTCTCCACAAGACCGCAAATAAGAGCCTGATTGATCTTACTCTGAGGCATGGTGGCTAGTTAATACAAGCCGAGGTTCATGATGCACAGCTCCATCAATGAATGAGGGACGTACGAGATATCAGGGGTGCGATGTCTCACTGTCAACATTGTCTCGTCCTACAGTTAATAATGATTTCAATTTAAGCGACTAACTATATGTCATATTAAATAATGTTATTTAAATTACATATAAAAAACCAACGTACCTCTATAGATGCGTATGCAACACGATGCTTAATATGTGGGATCTACAGAAGAGGACTAAATGTTTCAGCATCATGAACGAGATACTCTGCACCGGGAGCCTTTGCATCGGAAGCCTCTGTACCGGAGACCTCCGCACCGGGAGCCTCTCTAGCGGAAGCATCTGAACTATCCCAGGTCTCCAAAGTCTCTCGTGATCGTCCCCGTCTAGGTCTGGCCATACTACATTTGAAAATATCAAGTTACTAAGTTTCTAACATATTTCTACAATTTACATTAATTAATAAAAATTATTATTGCAAACTACCATAAAAAATTAAGAATAGAATTTTTGACACTTTAAAAACAATTACGAATCAATTTGTAAATAATTTCTAACAATTTCTAATTAATTTTAGATAATTTCTATAGATGCTAAACAATTTCTAATAATTTCTAAATAATTTTGGACAGTTTCTAAAACCCTAAACCTTAAAAAAAATGTGTCATGCATGTAAATGTTAGACCAAACATATTTAGACATCACTTCCAACTGATTTAAAATAAAACATGTAAATGTTGGACCAAACATGTAAATATTTAATTTTATTTTAAACATTATAGGCATAATTTATATTACTCACATAACATATTTATAAAAATTAGTGAGATTTAAAATAAAAAAATTACCATACATTAAATGTTTTAAAATTTTAATGATATTTATAATTTTCACATAACATATTTATTAAAATTAGTGAGATTTTAAAAAATAAAATACCATACATTAAATGATTTAAAACTATAATGATATGAAATTAATGGCCTTTGAAAATTGTTTTAAAAATTCAAATAATTGCTTTATTTTAAAAAACTATTTTAAAAATTCAAATAATTGTCAAGTAATCTTTTCTCAATTCAAATAACATATTTTTACAATTAACCAAAATTAATAAGAATAATTATTGCAAACTAAGTAATTCAATGGCGTCGGGAATATCAACAAACCCGCACACAATATTTAACAATCAATTTCTACGATTCGGTACAACGTAACCAAACCAATAACCCTAAACTCTAATTTTGGACCCTAAACCCTAAACCTTAATTTCTAAACCCTAATTTAAAAAAAGGTGTAACAGTACCATGGATCGTGTCAGGAAAATCAACAACCTGCACACGATATCAACAACCCGCAAGGAAATTCCTTAACAATTTCTAACAGTTTCAATCGCAACACTTACGAAATATCAAAAATCCGAGCAATTCAATCACGTCGCGAAAATCAACAACCCGCACACGATAATTAACAATTCAATTTCTAGCAATCGCTCCAATGCCATCACAAGGCACAAAGAATAAATAAAATAAGTTTTGTCAGGTTATCCGAAAATAATCGGATTGTGCTTCGTGATTCGTGCTCTGGCCTCACTTAACCTCAAGCTTCGTGGGGGGCGGCCTTGCGAGAGAGAGGGGGTGGGGGTGGTCTAGCGAGAGAGAGATAGGGTGGTGGCAGCCAAGCGAGAGAGAGGGAGAGAGAGAGGGTTGGGGCGGGGCTTCTCTGTGGGCAGAGGGGGCGGCCTCTTGTTTATGGTGTTTGGGTGGAACAACAGGGACATGGAAAGAGAAGAAGGGTGGGGGTCTCGGTTTAAAAAAACAATTAATACCAAACCGCCCAAACGTGGGGCGGTATGGTGTGAAGATGTGACCGCCCCAATGTGGGGCGGTTTGGTAGGGAGAGTGGACCGCCCAAACGTTTGAAAAAAAATCATACCGATGACAAATTTGCTATTTTTTCTTTTTTGAGGGTTTTAATAAAAATTTCGGCGCAATCTTTCTCTTTTTTCTGATTTGGGACAAGCGATGTAGAAACTACACATGTAGAGTTATGTGATTACATAGTAAGATTGAGTCTTTGGTACTATGCATAGCACGGATTAGTCCGTACTACGGAGCCATATTTTCATTTTAAAAATCTTAATGGTCGATCGAACCGTTCAACGTGATTCCTACATGAATACGTAATTGCAGACTAAATTTTATATTTTTTCGAACTTTTTACTATATTTTAAGGTAGGTAGAAAATCACTTGATCTGAATATTATGAACCATCCAAAAACAGTGATTTTCTACCTATCTAAAAAAATAGTAAAAAAATTCTAAAAAATAGAAAATTTAGCCCACAAGTATATTCTCATATGGAAATCATGTTGAACGGTTCGGATCGACCGTTAGAATTTTGAAAACAAAAATATTGATCTGTAGTACGGACCATTCCGTGCTATGCATAGTACCGTAGACTCACTCACATAGTAATATGAATAATGAATTGTTCATTTTAGTAAGGGAAAATTTTTTTTATGCCACTCCAAAACATGGAAATTAAGAAATTGCCACCCCAAAAGAGAAAATTAGTTATTTGCCACTCTAAAATCATTAAATGTATGAAATTGCCACAATTATCCATCTAATATACATATTTGATTAAAATTATTCTGAAAAATATTGTATAAAAAAATGTAATTTGATATTTCCAAAATTACCCTTCAAGTTATCTCCTCTTCTCTCCTCCTGCCTCCGATGCTGCAAATTCTCAATCAGAGCCGCTTGATGAAGATCTCTTCTCGGATCTGACCCTCCAAGTGCCAACCCCTTCCCTGACCCTATCACCCAGCCCGTCCCCCTTTGAACCCGGTACTCCTACCACATCCATTACTCCGACTCCATCTCCTTTGCGCCACGTGTCTCGCAAGAAGAAGAGAGTTGTACGCGTTGGTTATGCCCGTGATGCCGTATCCATTGACGATGAACCGCATCTTTAGTGGAAACAACCTCACGGAGTGAATCTGATAACGACAAGGTAGGAGTGGAGAATGAGGAGGGATGTGATTCCATAGAGCAGAAGCTAGCTGTAGTCAGAGCTAAAATCTTGAAGAAAGCCGAATTGGCAACTCAAAGAGCTATATCAATTATGGCTAAAAGGAAGGAGCTGGCATTAAGGAGAAGAAATGTCGGGGAGGAGCTGAATTGAACCATAGGGGACGAAGGAAAGAGTTTAATTTCCTAATTTTATCAGTTCACTTGAAGGGTAATTTTGGAAATATCAAAATACGTTTTATATACAATATTTTTCAGAATAATTTTAATCAAATATGTATATTAGATATATAATTGTGGCAATTTCATAAATTTAATAATTTTAGAGTGACAGATAACTAATTTTCTGTTTTGAGGTGGTAATTTTCTAATTTTCATATTTTGAGGTGGCATAAAACTAATTTTCCCTTTAGTAGGGCTTGAACCGGTTTGACGTTTCACAAGTTTTTGTATCAAATTTAAGTTTAGCAGCGGAAAATATTCCTCTTACAACGATATATCATATTTCTATTTCTTAATCTTCCACTTCTCTCTTCATCTACCTTCTCCTTTTGTTCTGAACTTCTGATCATTTGATTGTAAATTTGTAATACAAACACATTCTTTCTTCTTTCACAATAGAGTTAAATTAGTATTATTTCACTAATCTAATATTTTATGAAGTATCATATCAATATTTTTTAAATCAGACCTATTAATTTTGAATTGTATAATCCAAACAATATTTATAGTATATATAAGGCATAAGAATACTGTGCTACCCACACACCACACTACTTAAATTAATATTATATATTTAATGCTGGATTAGGATATACTTAGTTTTGGACAGTAGAGAATATTTTTATTTACAAATATGTTTTAAAATGAAACAAAAAGGTCTATTGTCTCAGTTGGTTAGAGGGTCGTGCTAATAACGCGAAAGTCAAAGGTTCGAGACCGGTATAGGCCATTTCTTTTTTCTGCAAATCTTTTTAACACTATTAGCAGGCTATTTAGGGGATGATATCTTTTGCGTTAATTGATGACTCATCTTTTCTGGTACACCCCCCCCCCCCCCCCCCCCCCCCCCCCCGGCTATATGAAATGCCACGTAGCCAACTCCCACAAGAGCATCAGCTATAAGCGGTTCTGATATGTTTGTCTGTTATGAGTTAAATTTTTTTTTGGAGGTTATGATTTAATTTTTTTTTTTGTACGCTGAAACCTCTTATTGTTCAAATTTCCGAAATTTTTCTTTATAACATTTAAAAAAAAAAAAATAAACCAAATAACCATTGTTTCTAGAAATTTCAATTTTACCACGGCCGCACCGGCATTCTGTACACCCAAATACTGAGGACTGCACAGACATTATGCGGACCAACTTTTTTTTTTTTGTTGTTTTATGGTTTAGAAATGTGTGCCATCAGCGAGATATCTCAAAAACAAAAAAAACAATAATAAAAAAAAGTGCTACTGTTGAGCTAGCGATAAACTAATTAATTTCAACTTAAACAGTAAGCACACATATATTATCCGGGGGCTGTTCTCTCTCAGTGTACCGAGGCTTCGATGGGAATGCTACGCAAAACAACGGTCTCGACCGTGAGGCCTGGCCCGAATCCGAAGAGCACACCCCAGTCGAGGCCCTCTCCGGTGGTGGCCTTGCCTTCCTTCACCGACCGCTTCCTCATCTCGTCCAGTATGAACAGAACACAGGCGCTTGACATGTTGCCGTACTCGCTCAGCACGTGCTTTGTCGCACGCATCTTCTCCTTCTGCAGCTGGAGCTTGAGCGCTACTGCGTCTAAGATTGCCGGGCCTCCCGGGTGTGCGATCCAAAAGATCGAGTTCCAGTCATTGATTCCTGCATGCACCGTACATATATTAGCCCTGTATACAATTATACATACATACATACATATATCTTGTTTGGCATTGTTTATTATATGTTTAGTGACAAATATAATTATGAGGCTAATATATTTTTTCATTACCAAGAGGAGTAAAAGCCTCGACGAGACTTTTCTCGATGTTTGTCGAGATGAGCCGGGGCACGTCCTTGAGGAGGTGGAAGGTGAGACCGACTTCACGGAGGTGGCCATCGATGGCTCCCTCTGAGTTGGGCAGGATGGTCTGTGCAGCTGAGACCATCTGGAACCAAGGCCGCTCGATTGCTAGGTCGGGATCAGCACCTACGATCAAAGCAGCTGCACCGTCTCCGAAAAGTGATTGCCCGACCAGGGAGTCAAGATGGGTTTCTGAGGGTCCACGGAAGGTAACGGCGGTAATCTCCGAGCAAATCACCAAAACTCTAGCACCGCGGTTGTTCTCAGCCAGGTCCTTGGCCATGCGGAGCACGGTACCACCAGCGAAGCAACCCTGTTGGTACATCATCAAGCGGTTGACAGACGGACGAAGTCCAAGGAGCTTGGTGACTTGGTAGTCAGCCCCAGGCATGTCGACACCGCTAGTGGTGCAAAAGATCAAGTGGGTGATTTTGGATTTTGGTTGGCCCCACTCCTTGATGGCCTTGACAGCTGCCTCCTTACCGAGCTTGGGTACCTCCGCGACAACCATGTCCTGACGTGCGTCAAGTGACGGCTCCATGAAAGCAGTCATGTTCGGGTTTTCAGCTAAGATCTCCTCAGTCAGGTGCATGTACCTCTTCTTGATCAGCGACTTGTCGCCTGAAATACAATAAGATTATCATGAGAAACTAAAAATAAAGTAATTAGCAACATATATATATATATATATATATATATATATATATATATATATATATATATATATATATATATATATATATATATATGTATGTACCTATTCATACTTAATTTGTACAACTTACACATGCGCTTGAACTTCTCTTTAAGATTAGTCATATGCTCGCTGTTCGTGATGCGGAAGTAGTAGTCGGGGTAATCGGCCTGGTACACGCAGTTTTCCGGTGTGGCTGTACCGATCGCCAAAATGGAAGCCGGACCTTGTGCACGTTGTGCTTGCCTGATCCCCGCTACTTTAGCCATGGCTTAACGCTTGTTAAGTAATTAAACTTGAAGAATTAAAGGCTGAAGAGAGGAGAGAGCAATAAAAGAGGTGAAAGGTTTGTGTTATGATTTGTGATGAAGGAGAGAATTTATAGGATAGAGAAGAGGAAGGGAAGGTGCACGATAGATAGATAGTATGACAGTTTTGAAGAGACTGGTGGGGTGTTCAAACTTAGACTTGTTAGGTACCAGAAATTAATTTTCATTATAAAATTTCTTATCATAGAAAATGTGAAGAGAATCAGAGGCACAAGTCGATCTAGCTCCTGTTGCCACCAACTTCCCATTTAAAGAAAATTAATTTGTTTTTACCAAAACCTACTAATTTACTTGTCTCAATTTCCATTTAATTTAAGCTAAACTTTTTTTTTCTATAGATTGCAATAAAAATGTTACTGTAGATTCTATAAAGATATCATATTATTCTAAATGTAATTATCAAAGAATTAATTAATTATCAAAATGATTTGTTGATTGAATTGAACAATGTGTGTGAGAGAGAAAGACACCTACCCAGTCTAACAATGCTCTCACTGGTTATCGGTCTCAGTACGTAACGATTGTGGTTGTTAGATTAAAAAGAAAAAGAAAAAAAGACTGCGGTTGTTAGGAACTAACACAAACGAACATAGTAAACTCCATTATTGCTTTTCTAGTTTTGAATTACTCACAACAGTTTAGCTAAACTAATTGATTCATTTATTCCCCCAAAATTACAGGATAGTAATAAAGGATTTTATATCAAGGAACATATATTAAAAACATCAACCCATTGGACCGGAATTTTTTTAATTACAACTCTAATATTTCAAAATTCTTTCATTATCATCGATTTATAAAAAAATTAAAACTTAGCACCTCCGCACTGTAGTTCTGCGCATGAGTTTTCCTTCGTTTCAGTTCAATCTGAGCAAATTTTAGCTGAAAATTACTCATACGCATAATCACAGTGCACACATAGTAACTTTTTTAATTTTGCACAAAGAAATTGTAACGTCGGAATTTGGAGATATTGAGATGGTAACTAAAAAAAATATCGGCTCATTGGATATACATACAAACGATTATTTTAACTATTTGTTTAGATGAATAGGAAATCATTATTTTTGAATTTTTCAAAAAAAATTAGATGAGGTGATTTTTGGCCTATTTAAAAAATAGTAAATTATAGTAATTTTTTTAAACTTATAAACTGAGTTATTGATCAATAGTATGAATTTTCCGATGTGTGCATTTTGAGTTTGCTTCGTCTTATTCAAAACGACACATAATTTTTATTTAATTATTTATTTGAAGAAATTGTGTAATTTTCTTCTTTTTTCTTTAAACTAATAAATAGTGTTATAATTTTCAACAGATGCACACACGCGCCTGACATTTTTATTAATATCCAAACTTAATTACAAATTAATAAATTTACCCATGATTTCCGAATTTTTTCAAAAATGTCCAAACCAGCCATAAAATGGTCGGTTTTCTCTTTTTCTTTTTCTTTTTTCTTTTTTTTAGAGACACTATGAAGAGCAAGATAATGAAATCTAACATTGAAAATTCGAATTTTTTGTTTAAATTATTTGTTAGATTACTTCTTTTGATTTATAATTAGCATATTTATACTAAAATACACTAGATTACTTGAAATTATGTTGAATTATACTATATTACATTAAATTACGCTAAATTATGTTAAATTACGCTAAAATACGGTAAATTCCAGTAAATTACTGTGTGTCTTCATAGTGATGTATAATTAGCAATGTTCTAAATAGCGCGCTATAGCGTTTTCGGACCAAAAAAGCTATGACGCTATGGCCATATAGCGGCGCTATAGCGCGCTATTTCGCGCTATAGCGGCGCTATATGGCCATAGCGTTGTTTTTTCAGCCGTTCCTCTATGACGCGATAAACGCTATTTAAACCTTTGATAATTAGAAACTATTTTTTGTTTCTCTTCTATCTTTATAGTGATTTATAATTAGAAACTATTTTTTAAGAGACACTATGAAGAGCAAGATAATGAAATCTAGCACTGAAAATTTGAATTATTTTGTTAAAATTATTTGTTAAAATTACTTCTTTTGATTTATAATTAGCATATTTATACTAAAATATGCCAAATTACTTGAAATTATGTTGAATTACACTATATTATGTTAAATTATGCTAAATTACATTACATTACGCTAAAATACGGTAAATTACGCTAAATTATATATGAATAGGGACGATATCTTCACTAAAAAGGCGAAAAACAACGATAAAACTTCAAACGGTCATAAAATGGTGCTCGAGTGTCCGATTTCAGCAAATGACTACTTTTTGGAAAGCTTGCGAAAATACCCATGCATCAATTGCCCGCAATGCCGGATTTCAAAATGCAGAATTGCCAATAAACTAAGTGAAGAACCTCAAAACTTAATTTGAAGTTTCCGATTAAGATTTTCATTTCTATTATTCAATCTAAGTAGCTCAGTAAATTAGTTATATAATGAACTTGTAGAATACCAATTTTTACTATTTTTGGAATTTTTTTACTATTTTTTATGATTCATGAAAGATGGCACAAAATCGGTTTACTTTAACGTAATTTACCGTATTTCAACATAATTAGCGAAGTTATTGTAATTTAGCGTAATTTAACGTAATTTAGTGTAATTGAACATAATTTATTGTAATATATTGTAATATAGTGTAATTATGGGGAGAGGAAACCGGCCGGTTTGGATATTTTTAAAAAAACTCGAAAACATGAGTAAATTTATTAATTTGTAATTAACTTTGAATATTAATAAAAATGTCGGCACACGCGCACACACCTCGATACATATGTTTTCAACATCTCGTCGCTTTTCATTTTTTATTGATTTGAAATTCTAGCTAGTACTCTGTTTTCAACCTGTAATTTTTTTTTCCTCGAATTTTTTCAATATGTGTTGGGATGTTAAGTATTTAGTAAGATTACTAAATGCATAATTTAGTAAATAAAGGATATTTTGATTGAATTCTAAAATTTGATATTTTTGTAGGAGGTCTTAAATTTGAAATTTTATTGAAAAAATTCTTGTAGATTTTTATGTTTTAAAGACTTCACAATATATATAGAG
This sequence comes from Carex myosuroides, assembly GCA_028015225.1. Classification (NCBI taxonomy): domain Eukaryota; kingdom Viridiplantae; phylum Streptophyta; class Magnoliopsida; order Poales; family Cyperaceae; genus Carex; species Carex myosuroides. Next base: position 10,585,589 of record CM051472.1, read on the forward strand.
AGAGAGAGCTGGGCTAAAATGAGACGTGGAGTAAAACACGTTTTTGCTTCATGACACTATATTTTCATTTTGAAAATTCAAACAACCGATTCGAACCGCTCAACATGATCTCCATATTGAAATGTGCTTGGAGACCAAATTTAACATTTTTTGAAATTTTTTTACTATTTATTAAGCCACTTTGAAAATCCCTGATCCGGTGGTCCATAAATTTTTACTGTTTTTTACTGTTCACAGTGGATCAGCGATTTTCAAAGTGGCTTAATAAATAGTAAAAAAATTCCAAAAAATGTAAAATTTGGTCTCCAAGCACATTTCAATATGGAGATCATGTTGAGCGGTTCGGATCGGTTGTTTGGATTTTCAAAATGAAAATATAATGTGGAGTATAAACATGTTTTACTCCACATCTCACCCTAGTCCATCTCAAAGTAAAATTATTTCGACTGGTTAGATTATGACTGAACATTTCAAAGTAAAAATTCAAACTAATAATCGGCATCAAATTAAACCCACTAAAAGCATCTGTCATGATAGACCTATAACATCTGTCAGGCTGAAGCCATCAACTTGGTCAATTTAGTAAATCTAAGCACACATCACCAGACATATAAATCAAAAGTTCCAATCAAATTTTAGTATCATTAAACAACTTAATTGGATTATTGTTTATTTTATCAATGTTTATTACATTTTTCAAATCAAATTAAAAATATAACAACAATCAAGCTTTTAGTTTCAAACAAGCTAGGTAGGCTAGAAATAAAACCCAACCGGAGTCGCAAAATCTATGTGAGAGTTTCATTTTTATAAAAAGATTAAATTTTACGTTGGCTCGCCACACCTATCACAATCTACCAAAAAATTTATTAATACCCTCAAAAAAAGAAAAAAATAGCAAATTTGCCCTTAGTATGAATTTTTTTTTCAAAAATGCCTTAACCGCTCCACGTTTGGGCGGTCCACTCTTCCTACCAAACCGTTGCACAGTGGCGCCGCCACCTCTTCACACCAGACCACCCGACGTTTGGACGGTTTGGTATTAATTTTTTTTTAATGTTGAGTCATTTTTTAATTTTGTAATTTACAGTTTCATTTTTTATAATGATTTATGGTTATAATTTGTTATAATTGACGATTATACTTTTATTTGTTGTAATGTTTTATTGTAGTTTATTTGTTATAATTTTTATAATAATTATAGTTATATTTTTATAATTGACGATTATAATTTTATTTGTTGTAATGTTTTATAGTTTGTTATATATTTATTGTAGTTTTATTTGTTATAATTTTGTTTAATGTTATAGATTGGTTTTTTTTACTAGATAAACAACAAAAATAAATAATCTAAATAACTAAAAAGAAACATAAAAAACCTAACGACGACGGTGGCGATGACCGGAGAGATCCAACCTAGCAAGTGGATGGCGGTCCCTAGGCGGCAACTGACGCGTCAAGTGAACCTCCTCCTCTTCCTCGTCCTTGTCATCCTGGAGATCGTCCACATCCATCTCTTTTACCGAACTGGCTGTTCAGGAATCCTCCTACTGTAAAGATAACTGTGTACAGTGGACCCATGGGAGATCCTCCTGGATCACCGCCTGTGTACGCATCTCCCATGGGTCGGCCTCCCAGGTAGAAGGATACGTGGCCAGAGGCGGTGTGCCAAATATAGAAGGATACGTGGCCTCGTGGTCGTGCTCTCTGGTCTGTGCGTATCGTGGTCTATGGAGGCTCTCTACCTCATACCCAGTATCATCTCAAATAAGGTCAGTCATAGTGAACTCGGGGTTGGCCTACCAGGTATGAGCTTCATCCTTCATGTAAACAATGTTAGTTTTGCTATATACAAATAACTAGTAAGTTAATTAAATAATAAAGAAAATCATTGACCTCGCCAATCTGCATCGGAACTCCATACTTCATGTACTAAGCGTTCCATGCGTTATTATTCAACACCCAGTTGTGGAACGCCCAACCGGAGTTATCATCTGCAGAATTGAAGATAACTTAATAAGAATATATTTTTAAAGAGAAATGATTGTGTATGGCACCTTTATATTAACTTGTAATCACCTGCAGGAGGTGGTGGCATCTCATCATCGTAGATATCGACTTGGGGCTGATCCGTATCTCGTGGTGTGGTTTTTTCTCACGCCAATTGATGTTCTCCCCAATGTCGTACAACATGCCAATGAGACGCCTATCCCAGCCAGAGTCCTCCACGACTGGTGCACTGTGTTGGAGCATATGACATCCTATCGCTCTCCAACCAATCTTCGCCATGCACACCAGGCTGTGTGCCAGTCCTCTAATACCGAACAAAAGTGTTTCATTATTATTAGAGAAATGCATAAATAAACATTTAATTTTTTAAATATGTCAGTTTCATTTATATTTACCGCGCAAGCCTGAACCGGCCCGAAAGGCAAGTAAGTCATAGAGGCATCACATACGAGTCTCTGTCGAAGGCTCTCACCATAGTGCCCCTGTTGATATACCGACGGTACAACCTAACCAGACGGCATATCTCAATGCCCAAGGCCCAGCCCCCAAGCCAACATCATCAGCCGTAGGTGGGGGTCCATAAGTGATCCTACGGATATCGTGCTTTTTGGTAATCCTCCGTGAGACGCTGGCTCCAGTCAACTTTGGGCTTATGGTGGTTAGTCCTGCAATATAAATTAATTAAAATATATTATTAGTAACGTGTAAGACTGAACAAGTAGTAAAAAAATAATGAAATTAAGTATTGGGTACTTACTTGTGCAGCTTAGTGGTTTGTTGCTCATCCAGCTTAGGGAAGTCCAAGACGAACGCATCCAAGCCAAACAGACGGGGCACTCGATCAGGATAGTGGTACTCAACTATCCAGTAACATACGTATGACCCCTGATAACACCAGAGGTCTTTCTGCTCCAATGTCAGCTGGCAAAGAAGGTTGGCCTCGTAGAATGCACAATAGGAGTACCAGGTGATGTTCTTCTTGTGAAGCATCTGGAGCTGACCCTGGACATAAGAATCTCCACGATTTTCCTCTTGCCTGTATTCTCATATGTGTCGTGACTACCCCATATGGCACCGTATGTGGGGGCATCTCTCAGCTTCTAGTCTCGTCCAGAAATTAGGCTGATCTGGAACAACAAACTGACAGACTGGTAGATGTGACCACGACCACTGCTGGAGTAGAAGAAGTGGCCCGACAATCTACTTATTCTTCACCTGAATTTGGACAGTAGGTGCAATTTTGGTAAGTATTCAACCCTAATATTTGTAATATAAAATTACAATATTAGTAGAGACGTACCAGACAAGTATGACAAGCTCTGGTATATGTGGGCGATCACAGCTCCACCTCAGTTCCACCTCGATGGCCTCTCAATGTCCTTCAATAGAGAGAGGAACATAATCGGGACTACGTCACCACTGGAATCCACGAACATGACGCTGCCACATAAGTCCATCACAAACGCCCTAACATACCTGCATTTTAAAATAATCAACAAAAATCATTGTCATTATTGTTGAGTTCAAAACATATTTTAATTTCCAAATATTTATGGTTACCTCTTCACCGCCTTCTCGTCAGTGGTATCGGGGGCTATCGGACGCTGGGAGAAGTAGATGCGGAGCGACGCTAGACTAATACAGTACCCATAATACCAGAACTCATCCTCCTTCCCTTTCTTCTTCCCCCAACACCTCCCAGACCATCTTCGTTAGGTTTGGATGGTCCAAGACACCGCATATGGGGTCGCCATCGATCCGTAAACATCATAAGACGCTCACATCAGCTAGGGTGACTTTCATCTCCCCAACCAGAAGGTGAAATGAATGAGTCTCCAGTCGCCATCTCTCCACAAGACCGGAAATAAGAACCTGTTTGATCTTACTCTGAGGCATGGTGGCTAGTAAATACAAGCCGAGGTTCATGATGCACCGCTCCATCAATGGATGAGGGACGTACGGGATCTCAGGGGTGCGATGTCTCACTGTTAACATAGTCTCATCTTACGGTTAATAATGATTTCAATTTAAGCAACTAACTATATGTCATATTAAATAATGTTATTTAAATTACATATAAAAAACCAACGTACCTCTATAGATGCGTATGCGACACGGTGCTTAATATATGGGATCCACAGAAGAGGACTAAATGTGTCAGCATCATGAACGAGATACACTGCACCGGAAGCTTTGCATCGGAAGCCTCTATACCGAAGGCCTCCGCACCGGGAGCCTCTCTAGCGGAAGCATGTGAGCTATCACAGGTCTCCAAAGTCTCTCGTGATCGTCCCCGTCTAGATCTGGCCATACTACATTTGAAAATATCAAGTTACTAAATTTCTCACATATTTTTACAATTTATATTAATTAACAAAAATTATTATTGCAAACTACCATAAAAAATTTAGAATTGAATTTTTGACACTTTAAAAACAATTACTAATCAATTTGTAAATAATTTCTAACAATTTCTAATTAATTTTAGATAATTTCTATAGATGCTAAACAATTCCTAATAATTTCTAAATAATTTTGGACAGTTTCTAAAACCCTAAACCCTAAAAAAAATGTGTCATGCATGTAAATGTTAGACTAAACATATTTAGACATCACTTCCAACTGATTTAAAATAAAACATGTAAATGTTGGACCAAACATGTAAATGTTTAATTTTATTTTAAACATCATAGGCATAATTTATATTACTCACATAAAATATTTATAAAAATTAGTGAGATTTAAAATAAAAAATTACTATACATTAAATGATTTAAAATTTTCATGATATTTATAATTTTCACATAACATATTTATAAAAATTAGTGAGATTTTAAAAAATAAAATACCATACATTAAATGATTTAAAACTATAATGATATGAAATTAATGGCCTTTGAAAATTGTTTAAAAATTCAAATAATTGCTTTATTTTAAAAAATTATTTTAAAAATTCAAATAATTGTCAAGTAATATTTTCTCAATTCAAATAACATATTTTTACAATTAACCAAAATTAATGAGAATAATTATTGCAAACTAAGTAATTCAATCGCGTAGGGAATATCAACAACCCGCACACGATATTTAACAATTCAATTTGTATGACTCGGTACGACGTAACCAAACCAATAACCCTAAACCCTAAACTCTAACCATAAACTCTAATTTTGGACCCTAAACCCTAAACCTTAATTTCTAAACCCTAATTTGAAACAAGGTGTAACAGTACCATGGATCGCGTTAGGAAAATCAACAACCTGCACACGATATCAACAACCCGCAAGGCAATTCCTTAACAATTTCTAACAATTTCAATCGCAACACTTACGAAATATCAAAAATCCGAGCAATTCAATCGTCGGGAAAATCAACAACCCGCACACGATAATTAACAATTCAATTTCTAGCAATCGCTCCAATGCCATCATAAGGCACAAAACATAAATAAAATAAGTTTTGTCAGGTTTCTCGGAGATAATCGGATTATGCTTCGTGATTCGTGCTCCGACCTCACCTAACTCAAGCTTCGTGGGGGGTGGGGGCGGTCTAGCGAGATAGAGATAGGGTGGTGGCAGCCAAGCGGGAGAGAAGGAGAGAGAGAGGGTGGGGGCGGGGCAGGGCTTCTCTGTGGGCAGAGGGAGCGGCCTCTTTTTTTGTGGGGTTTGCATGGAGCAACAGGGACAGGGAGTGAGAAGAAGGGTGGGGGTCTCGGTTTAAAAAAAATTAATACCAAACCGCCCAAACGTGGGGCGGTCTGGTGTGAAAAGGTGACCGCCCCATTGTGGGGCGGTTTGGTAGGGAGAGTGGACCGCCCAAACGTGGGGCGGTCAGGGCATTTTTGAAAAAAATTCATACCGAGGACAAATTTGCTATTTTTTCTTTTTTTAAATAAAAATTTCGGCGCAATTTTTCTCTTTTTTCTGATTTGGGACAAGCGATGTAGAAACTACACAGGCAGAGTTATGTGATTACATAGTAAGAGTGAGTCTATGGTACTATGCATAGCACGGATTAGTCCATACTACGGAGCCATATTTTCATTTTGAAAATTCTAATGGTCGATTTGAACTGTTCAACGTGATCCCTACATGAATATGTACTTGCAGACTAAATTTTATATTTTTTCAAACTTTTTACTATATTTTAAGGTAGGTAGAAAATCACTTGATCTGAAAATTCTGAACCATTCAAAAACAGTGATTTTCTACCTATCTAAAAAATAGTAAAAAAATTCTAAAAAATAGAAAATTTAGCCCACAAGTATATTCTCATATGGAAATCATGTTGAACAGTTTGAATCGACCGTTAGAATTTTGAAAACGAAAATATTGATCCGTAGTACGGACCATTCCGTGCTATGCATAGTACCATAGACTCACTCACATAGTAATATGAATAATGAATTGTTCATTTTAGTAAGGCTTGAACCGGTTTGACGTTTCACAAGTTTTTGTATCAAATTTAAGTTTAGCAGCGGAAAATATTCCTCTTACAACGATATATCATATTTTCTATTTCTTAATCTTCCACTTCTCTCTTCATCTACCTTCTCCTTTTGTTCTGAACTTCTGATCATTTGATTGTAATACAAACACATTTCTTTCTTCTTTCACAATAGAGTTAAATTAGTATTATTTCACTAATCTAATATTTTATGAAGTATCATATCAATTTTTAAATCAGACATATTAATTTTGAATTGTATAATCCAAATAATATTTCACTACAACAAAATCGGTCTTCAGCGACCGGCATCAGCGACCGGTCAGGTCGCCGGTCTCTGAAGACCCCAAAAAAAAAAAAAACAAAAAAGTTCTGGCGACCAATCCTTCAGCGACCGGCGCTTATAGCCTTGAGCGACCGATTTGGCCCGGTCGTTGATGGGTATCCCTAGATCCCCGCCAAAGTCTTTCTTCCCTCTTTATCCCGCGTTTTGTTTTGTTTTAGGTTTAGCCAAAATAAAAAAAAATCAGTAACCCCGTTGCCGCCCGATCCCGCTTCCGCCCGACCCTCGGCCACCTTCAGCGACCTCTCCTCTCTCTCTCTCGCCCGACCCTGCCGCCTGACCGCGTTTTCGTACTGCTGCCCGACCCTGCCGCCCGCCAGCCCGACCGCGTTTTCTTACTGCCGCCCGCCCGCCCCCCGAATCTGGTACGTACTTCTCCTTTTCCTATTAAGTGATTTTGGGATAAAGTCAATATTAACGAAATCAATTAGGCTTAGCTTATTCTTTTATTGAAATTGGTTTCCATTGTAATTTGGTTTCTTTGGATCAGATATGGGTCTGTACCAAATATTGAGTTTATATGAAATCTAGCAAGTATATCTCGCTAGAAGAGTACTGAACAGGCAAGTGAGGAGAAAAGTAGACAGGGACTCGGTATTCGATTTTTTTTTTTTTAATTTTAATGGGGGAGATGATATAATCTAAATGGGTATCTCTCTGATACATGTTGAGTTCTTGATACATGTTGTGTTCAACTGTGTAAAGTATAGCTAGCAAGTATAGCTTTGCTCTTTTGATTTAAATATAGCTAGCAAGTATAACTGTGTAAAGTATAGCTAGCAATTGTGTAAAGTATAGCTGTGTCGAACTGTGTCCATTAAATTTTTTTTTTAATGGGGGAAGATGATCTAGCAAGTATAGCTTTGCTCTTTTGATTTTTTGCGAAAAATGAGTTCTTGATACATGTTGTGTTCAACTGTGTAAATTTTGCAAACTTCATGGCCTAATGATGTCTGAAATGGTATTAAGAGTATAAGAATGGAAATCTGAAATCTATATTCTTTATTGAAACCTAAAAAAGAAAAGCAACTTGCTTTAGAGAGAGATTTAGGAATCATTGATTGATTTGGTTGATTGATTTGGTATCTTAACACAATGATTCGGCATGGAAGACCAAATCAATCAATCAATGATTTCCTTGTGCACGGGTCATGCCTTTTTATCTATATTTGCTTGCTTCTCTTACTTGCGAGAGGGTGTTTTGTATGTATCGAACACTTGTACCAGTTTTCTGGATATAGGTACAGCCCATACCAGTTGTAAATACCTACTGGTACACCTCCTTTAAATCTGACAGGGATGGAATCGTAAATAGTTTAATTTGACGGGTTGCTGTGTAAAAGTTTATGTCCTTTCTACTTTGATTTCCTAGAATTCTAGTAGAGAGTTCTCGCATTTCCCATTTCACCTTCTCCTTTGTACATCTCAGAATTGTAAGTTTTGGCATTTTATTGTGTAATTATTTTGTTATTATATATTTTGTTGTTGTTCTGATTTTGATGTTCTTCTAACTTTAGCTATAGACAAATCTATCGTACCGAAACTTTAAGTTGCTAAATAAAGGCTGTTCAATTTCTTAGTCTGGTTTAATATTTTTAGTTTACATTAGTATCTAATGTCAATATCATGTTACAGCTGTAATTGATTTTGATGGTGGGAACATAATTTTTGGTACCGTTAATTGGAAGTAATAGCAATAATTTTATGCTGGTTTGATTAAGTGCTCCCATCCTTTTGGTACCGGTAGAGTAAAAATTTTCATTACCAGGGTACATTACAATTTTTGGGCAAGACTTACTTTTGTAATTATTTTTCTGATTATTGTTTAATTCCAGTTGAATTGATGCACCTTATTGCTTCTTTCAGACATACATCAATTAACAAAAAAGTTTTCTGATTATTGTTTCCTTTTCTACTTGTTCAGGAGCTTGGTCGAAGCGCAATATTGTCTTCCTATAAGGAGATGGTATTTTATTTGCTTAATTCTCTATCTCATTTGTGTAATTAACCCAGGAATTATAGTACAAGTTTTCTATCTCTTTAGAACTAGATAGTGTTTAATGTGGAAATTAATCAAGACTTGAATAAAATTATCTCAATCAGCAAATGAAAGCCTCTTTTCTACTTCTATTGCATATGAATTGAATTACTTGTGAATTTGAATTGTATTTTATATTGTATATTTGAATTGTATTTTATATTGTATATTTAAATTGCTTGTGAATTGTTTGGTACGTTTCGTATCAATTGGGGCTGGAGAAAAATAAATGAACATAATGGGTTTATATTTATTTGATACATTTCGTACCAATTGGGGAAAAGAAAAACAACAAAAAAACATAAAAAAAAAAACACCCTTCTGCGACCGATTTTGGACCATCAGCGACCGGCTAATCGGTCTCTGATGGTCTTCCGCCACGTCAGCACACAGCATCAGCGACCAGCGCCTTACCCTTCAGCGACCGATGACGTCAGCGGGGTGGTCATCAGCGACGGAGCAACTGCGTCCGGGTCTTCTGCGACCGATTTCGGTCATTAGCGACCGGCACACCCTTCTGCTACTGCGAAAATACCTTGTATGAATGCTGTAGTGTTTATAGTATATATAAAGGCATAAGAATACTGTGCTACCCACACACCCCACTACTTAAATTAATATTTATTATATATTTAATCTGGATTAGGATATACTTAGTTTTGGACAGTACAGAATATTTTTATTTTCAAATATGTTTTAAAATGAAACAAAAAGGCCTATTATCTCAGTTGGTTAGAGGGTCGTGCTAACTACGCGAAGGTCAAAGGTTCGAGACCGGTATAGGCCATTTCTTTTTTCTGCAAATCTTTTTAACACTATTAGCAGGCTATTTAGGGGATGATATCTTTTGCGTTAATTGATGACTCATCTTTTCTGGTACCCCCCGGCTATGTGAAATGCCACGTAGCCAACTGTCATCCCACAAGAGCATCAGCTATAAGCGGTTCTGATATGTTTCTCTCATGAGTTAAATTTTTTTTTTGAAGGGGGTTATGATTTAATTTTTTTTTTTTGTACGCTGAAAACTCTTATTGTTCAAATTTCCGAAATTTTTATTTATAACATTTAAAAAAAAAAAATAAACCAAATAACAATTGTTTCTGGGAATTTCAATTTTCACCACGACAGCACCGGCATTCTGCGGACTCAAATACTGAGGACCGCACAGGTGTTCTGCTGATCCCTGGCTGGGTCTGCAGAACCATTATGCGGACCAATTTTTCTTTTTTGTTTTTTTTTTATTTTATGGTTTAGGAATGTGTGCCACAACCGACATATCTCAAAAAATAAAACAAAAAAACAAAAAAAAAACAATAATAGAAAAAAGTGCTACTGTTAAGTCATAAACTAATTAATTTCAACTTAAACAATAAGCACACATATATTATCCGGGGACTGTTCTCTCTCAGTGTACCGAGGCTTCGATGGGAATGCTACGCAAAACAACGGTCTCGACCGTGAGGCCTGGCCCGAATCCGAAGAGGACACCCCAGTCGAGGCCCTCTCCGGTGGTGGCCTTGCCTTCCTTCACCGACCGCTTCCTCATCTCGTCCAGTATGAACAGAACACAGGCGCTTGACATGTTGCCGTACTCGCTCAGCACGTGCTTTGTCGCACGCATCTTCTCCTTCTGCAGCTGGAGCTTGAGCGCTACCGCGTCTAAGATTGCCGGGCCTCCCGGGTGTGCGATCCAAAAGATTGAGTTCCAGTCATTGATTCCTGCATGCACCGTACATATATTAGCCCTGTATACAATTATACATACATACATATATACATATATCTTGTTTGGCATTGTTTATTATATGTTTAGTGACAAATATAATTATGAGGCTAATATATTTTTTCATTACCAAGAGGAGTAAAAGCCTCGACGAGACTTTTCTCGATGTTTGTCGAGATGAGCCGGGGCACGTCCTTGAGGAGGTGGAAGGTGAGACCGACTTCACGGAGGTGGCCATCGATGGCTCCCTCTGAGTTGGGCAGGATGGTCTGTGCAGCTGAGACCATCTGGAACCAAGGCCGCTCGATTGCTAGGTCGGGGTCAGCACCTACGATCAAAGCAGCTGCACCGTCTCCGAAAAGTGATTGCCCAACCAGGGAGTCAAGGTGGGTTTCTGAGGGTCCACGGAAGGTAACGGCGGTAATCTCCGAGCAAATCACCAAAACTCTAGCACCGCGGTTGTTCTCAGCCAGGTCCTTGGCCATGCGGAGCACGGTACCACCAGCGAAGCAACCCTGTTGGTACATCATCAAGCGGTTGACAGACGGACGAAGTCCAAGGAGCTTGGTGACTTGGTAGTCAGCCCCGGGCATGTCGACACCGCTAGTGGTGCAAAAGATCAAGTGGGTGATTTTGGATTTTGGTTGGCCCCACTCCTTGATGGCCTTGACAGCTGCCTCCTTACCGAGCTTGGGTACCTCCGCGACAACCATGTCCTGACGTGCGTCAAGTGACGGCTCCATGAAAGCAGTCATGTTCGGGTTTTCAGCTAAGATCTCCTCAGTCAGGTGCATATACCTCTTCTTGATCAGCGACTTGTCGCCTGAAATACAATAAGATTATCATGAGAAACTAAAAATAAAATAATTAGCAACATATATATATATATATATATATATATATATATATATATATATGTGTGTGTGTGTGTGTGTGTGTGTGTGTGTGTGTGTGTACATATTCATACTTAATTTGTACAACTTACACATGCGCTTGAACTTCTCTTTAAGATTAGTCATATGCTCGCTGTTCGTGATGCGGAAGTAGTAGTCGGGGTAATCGGCCTGGTACACGCAGTTTTCCGGTGTGGCTGTACCGATCGCCAAAATGGAAGCCGGACCTTGTGCACGTTGTGCTTGCCTGATCCCCTCTACTTTAGCCATGGCTTAACGCTTGTTAAGTAATTAAACTTGAAGAATTAAAGGCTGAAGAGAGGAGAGAGCAATAAAAGAGGTGAAAGGTTTGTGTTATGATTTGTGATGAAGGAGAGAATTTATAGGATAGAGAAGAGGAAGGGAAGGTGCATGATAGATAGATAGATAGTATGACAGTTTTGAAGAGACCGGTGGGGTGTTCAAAGTTCAAACTTAGACTTGTTAGGTACCAGAAATTAATTTTCATTATAAAATTTCTTATCGTAGAAAATGTGAAGAGAATCAGATAGAGGCACAAGTCGATCTAGCTCCTGTTGCCACCAACTTCCCATTTAAAGAAAATTAATTTGTTTTTACCAAAACCTACTAATTTACTTGTCTCAATTTCCATTTAATTTAAGCTAAACTTTTTTTTTTCTATAGATTGCAATAAAAATGTTACTGTAGATTCTATAAAGATATCATATTATTCTAAATGTAATTATCAAAGAATTAATTAATTATCAAAATGATTTGTTGATTGAATTGAACAATGTGTGTGAGAGAGAAAGACACCTACCCAGTCTAACAATGCTCTCACTGGTTATCGGTCTCAGTACGTAACGATTGTGGTTGTTAGATTAAAAAGAAAAAGAAAAAAAGACTGCGGTTGTTAGGAACTAACACAAACGAACATAGTAAACTCCATTATTGCTTTTCTAGTTTTGAATTACTCACAACAGTTTAGCTAAACTAATTGATTCATTTATTCCCCCAAAATTACAGGATAGTAATAAAGGATTTTATATCAAGGAACATAGAGTGAGGCTACGGTACTATGCATAGCACGGTTTGGTCCGTGCTACGGCTCAATATTTGAGTTTTTAAAATTCTAACGGTCGATCCGAACCGTTCAACATGATTATAAAATGAAGATGTACTTGCAAATCAAATTTTACATTTTTTAGAATTTATTTACTATTTTTTTAGATAGGTAGAAAATCACTTGATCTGAAAATTCTGGACCATCAAAAAACAGTGATTTTCTACCTATTTAAAAAAATAGTAAAAAATTCAAAAAAATGTAAAATTTGGTTTGCAAGTACATATTCATTTTATAATCATGTTGAACGGTTTGGATCGACCATTAGGATTTTGAAAACTCAAATATTGAGTCATAGCACGGACCAATCCGTGCTATGCATAGTACCGTAGCCTCACTCAGGAACATATATTAAAAACATCAACCCATTGGACCGGAATTTTTTAATTACTACTCGAATATTTCAAAATTCTTACATTATTATCGATTTATAAAAAAATTAAAACTTAGCACCTCCGCACCGTAGTTCTGTGCATGATTTTTCCTAAATTTCAGTTCAATCTGAGCAAATTTGAGCTGAAAACTCATACGCATAATCACAGTGCACACATAGTAACTTTTTTTTATTTTACATAAAGAAATTGTAAGGTCGGAATTTGGAGATATTGAGATGGTAACTAAAAAAAATATCGGCTCATTGGATTACATACAAACGATTATTTTAACTATTTGTTTAGATGGATAGTAAATTGTTATTTTTGAATTTTTCAAAAAAAGTTAGATGAGGTGATTTTTGTGTTGGATTTATTGCCAACCTCATTGGATTTAATGCTAACATTGAGCATATATGTAATCTAATTATAGATTGTTTACTGTCATATATGATTGTCAATTAAAGTGATCAAATAAGGTAATAGACAATCAATATATTCATTTTGATGTGGTCCACAAATGTGTAAAATAATTTAGGCAAAGATCAAATCATTGATGGACTGAATCTGAAATTTTCAATTAAGGAAACCTATTCTCCAGCAGCCGCACGGATTTTGATGCAATTGCACGGTTTTGATGCAGTTGCACAAAATACCTTTTTTATGTTGGCATATGGCCAGAAAGTCGGTTTTGAGTTAGGGTTTGGCTATATGCCGACTCCACATCTCTATAAATATGATTGGTCCCCAAAGCACAAGAAATAACGAAAAGTTGCAGAATTTTCTAACCGTCAATCTAGTAAATTCTGTGGCCTTCTCTACTTCTCCCCATTAAAGAATAAAGAGGTGAGATCATTAAGAAATTGTGAACACAATCTCACAAGAGCAGTCTTGTAGCTTTGGAAGGCTTCATCCTACCACTAAGGAGGCCGCTGACGCTTCAACCTCTACATCGGAACGAAGGTTTTCTTGCCGCTATCCCACAAGTTCATCAACTGTTTTTGAGTGAAGCTTTGTTTAAATACGCTAATGGAATCAGGTATTGCTTCTGCTCTTTAAGAATTGATGATTTTTGCATGATGGCCATTTTGGCATAGGTAGATCAAAAGTGGCATATTGAACTGAATTGAATTGTTTATGCGGCCGAATTATTTTAGTGTAATAATAAGATCCCAACAAGTGGTATCAGAGCCACTCCTATGCCAATTTGGATTATTTGTTTAGAACTGATCTAGAGAATATGCAATTGATTGTTGATTTTTCAATTGCTTTGAATTGCTTGCTGGAATAAGCTCTGTTCTGGTTTTTTCAGAAATTGTGTATTACTCTGTTTTGATTTGTATCTGTATTTTTTGAAAATTGCATGTGATCGATTGATTTGTCTGACGCCTCTGTATTGTTTTGATTTAATCAATCATGGTCAATGTTTTATTATCAAAGTTTTGGTATTATTCGGGTCAAATTAATCATGATTGTATTTGGGCCTCCAGAAATGATTTGTATTTGTGCAGAGTTTAATTTGTATTGCCGTATATACCTTTTAACTTTACTGATTTGTATGCACCCTTGACCATTGACCATTGAAAGGAATTAATTTCCAAATAACAGAGTAACGCAATAATTCTGTTAAGCCATTTTTAAGTATTCCGCTGCTTTTTTATTTTTAGACCACAACAGAGTATGCAATAATTTAATTATAGGGTTAAGTCAAATTTCGGAAACTGTAGATTATTGTAAAGCAATTAATTTTTTTTTTCTTTTGTATTAGTTTGATTTAGATTAAATAATTAGGGTATAAATTATCGTTCTTTTAAAAGCAAAGAGATATGTAATTTGGATTTGAATTAATTGATTCCTAATTGTACCCAAAGGTACATCTTTTGATGAGGTTAATTCAAATGCATTTTATGAAGGAAGTTAAGGTGCAATTAATGGATGTAATCATTATCGGTCCAAAGGAAGGTAATGGTTACAAAAATTATTTGTGCAAGTGAGTGATAATAAAGTACAGTGATGACCAAAATTTTACACATATGTCAACATTGTCGGCCCAAAGGAAGGTATGTTGTTCGGTATGTTCTAGGTTATCAGTACTTTATTATTGCGCCAAAGTATCATAAGAATTGACCCGTTACCCAAAGGTAGCTGCTTAATGGAAACCGATACTTTGGTTTTATGATGATATTAAGACTCATAAAATATATGGTGATTTATTAAGATAAGTTGCAACACTATGAACGTAACAATGTCTAGGCAAGTTCTGTCTAGGCAAGTCGGAATTTGAAGCAGATCCTAGTGATCCCTGACTTACTTGGGAACTTACCTGGTTGTGAAATTCGGATGTGTTGTGACAATAAGAAAAAATCATCAAATATTTTTTTGAGCATTATGGCCTTTACTAGAATTTATAATTTAAAATTTAAAATTTCTGAATTAAGACTAAATCGTGTTTATGGTGTGTTTTTCGTGAATCAGCTAGCATTACTACAGGTCTTAAGGATATGCCTATGTTGAATAAGACCAATTTCAAGTATTGGCAGGAGAGCTTAATGATAGTTCTCGGTGTCATGGATCTGGACCTTGCTTTTAGAGAAACTTGTCCCACTATTACGGCTACAAGTACTTCTGATCAAAAGAAGGAAAAGGAAAAGTGGGACAGGTATAATCGTATGAGTCTCATGATAATGAAACGGTCCATTCCAGAGGTATTTCGGGGCGCTATTTCAGAATCCATTTTGAGCGCTAAACTCTACCTTAAGGACATTGAGGATAGATTTGTTAAGAGTGAGAAAGATGAAATTGGAACACTCTTGACAATACTAGTCTCAATGAAAAATAAGGAAAAAGAAAACATTAGAGAGTACATCATGGAGATGTCTAATGTCGTTTCTAAGCTTAGGGCACTAAAGATGGAGATCTCTGATGATCTTCTGGTGCACCTAGCATTGATCTCTCTTCCCTCACATTTTGGATAGTTTAAAATCAGCTACAATTGTTAGAAAGATAAATGGACAATAAATGAGCTGATTTCACACTGTGTGGAGGAAGAGGAGAGGCTAAAACGGGATAAGACGGAAACTGTCCATATTGCTACTACCTCTAAGACTAAGGGTGGAGCCAAGCGCAAGAAACCGGACAAGTCTAAGGATACTAAAGTTGCAGTCTCCACAAAGCAGAACAAACCGGATAAGGGCAAGTCAGTTGCAAAAATTGATGAGCCGGTTTGCTTCTTCTGCAATGGAGCAGGACACAAGAAGAAGTACTGTCAGGCTTACCACGCATGGCATGCTAAGAAAGGTTCATCTCTTGCTTTGGTTTGTACAGAAGTTAATTGATTTCTGTATCTAGATACACTTGGTGGATAGATTCAGGAGCAACTACTCACATAAGTGTATCTTTGCAGGGCTACCAAAGTTACCGGAAGCCAAGTGATGATGAAAGATTCATCTTTGTGGGCGATGTTGTGGGCGATGGTAGCAAGGTGGAAGTGCAAGCTATTGGAGTGTTTAGATTATTACTAAAATCAGGCTTTTATTTGAATTTGTATGAAACCTTTGTTGTTCTGTCTTTTAGACGAAATTTAATTTCTATCATCTTTGGACAAGCATGGTTTTGCTTGTAATTTTGGTAATGGAAATTTAATTTGTTTCATGATTCAAAGTGTGTTGACTCTGGTTTTCTTCCTGCTTATGATAATCTATACACATTGGATGTAAATAGCTCGTACATTGAGGCTTTGCAAACAGATACAAGAAAAAGAAAATTAACAAATGAGAACTCAGTCACATTATGGCACAAGCGATTAAGTCACATTTCTATAAAAAGAATTGAACGCCTTGTGTCAAATGAAATTCTCCAACCCTTAGATTTCTCAGATCTTAATGATTGTGTAAATTGCATAAAAGGGAAACAAACCACCTTAAGAAAATATCAAGCCAGAAAGTGTTCGGAAGTCTTAGAATTGATACATACGGATATCTGTGGTCCGTTTCCAACGGCCACAAGAAACGGACACCGTTATTTCATTTCTTTCATAGACGACCATTCGAGATATGGCTATGTATATTTGATTAAAGAAAATGCACAAGCCCTTGACATGTTCAAAAGTTTCAAGGTGGAAGTTGAGCTACAACTCAACAGACGCATTAAGGCCATCAGATCTGGCCGTGGTGGAGAATACTATGGCATATATGATGGATCAGGTGAACAATGTCGAGGGCCTTTTGCTCAGTTCATAAATGAATGCGGAATTGTCTCTCAGTATACATTGCCAGGTTCGCCAGCAATGAACGGAGTATCTGAGAGGCGCAATTGAACGCTTAAGGACATAGTAAGGAGTATGATTAGTCGTACTACTTTACCAGATAATCTATGGGGTGAGGCATTAAAGTCTGCAGCTTATATCCTTAACAAAGTACCCACTAAAGCAACTAACAAAACCCCATACTAGATTTGGACCAGGCGTAAGCCAAGTTTAGGTCATTTGCGAGTATGGGGATGTCCAGCTGAGGCAAGGCCTTACAAACGTACCGAAAAGAAACTGGATGAAAGGACAGTTAGTTGTTATTTTATTGGGTATGCCGAGCGCTCAAAGGGTTATAAATTTTATAATCCTACATAACATAATGTATTTGAGACAGGAAATGTGAAAGTTTTCGAGAATGTTGAGTTTGTGGGGGGTGAGAAAATTATTGATTTCGAAGAGGAATATGCAAATATTCCATCAGGTGTTGCAAGTTTTGTGGATATAGATTCGAGTTTTACTCAAAACACCATTACAGACGAAATCATTATTGAAACTCAAACTCAACAAGATGAAATAGCACAAAATGAAAATCTAGAAATGGGTGTAGGCCACTCAAGGCCACCCGAAGATTTGGAAGATGCTATTGTAGGCCAGATTGTTTCAGACAATGCTGGAAATCCTCAGGAAAATTTAGAAGAGCCAATTAGGAGGTCCACTAGAGAGAGAAGGCCTGCAATATCTTCGAATTATGTAGTCTACCTTCAAGAGCATGAGTTTGATGTTGGCATGTTAGACAATGACCCCATTAATGTCAAACAAGCCATGGAAAGCTCTAACTCTCACAAGTGGACCGCTGCCATGAATGAGGAAATAAAATCTATGGCAAACAATGACGTTTGGAAAATTATCCCATTACCAGCAGGAAAGAGAACTATTGGTTACAAATGGATATTTAAAACCAAGCGGGACTCGAAGGGTAATGTGGAGAAATATAAGGTACGTCTTGTCGCTAAAGGTTTTACTCAAAAAGAAGGCATTGATTATAAATAGACTTTCTCTCCGGTTTCACTGAAAGACTCTTTAAGAATCATATTGGCATGAGTGGCACATTTCAATTTGGAGCTTCATCAGATGGATGTTAAAACTGCGTTTCTTAATGGTGACATTGAAGAAACAATCTATATGGTGCAACTAGAAAACTATGTATCACAGATGAAAAGTCTATGGTGTGCAAATTTAAAAAATCCATCTATGGGCTAAAACATGCGTCTCGTCAGTGGTATTACAAATTTCACAGTGTGATTGTCTCATTTGGATTCGAGTCTAACATTGTGGATGAGTGTGTATATCTCAAGTTCTATGGGAGTAAATTTGTGTTTCTGGTTTTATATGTCGATGACATTTTACTTGCCAGTGACGATATAAGTATGTTGCAACAAACTAAGAACTTTCTGATGAAGAATTTTGAGATGAAAGATCTTGGTAATGCATCATTTGTCCTAGGGATAGAAATACTGAGGAATAGAACCCAAGGTATATTGGGATTATCCCAAAGGAATTATATCGATAAGGTTTTGGCAAGATATGGCATGCAGAACTGTAAACCAGGAAATACCCATGTGGCAAAGGGAGACAAGTTCAGTCTCAACCAATGCCCGAAAAACAATTCAGAAAAGGAAGTAATGCTACAGTATCCATATGCCTCAGTCGTTGGGAGCATCATGTATGCGCAAATATGTACGCGTCCGAATATTGCGTTCATCACTGGCATGCTAGGGAGATACTTGTCAAATCCAGGTCCAGATCATTGGAAAGCTGGCAAGCGAGCCTTGAGGTACCTGAAGCAAACAAAAGACCATATACTCACGTATCGGAAATCGGAGAAGCTAGAGGTCATTAGCTATACCGACTCTGATTTTGGAGAATGTCAGGATAGCATGAAATCGACATCCGGCTACATTTACATGTTAGCCGGAGGAGCCGTTTCATGAAAGAGTGCAAAACAATCCCTTGTTGCATCTTCCACCATGGCGGCAGAATTTGTGGCATGCTATGAGGCATCAAATCACGGTGTATGGCTACAGAATTTTGTCACAAGACTCCGGGTGGTGGATTCTATTGAGAGACCACTACAATTGTTCTGTGACAACAATTCAGCAGTGCTGTATGCAAACAAAAACCGAAGCTCATCGAAGTCCAAGTACATCGACATTAAGTTCTTGGTTGTAAAGGAAAGAGTACAGAATTGTGAATTGAAAATAGAACATGTAGGAACAGACTTTATGTTAGTAGATCCTCTTCAGGGATTGACACCGGCTAAGTTTGAAGAACATGTTGCTCATATGGGTGTAATCTCTATTCAGGATATTCAATTTTAGTGGGAGTCTGTTATTTGTAATTTAATGTTCTATTTTTTATTGTAATTTTGGATATGTGACTTGTGACATGTAACAAGTGTTATATATATTATGAATTTTTTTGACATTCTGTTTCTCATTTATGTTTGACATCTAATTCAGTTAACTTATGAAATTCAGTTTCAAGATTTAAGTAGAAGACCAAGTTAGAAATAGGCATGTGAAGATCACAATTGCATATAATTTCTATGCTACACATCCACATCATGATTCTTGTCATTCAGTTGTATTAGTGATGTGATTATTGAGGGTTTAGTTGCGAATAAATGCAACGAATGCCGCTTTAGTCATGTGCTAATGCAGTTGATGGACCGAATTGGTTTGGGAATATATAAGGAAGACAGTAAAGAAATGTGCGCACATAAGGAACACAATTCATAATTAAAAAGTTATAACATATTGCTCAAGTGGGAGATTGTTGCATTTATTGCCAACCTCGTTGGATTTAATGCCAACATTGAGCATATATGTAATCTAATTATGGATTGTTTACTGTCATATATGATTGTCAATTAAAGTGATCAAATAAGGTAATAGACAATCCATATATTCATTTTGATGTGGTCCACAAATGTGTAGAACAATTTAGGCAAAGATCAAATTATTGATGGACTGATTCTGAAATTTGCAAAAGGAAACCGATTCTCCAGCAGTCGCACGGTTTTTGATGCGATTGCACGGTTTTTGATGCAGTTGCACAAAATACGTTTTTGATGCGATTGTACGGTTTTTGATGCAGTTGCACAAAATACCTTTTTTAGTTGGCATATGGCCAGAAAGTCGGTTTTGAGTTAGGGTTTGGCTATATGCCGACTCCACATCTCTACAAATAGGATTGGTCCCCAAAGCACAAGAAATAACGAAAAGTTACAGAATTTTCTAGCTGTCAATCTAGTCAATTATGTGGCCTTCTCTTCTTCTCCCCATTAAAGAATAGAGAGGTGAGATTATTAAGGAATTGTGAACACGATCTCACAAGGGCAGTCTTGTAGCTTTGGAAGGCTTCATCCTACCACTAAGGACGCCGCTGACGCTTCAACCTCTACATCGGAACGAAGGCTTTCTTGCCGCTGTCCCACAAGTTCAACAACTGTTTTTGAGTAAAGCTTTGCTTAAATACGCTAATGGAATCAAGTATTGCTTCTACTCTCTAAGAATTGATAATTTTTGCATGATGGCCATTTTGGCATAGGTAGATCACTAGTGGCATATTGAATTGAATTGAATTGTTTATGTGGCCGAATTGTTTTAGTGTAATAATAAGGTCCCAACATTTTGGCCTATCTAATAAAATAGTAAATTATAGTAATTTTTTTAAATTTATAAACTGAGTTATTGATCAATAGTATGGACTGTTTTACGATTTACAAATTACCATAGCCTCACTCTATTATATATGTAGTTAACAATATCAATTATAAAAATTGAAGGGTTTATTTTTTTTTCCGATGTGTGCATTTTGAGTTTGCTTCGTCTTAGTCAAAAAGACACATAATTTTTATGTAATTATTTATTTGAAGAAATTGTGTAATTTTCTTCTCTTTTTCTTTAAACTAATAAATAGTGTTATAATTTTCAACAGATGCACACGCGCACACACCCCGAAATACATATGTTTTCAACATCTCGTCGCTTTTCTTTTTTTCTTTTTGAAATTCTAGTACTCTGTTTTCAACCTGTAATTTTTTTTTCTTCGAATTTTTTCTATGTGTTGGGTTGTTAAGTATTTAGTAAGATTATGATCACTCAAAAGAGAGCAATATTTTTTTTAATATTTACAAACTCGAAAATGCTATCGGTTCGGACTGCAAGCGCACAATCCTATCGAGTAGTATATTCGAGGTCGATCCACAGGGAATATTGGTTCAGTGCTTTGAGCGATCGAATCACAATCTTTCGAAAGGCTAGACGAAATCTAAAAATTGAGAGATGTTGTTGTGATCAATGTAAATTAGGAAGCAATTAAAAGTAATTAAAATAAAGATAGAGATGAGAATTCATAGGGTTTCGGCACACCATTGCTACTCAATCTGCCTTGATAATATATTTATGTTGCGTCTGATTTCCTGTTGTTATTTCATGAAAGACACCACATAGGTCACTGTGATTTATGTTACGCAAGAATGACAGATCTTTCATCGAGATTCTACATAGGACACTGCGAGTTTTCTTACGCAAATGACTGATCTCTAAAAACCCCAAATTACTACACAGATCACTGCGATTTTTCTTACGCAAGTGATGGAATTTGGTACGCATTTTGTTGGTCTGGTTTATGGTTTCCCCGCTAAGGTTTTCTTCACATAAACCTAATAGATCTAAACGAGGCTAATTCATACAAATAGCTTCTCTTACCATTAAAGTAGTGTCACTACCCTAACGGACTCAAACTAGATCATTGAAGTTAGATGAAGAGATAGTAAATCACAAAAGCATTTAGATTCAACAACAAGAAACCATAATAAACAGAAATATATATATCAAAACATCAAGAGTAACAAGGTTTACTGCCTAGCCCTAAGAAAAGGAACTTAGCCGCGAAACGGCATTGTTAGAAGCACTCCTCTCTTCTCTCTTTAATCAAATCTAACCCTAATTACAAAGATAAGTTATTCTTCTGCCCAGGGGCTTTATATAGGAGTGGAGGGACGTCTGGAGGTTGAGTAGGGGCTAAGAAACTGATCTGGAAATAGCTATCGGCAGTTATTCCCCAAGAGGCGCCTTCGGTTACGGACCGTATCACCTGATACGGTCCGTATTAGGACCTTGACGGTTAGGGTTTAATGCTTCCAGCGCTATCTTCTGGTCTGTGCTAGGCCTGGTCCGTATCAGGTAATACGGACTGTAACAGAGACTTCGTCGATAAGCGTCGCTGATCCTATTGACCCGATTCTAGCGCCATTTGGTGTAAAATAGTCCCAAAACCTGTTTTCTGCAATAAAACATAAAGAAGGGTGACAATAGCCTTTTTCTCTAATTAATTAAACGTAAGTGTGAGAAAATATGCAAAACCTAAGCCAAAACCCTACGCAAATCATCATTATTTTGACTCTGATCAGATTACTAAATGCATAATTTAGTAAATAAAGGATATTTTGATTGAATTCTAAATTTTGATATTTTTGTAGGAGGTCTTAAATTTGAAATTGGATTGAAAAATTTCTTGTAGATTTTTATGTTTTAAAGACTTCACAATATATATATAGAGAGAGAGTGGCTAAAATAAAAACATTTGCACCAAGGCCCTCGTGCAACCAAGTCGTTTTCGGATTTTCAAAGTCCAAAAAGTCGATCCAAACCGTTAGTTGTTCAATCTATATTAAAATCTGCTTGGAGACCAAATTTTACATTTTGTTGAAATTTTTTTACTATTTATTAAGTCACTTTAAAAATTGTTGATCCAGATGAATAGTAAAAACAGTGCAACAAAATTCTGGACCATATGATCAGCAATTTTCAAAGTGGCTTAATAAATAGTAAACAAATTCCAAAAAATATAAAATTTGGTCTCCAAGCAGATTTTAATATAGTGATCACATCTAATGGTTTAGATCGACCATTTGGACTTTGAAAATCCAAAAACGACTTGGTTGCACGAGGGCCTTGGTGTAAACATTTTGATATTAGCCACTCTGTATATATATATATATATATATATATATATATATATATATAGAGAGAGAGAGAGAGAGTGGGCTACGGTGCTTCGCGAAGTAAATGGTTTTTTACTTCACATCATATTTTTATTTTGAAAATCCAAACAACCGATCCGAACCGTTCAACATGTTCTAAAGAGTGAACCTATGGTGCTATGCATAGCACGGATGGGGTCCGTGCTATGGCTCAAAATTTGACTTTTCAAAATTCTAACGGTCGATCCAGCCGTTCAATGTGATAACCATATGAATATGTACTTGCAAACTAAATTTTATATTTTTTCGAATTTTTTTACTATTTTTTTAGATAGGTAGAATTTTGATGGTCCAGAATTTTCAGAAAATACTGATTTTTCTACCTATCTAAAAAAATAGTAAAAAAATTCGAAAAAATATAAAATTTAGTTTGCAAGTACATATTCATATGGTTATCACATTGAACGGTTGGATCGACCGTTAGGATTTTAAAATGTCAAATTTTGAGCCGTAGCACGGACCCCATCCGTGCTATGCATAGCACCATAGCCTCACTCTGTTCTAAATATTGAAATGTGCTTGGAGACTAAATTTTATATTTTTTGGAATTTTTTTACTATTTATTAAGCCACTTTGAAAATCGCTGATTCACTATGAACAGTAAAAAATAGTAAATTTTTCTGGACCATCGGTGCAATTTGCTTATTCTTCACCTGAATTTGGACAGTAGGTGCAATTTTGGTAAGTATTCAACCCTAATATTTGTAATATAAAATTACAATATTAGTAGAGACGTACCAGACAAGCATGACACAACCTTCGGTATAAGTGGGCAATCACAGCTCCATCCAGTTCCACCTCGATGGCCTCTCAATGTCCTTCAGAAGAGAGAGAAACATAACCGGGACTGCGTCACCACTGGAATTCACGAACACGACGCTGCCACATAAGTCCATCACAAACGCCCTAATATACCTGCATTTTAAAATAATCAACAAAAATCATTGTTATTATTGTTGAGTTCAGAACATATTTTAATTTTCAAATATTTATGGTTACCTCTTCACCGCCTTCTTGTCAGTGGTATCGGGGGCTATCGGACGCTGGGAGAAGTAGATGCGGAGCGACGCTAGACTAATACAATACCCAGAATACCGGAACTCATCATCCTCCCCTTTCTTCTTCTTCTTCTACAGCGCCTTTGGATCGACCCCCAACAGCTCCCAAATCATCTTCGTTAGGTTTGGATGGTCCGAGACACCGCATATGGGGTCGCCATCGATCCTTAAATCCCATAAGAAGCTCACATCAGCTAGGGTGACTGTCATCTCTCCAACCGGAAGGTGAAATGAATGAGTCTCTGGTTGCCATCTCTCCACAAGACCGCAAATAAGAGCCTGATTGATCCTACTCTGAGGCATGGTGGCTAGCTGATACAAGTCGAGGTTCATGATGCACCGCTCCATTAATGGATAAGGGACGTACAGGATCTCAGGGGTGCGATGTCTCACTGTCAACATCGTCTCGTCATGCAGTTAATTATGATTTCAATTTAAGCGACTAACTATATGTCATATTAAATAATGTTATTTAAATTACATATAAAAAACCAACGTACCTCTATAGATGTGTACGCGACACGGTGCTTAATATATGGGATCCACAAAAGAGGACTAAATGTGACATCATCATGAGCAAGATACTTTACATCGAGTGCCTCTGCATCGGAAGCCTCCGCACCGGAGGCCTCCGCACCAGTAGCCTCTCTAGCGAGAGCATGTGAAATTGTGAACTATCCCTGGTCTCTAGAGTATCTCGTGATCGTCCCCGTCTAGGTCTGGTCATACTACATTTGAAAATATCAAGTTACTAAATTTCTAACATATTTTTACAATTTACATTAATTAATAAAAATTATTTTTGCAAACTACCATAAAAAAAATTAATAATAGAATTTTTGACACTTTAAAAACAATTAATAATCAATTTGTAAACAATTTCTAATTAATTTGGATAATTTCTATAAATGCTAAACAATTTCTAATAATTTCTAAATAATTTTGGACAGTTCTAAAACCCTAAACCCTAAACCCTATACCTAAACCCTAAAAAAAATGTGTCATGCATGTAAATGTTGGACCAAACATATTTAGACATCACTTCCAACTGATTTAAAATAAAACATATAAATGTTGGACCAAACATGTAAATGTTTAATTTTATTTTAAACATTATAGGCATAATTTATATTACTCACATCATATTTATAAAAATTAATGAGATTTAAAATAAAAAATTAGCGTACATTAAATGATTTAAAATTTTAATGATATTTATAATTTTCACATAACATATTTATAAAAATTAGTGAGATTTTAAAAAATAAAATACCATACATTAAATGATTTAAAACTATAATGATATGAAATTAATGACCTTTGAAATTGTATTAAAAATTCAAATAATTGCTTTATTTTAAGAAATTATTTTAAAAATTCAGATAATTGTCAAGTAATCGTTTCTCAATTCAAATAACATATTTTTACAATTAACCAAAATTAATAAGAATAATTATTGCAAACTAAGTAATTCAATCGCGTCGGGAATATCAACAACCCGCACACAATATTTAACAATTCAATTTCTACGACTCGGTACGACGTAACCAAACCAATAATCCTAAACCCTAAACCCTAACCCTAAACTCTAATTTTGTAAATCCTAATTTTAAAAAGGGTGTAACAGTACCATGGATCGCCTCGGGAAAATCAACAACCCGCACACGATATTCAACAACGCTCAAGGCAATTCCTTAAAAATTTCTAATAATTTCAATCGCAACACTTATGAAATATCAAAAATCCGAGCAATTCAATCGCGTCGGGAAAATCAACAACCCGCACACGATAATTAACAATTCAATTTCTAACAATCGCTCCAATGCCATCACAAGGCACAAAATATAAATAAAATAAGTTTTGTCGGGTGACCCAGAAATAATCGGATTATGCTTCGTGATTCGTGCTCCGGCCTCACCTAACCTCAAGCTTCGTGAGGGGGGCGACCTTGCGAGAGAAAGAGGGGGTGGGGGCGGCCTAGCGAGAGAGGGGGGGTGGGGGCGACCTAGTGAGAGAGAGAGGGGGTGGGGGCAGCCAAGCGAGGGAGATGGAGAGAGAGAGGGTGGGTGGGGGCAGGGCTTCTCTGTGGGGTGAAGGCGGAGGGGGCGACCTCTTTTTTATGTGGGGTTTGGGCGGAGCAACAGGGACACGGAGAGAGAAGAAGGGTGGGGGTCTTGGTTTTTTTTTTTAAAAAAAAAGTAATACCAAACTGCCCAAACGTGGGGCGGTCTGGTGTGAAGAGGTGACCACCCCACTATGGGGCGGTTTGGTAGGGAGAGTGGACCGCCCAAACGTGAGGCGGTCAGGACATTTTTGAAGAAAAAAAATTCATACCGAGGACAAATTTGCTATTTTTTTCTTTTTTTGAGGGTATTAATAAAAATTTTGGCACAATCTTTCTCTTTTTTTTTCTGATTTTGGGACAAGCGATGTAGAAACTACGCAGGCAGAGTTATGTGATTACATAGTAATATGAATAATGAATTGTTCATTTTAGTAAGGCTTGAACCGGTTTGACGTTTCATAAGTTTTTGTATCAAATTTAAGTTTAGCAGCGGAAAATATTCCTCCTACAACGATATATCATATTTCCATTTCTTAATCTTCCACTTCTCTCTTCATCTACCTTCTCCTTTTGTTCTGAACTTCTAATCATTTGATTGTAATACAAACACATTTCTTTCTTCTTTCACAATAGAGTTAAATTAGTATTATTTCACTAATCTAATATTTTATGAAGTATCATATCAATATTTTTTAAATCAGACCTATTAATTTTGAATTGTATAATCCAAACAATATTTTTTTGTTAGAGTTAGTGGAAATTTTCCACTAAGAAATATATTGATGCTAATAAAATACTTACAATGTTCATTACCTGTTCAAGTGAACCTGTACTGAATCCTAATTATCTAAAACAAGAAATTTAAACACCACCTAAGGTCCATAATTATTACATCGCTCAACTAATAAAAAGATCCGCTAACAGAACTAAAAAAGCCATAGCAAGAAGTAGGCCTCCTCTTTCGGACTGCTTACTAGGCGAATAACATCCAGTTGTGTATGTCGATTGCCGCTGCATTGATTAAGAAGTGCTCCGGTTTTCTCTCCTGCGAGAATATTCTGCGGTTCCTTTCCTTCCAGACAGCCCATGTCCCCGCCGCCCACGCGGTATCCCACCGTGTTTTGGTCTGGCCCGTGAGATGTTGGCGGCCTTGCCACCAAATGTGAAATGGATCGGAACCTTAATCCAAACAATATTTATAGTATATATAAAGAGTCCGGCTACTATACCACTAGTGTCATTCCAAACTAAATAACACCACATCTTAAACCATTGGATCTACTTTAATATTCGTACAAGACACTAGTGTCATTCCAGCGCTATCTTGTACACGAATATTAAAATAGATCCAATGGTTTAAAATGTGGTGTTATTTAGTTTGGAATGACACTAGTAGTATAGTAGCCAGACTCATATATAAAGACATAAGAATACTGTGTTACCCACACACCACACTACTTAAATTAATATTTATTATATATTTAATGCTGGATTAGGATACTTAGTTTTGGACAGTTGAGAATATATTTATTTATAAATATGTTTTAAATTAAAATAAAAAGGCCTATTAGCTCAGTTGGTTAGAGCGTCGTGCTAATAACGCGAAGGTCACAGGTTCGAGACCTGTATAGGCCATTTCTCTTTTCTGCAAATCTTTTTAACACTATTAGCAGGCTATTTAGGGGATGATATCTTTTGCGTTAATTGATGACTCATCTTTTCTGGTACCCCCCGGGCCCCGGCTATGTGAAATGCCACGTAGCCAACTGTCATGCCACAAGAGCATCAGCTGTAAGCGGTTCTGATATGTTTGCTGTTATGAGTTAAATTTTTTTTTGAAGGGGGTTATGATTTAATTTTTTTTTTCTTTTGGAGAAAAGCCGCGTAGGCTATGAGTCAATTTTTTTGTCGGTTATGAGTTAATTTTTTTGAAGGGGGTTATGAGTTAGTTGCTATGGAATTTTATGAGTTATGAATAGGAATTTGAATATTTAATAACTTATACGAATATGATATTTTGCAGATAGAATGTGAATATAATTTTTAATTCAAGAGCAAATATGAATCCGAATAATTATTGAAATGTCTGTTTTTAAAAATATATAAGTGTTATTTTATTTTCATTTATTTTCAAGGAGTTGAACTAACATAAAAATTTATTATAAACTCAATTAGTTTTATATCTAATTATTCAATTATATCTACTTAATTCTCAATTTTATTAAGATTTTTATTTTTTTATAGATTTTGCTTAGTAATATAATGAAACTTACTGATTAGCTGTTTGGCTAATATATATAACTGATATATATTTGTTATGAAAATATTAGGTGATTAATTTTTCCTTCGAATATATGATATATGTATCTTTTTATAAATATATGATAATTTAATTTTAATATCTAACTATGCTTGATCGGATATGTATTCGTTTAATATTAAATCCGCATTCATATTTTTAGTATTCAATCAGTATTTATCAGTGTTCTAACCAGTGCACTATAGCGTTTTCAGACCTTAAATACTAAGCTATGGAATAAAAATGCATTATTTCAGTTATGATCGCTATACCGGTAATAGCAGTCTGCTATAGCGCGTAGCGTGTAGTGCACGCTATGCTACATAGGCTTTATTTTAATGCCCAAATTGAAAATTTCTTTTAAAGTCTAATTTTGTTTAATCCCAGATTGTTTTTGCTTCTAAATAGAAAAAATATGAATAATTTATGACATAATGTTTAGGTTATTTTGAATAGAAAAAAAAAAATTAGTTCATGTCATGATGCTTAGGTTATTTTGAATTAAAAAATATAAATAATTTATGATATTACTAGAGTTATTTTGAATAGAAATTTAGATCTTGTACTGGTTCAATATGAATATTATAATATTTTAATCAATTTGGTGTTACTTATTGCTCTACGAGATTTTAGATAATATTGATAATTAGTATAATTACATAAATATAATTTTTGAAAAATAAAATTACGTAAGATAGCTTTCATTATAACTATGCTATTCACAATAATTTTTTTTTAAAACTTTTTCACGATGACACATTTGACAAGTTCAACTCCTCTGTACTCATGCAAAATTGCTAAGTTTCTATACGTAACTCATCTCTTTTGGTCCCGCTTCCGTCTGCTCTGTCTCAAAACATTTAGTTCCGAAACAAGTAACAGCCACTTAACGGCCGCTGTCAATTTCTTTTTTTTTAAATAAATAAATAAATAACCTTCTCTGATCGGACACGGACACGGACACGGACACGCTTCCATTTCCTTCCTCTGATCAGCCGCTGAAGCACACCCAAGTGTTTTCACTTGTTCCATGGTTCTCCTTCGGATTCTAAATAATTATTTAATATATTAGTTAGACGCCACCTACTTCCCCAAAATTTTATCCCAATAGTCATGTATGTTGACCATGATTCCATGAATAAATGCTGAGCAATCAATAAATCAAGCGGCAGTTATATAGTGCTTACACTACAGACTGGTAACAACAATTAACAAGAGTTGTATTTGTATAGACTCTACTAAAATGGTAATAACAGTTAACAAGTGTTTATGGCCAAAACCTATGGGAACATTGTTACATTGATCGTGATTTCTGAACATATTAATTAATATTTATGCATTTTCCACTCTTAATCTTCAGAATAAGCTACGTGCTTATTAATTGATCAGAAATTGTAATTTTATCTCTTTTATTGAGTATACCCGTGGGAGATTGGACTAACTTTTGAACATGAAAAAAACTAAAGCAAGCATTTTATTGGGACCTTGTTCTACGGGGAAGATAGGCCTTTTATAATTATTTTATAAATTAAGTATATTTTTATTAATTTTTGTGCATACAATATTTTAATAATATATAGATGAATCACAAAACCCAAAGAGCATTTCGGCCTATATAACACCAACTCCAAAATCTATCGTATCGTTCAAACGGTTAATCCAACCGTTCAAACTCTTCTACTTTATGAGTTGTGCGTTTACATGCAAAAAAAAAAATATTTTCTAGTTATTTTAGTACACTAGTACAAAAAACCCCTTCACCGACCCTCAACCACCGACTGTTTTAATATTTAACAGTCGGTGTAGAGACTGCTAGTAAAATCGTAAATAAGAAGAACCTCAACACTGACTGTTCTATTACAAAAAACCGTCAGTGAACCAACACCGACTGTTTTTAAAAAAAACAGTCGGTGTTGCTCATACCCTACACCGACTGTTTTTTAGAAAAAACAGTCGGTGTTGAGCAGTCACCAACACTGACTGTTTTTTTAAAAAACAGTCGGTGTTGCTCACACCCTACACCGACTGTTTTTTTAAAAAAACAGTCGGTGTTGAGTAGTCACCCTACACCGACAGTTTTTTTAAGAAAACAGTCGGTGTTGAGCAGTGATTTACTGACTGTTTTTTTTTAACCGGCAGTGATTTTTTACGTTCCGACTTTCGATCTGCCGCGAAATTTTTCATTTTCACTTCTAAAATTCATTTCCCTTCTTTTAGCGATCGCGATCTCCCATAAACCCCAAAATTTGAGTCAGCCTCGATCTCCCAAATTCATTTCCCTCTTCGTTCCCAATTCATCTCCCAAATTCATTTCCCTCTCCCAAAATCGCGATCTGCCTCAGCCTCAGCCTCCGCCGAGCACCCTAGCACCCGCCTTGCTGCCTCGCCCCGCACCCGAGCACCTGAGCAAAAACCCCGCCTTGCTGTCCTTCTCGTCAGTCAAGTTTGGAGCGCCTTGCTGCCTCGCCCCGCTGGAGCGCCTTGCTGCCTCGCCCCGCCCCGCCTGATTCTTCTTTTTGTTTAATTATTTTTTCTAAAGTTTCGTTTCTAGCTTGTTTGGGAGTCAAGGCTCGGTTGTTGTTCTTGTTTTCTAAACTATAAATTATGCTATATCTTTGCAAATAGTGGTCAGTAGCAGCTTTTTTTTGCAAGACCTATTCTAATTCAGGTCAATAGCGTGAAGAATTTCAGGTTTTTTTTTGCAAGACCTATTCTAATTCAAGTCAATAGCATGAAGAATTTGAGGTTTTTTTTGCAAGACCTATTCTAATTCAGGTTTTTTTTTGTATGGCAGAAAGGTGCTCCGAGAGATGGCTTCAGGTGGAAGAGATGCAGAACGAGTAAAGTTGAAGCTAGAAATCAGAGTTGAGGTAAAATACATTCCAGGGTACTAAAATCTCAGATTTTGTTGTGGGTACAATAGCTGTACCAGCCAGTCACCAACTTCGTCTCAGATTTGAAGAACTCTGTATTAGTTTTGTTTCATCGTTTCTTTTTGTGCTTAACTAGTTTTTGTTATGTCATTAACTTCTGAGGCCACATCTCAAAGTGGGATATAGTGGAGTAATAAGGGCTAAGCTCTTCCCATATGACAGTGGGGATAATAGTCATCCTCTTATCCCTCACTTTATACCTCTCCAAATCAAAGCCTATTTATCTGTTTGGCATCTTTCTGAGTCTCGGTAAAGCAGTAATCATGTTCTCAGATCTTTTACAAGATCTGGAAGCTGTTGATTTAACATGAGTTAACTGCTGGTTTAATGGGTCAGGCACAGGTTAGATTGCTACATGTGGCGTGTCAACTCATCTCTGGCTAATCTGACTTTGACCATCTGCTTATTTGAAACTTTTTTGTGAAAATAAAGAATAAAATCCAATTTGCATTTAATACAAGTCAAATTTAACTATTGGAAATCCTAACCTATTGTGATTGACTCAACATAGAATGGATTGATCATTTAATTGGTCAGGTCTAGGCTCCCTATTTCTTGACCTGTTGGCAGGTTGGGCTGGACCAAACTACTTGATTATGCCTACTCAACCATTTTCTAGCCCTGATTATATTCACAACTCACAAGTTGTCTTGCATTTTTCCTTTTTGCTTGGTTTTAATTATCTCTTGTGAAATAGGCTGTTGATTATGATAAAGAGGGCTCGGTCCTGCGTGTACGTGGCAAGAACTTAACAGAGAACGAGCATGTAAAGGTTTGTTTTAGCCATGTTTTTAGACATCATATGGTTCCTCATTTCCAACATAAAAAACAGGGATCAACAGGCACTGCCTGCACCACCATACGAGTTTGCGTATTGCTTGAACTTATTTTCATGTCTATTCCACTTCTTTTTCTTGGCTTGTGTTTTTTGTTTTACAAGCCTGAAGGAAGATTGATGGTACTGTTGGCACTGTAAGGTTGTAATAGAACGATTTTAGGAAGTTTAATTTTTGTATCGAGTTCGTCTTTTGTTTGATGCAGATTGGGCAATTTCATACTTTGGAGCTTGAGCTACATAGGCCTTTTGTAATAAGCAAGGTAAGAGCATAGTTAGTTCCACTTTTCTTGAATAATTTGAGAAAAAAAAAAGTTTAGTTGCTAGTAGAACTATACATTCTTTGTGGGATACATTCTTTTTGAGAAACTTTATTTTTTCTTTTGTAATTTTGTTAGGAAATTTGGGATTCCATTGCACGTGATATTCTCCATCAAGCAAGTGGTAAATGATCGGCAAATACCTTTAATTATTTGATAAGCATTCCCTTTGTCCAATTTGTGTTTTACCTGTGGTTTGCACATATGAATCAGGGTCAATTGAGGATTTTAATATGAAACCTTTGCCCTCTCCTCCTCCCCCCCATCCCCCCCTCAAAAAAGAAAAGACAAATTATTATATGAAACCCAACAGTATTATGTGTTCTGGGTCCTGCAAATGGTATTGTAGTACTGAATACCTCTTCCTAAATAATAGAAAGTGACTTGTTGTATTTTCAAACTTCTTTTCTTGTTTGATGTTTATTATGTATTCATCTAATTTAGATCCCGCTGCTAGTGCTGATCTCTCTGTTATTCTGATGCAAGAAGGTCTTGCGCAGCTCTTCCTGATTGGCCGGAGGTAAGCTGTATGTGCTGTTGTCAGTATGATCCAGATTCCGAACTGGTAGTTCGCAAATGTACTAGTAAGGTGAAGGACAAAGAAACAAAGAGAAACAAAGAGTTGTATAGCTAAGATATCACTAAATGGTTGTTTGGTAAAGTAAAATGACTAATTAGGTGGTGAATTTAATAAGTTTGGCATATGATCCAGATTCCTGATTGGCCCTGCCATTGCTGGTTACGAATCGGTATGTTACAATCCGCATCAGTCCATGCATGGATCTGTTACTTCATTTATGTACCAGAACTGTGTCGATATTGTATGTATTGTTACTGGGAGTGACCTGGTACCGTTGATCTTGTAAACCTGTACGCATTTAATAGTAATAGTTGAATCTTTGAATTTCTTGTGAGTACGAAGATCAGCAGAGGTTCTGAATGGAAGGAACTAAAATACCAACTGGTAAAAAAAAAGAACAATGTTGACAGCTGTTCGATATCTCCACACTTGATTTAATGTTTGATTTTGTATCTTCTCTATTGTATTTGTTGTTCCTGCTGCTACTTTCTGGGATTGTTGACGAATCTTATGCTGTCGTAGGAAAGCTGATTGGTACTGAACTGGTTCCATTAATTTGAGCTTATACCCACCAGGTACAGAAACATGTACAAAATGCATGTTCAGTCCAACCGGAACCGATTGGTACTTGTGTACATGTACAAGTAAACCCGAGTTGATTGGACTTATTTTTGTAACTAAAAGTCTCTAGGGTTTAATCATATATATGTAATATTTTCTTAAATTACCCCTTGCATCCAGTCTGACTGTGTCAGGAAACAAATTTCGGTCATTTTCATATGACGCAGTGTACTTATTTGCATGCAGGAATGGCGCTTGTAGCAGTGGTGAGCTATGGACTGTGCATATACGTGTTTGGATTTATAAATAAAGAAGAAATGAAGTTCTCATAGAATTTAACATAAATTTTTATTGTATGTTCCCTTTGATGTATTTTCCTTTGATGGACCTCCATGCGAATATTATTGGGCTTATTTCTTAAATAGCAGTATGCAATAAATTATCAGATCCGCTTTTCATTTACACCTTAATATATTTCCATGAAGTTAGACAGAAGAAATAATATATGTTTTAAGCTTTTTTATTGATTAAACAATCTTTTATTAAGAGGTGAAGAATTGAAGATGCAAATACCGACTGTTTTTTCAATTTTTTTTATTAAACAAATACCGACTGTTTTTTCAAATACCGACTGTTTTTTCAAATTTTTTTTATTAAACAAATACCGACTGTTTTTTTTAAAAACAGTCGGTGTAGGCGCCTAACACTGACTGTTTTTTCGAAAAAACAGTCGGTGTTGGGGGCCTACACCGACTGTTTTTCGAAAAAACAGTCGGTGTTGGTCGCCTACACCGACTGTTTTTTTCGAAAAAACAGTCGGTGTTGGTCGCCTACACCGACTGTTTTTTTGAAAAAACAGTCGGTGTTGGGTGTCTACACTGACTGTTATTTACCCGTCAGTAATGATTTATCTATACCGTCGCCGCCATCACCGACGCCTCAATAACAGTCGGTATAAGGGTTTTTTAACAGTCGGTGAAGGGGTTTTTTGTACTAGTGGTACCAAATCAAGCGGTCAAAAATCTTAAAAAATGAATGCATTAAAATTAACTTAAAAACTCACACATTTGACCGCTTGATTTGGTACTAAAAAAATTCAAAAAATTATAAAATTTTGCATGTAAACGCACAACTCATAAAGTAGAAGGGTTTGAACGGTTGGATTAACCGTTTGAAGTCGATACGATAGATTTTGGAGTTGGTGTTATATAGGCCGAAATGACACCAATGTTATACTAGCCGGACTCGTTAATACTTTATACTACACAATTTGATTGAGCTTTGACGTGAGTTATCATTATTGTCAATTAAATTTGTAAAAGATCAATGTTGTCTATACATAATAAAAGCAGATAACTAATTCTTGCTGAAGTCTTCATATTTGTAAGCTATCTCCTAAATTCATACGTAATTAAATTTAATTAAGTTGACTAATAAGATTTTGAAGAATACAATATACACAGCATTTTTTTTTTCTAAGTGCTAAATGGATACTGCTGCTGTCATGGGTCTAATTGGCCCATTACACTAATAATTATAACTAAGAAAAACAACATAAAAATATATTTCTCACAATTATTTCGTAGTGTGATCGAATAGTTCCTTCTATA
This sequence comes from Carex myosuroides, assembly GCA_028015225.1. Classification (NCBI taxonomy): domain Eukaryota; kingdom Viridiplantae; phylum Streptophyta; class Magnoliopsida; order Poales; family Cyperaceae; genus Carex; species Carex myosuroides. The sequence continues at coordinate 10,621,152 of CM051472.1, forward strand.
TATTTACATGATCATTTATGTAATTTTTCATAGGTGTAGAATTTTTTTTTAAATCAGTAGGCAATTGCATTGATGAAAAAAGTTACAAAGTAGTTGTTACATAAGATTATATAACGAATGTCTGTGAAAACATATAGCTGTAAACAAAACTAAAAACGCACAGGAAGTATGCGCATCCTGTGGACACAAATTTGATCATCCTTGCTTAATTGAATTATAGGAGCTTAGTGATGGTTTTCTCTGTACGCATATCACAGCCGAGAAGGCACTGAATCCAAACCGGACTGGGAACTAAATTGACCGAACCAGAACAGTCACCAATCAGCCGAGAAGGCACTGAATCAAACCAGAATGAGAACTGAATCAACCAGTTCATGACAGTCACCTCTAAGCAGAAAGAGAAGAAGAAAGACAGAAGAAGAGGAGGCAGGAAGCAGCACAAAACAACACACAAACATCAAACCAAAAACAGAAGATATACCTACTGTACACAGACGAAAAACCACTCGCCCTTCCGTCACTGAAGAGAAGAAGGCACCCGCGACTGACCAATTACTTTAGTTCGATACCCAACAAGAGAAGATAGGAACGACATAGGTAACCATGGCGTCTCCCTTTCGTCATCGCCTCTTGTCGCCTTTCCTTACCCCATCGCTTTGGGGTATGTTTGGTTGGGTTGAGAATAGGCTATTTTTGGGGTTAGGCTATTCGGAATAGCCTATTTGGTGTTTGATTGAGTTATAATAACTAGAATAGGAAATTCAAACATTTTTGTCTTATTAGAATAGATTATTCCTAAAGGTTTTGAGATTTAGCTATTCTAATAAGACAAATAATAGCTATTTTTGTTTTGCAACCAAACATACCCTTGTATGCAATGGTGTAAAACTGTAGATGCATGTGATTTGATAATGGGATTCAGATTACGTGAGATCTCATGCCTCAGTCCTATGTAGGGGTGGCAAAAAAACTCGTAGCTCGTGGCTCGATCGTGACTCGCATCTGACTTGCTCGCTAACAACTCGCTCGTTACTGGACCGAGCTGTTAACGAGGCAGCTCGCCACTAGCTCGGTCCAGAATTAACGAGTTCAAGCTGGGGTCTAGCCTGCGAGCTAGCTCAGCTAGGCATCAATTTGTGAATTTGTATGAATGTGTGTGCATTTTATACTGTCCAGCTCGGTCCAGTTCGGTCCAAAAAGTTTGTAGAATTTTTTTTTCTTAAAACAAGATCCAGCTAGCTCGGTCCAGCTCGTGATGATTTCAAGCTGAGATTTTAGCTCGCTCGTGACTCGGACGAGCCAACTCGTGACGAGTTCAAGCTGGATCCAACTCGTGATGAGCCAGCTCGTTGCCACCCCTAGTCCTACGACATTTAAAAAGGCTCTCATATAGATCCAAAGCCCGATAGCAAAAATAGGCCGATGGGCTGTCTCTCCTACTATTTAGGCCCAAAATAGGATCATAAAGATAGCTGCACAAGATCTTGAAGAAAAAAAAAAGAACTATTCTTGAGTTTTATTTGTACACTGAATAACAACCTGTGTTTTGTTGCTTGAAATATTTAACCATCATTCCAATTCAATGACAATCAATTGAGATAGAGTGAAACGCGTGCAAATTTGATGACCGAAAGAAGTAAAAGGGCTGAAATCTTGTTCGTGCATCATTTTGCTCTTCTTCGGTTCTTCCAAATGCTCAAGCGGTCTAGTCCGATGTGCTTTGCAACAAAACCGATACTATATCGAATAATTTTTTGCATTTTCAGCTTTTTTTCGATAATTTTTTTTTAATGTTTGAGTTATTGGAGATAGCTAAAAGAATAAATATGCAATATTAAGACCTTAAAATATTCCTAAATATGTTTATTTAAACTAATCATTTTGTGCAGTATCCAGTTTATTATAAAAACAAAATAGATTTATTACTTTATGGCACAGAAATCACATTAAAAAATATCATATTATATATTTTCTGGTTATATTGCATTATTTTTTTTTATACCGTCAAATTAATTATAACACTTACTAATTAGTTAGAATTTTATGACAGTTTACTGTCAAATTTCTATCTGGATGAAGTTTTTGGAAAATCCTTAGATGAATAATAGTTTGCTTTAATTTATTAACTTTTGAGTATCAGTTCTTAATTTCGGGAATTATTGTTCAAATAATATAATATAGGTTTTGAATCACTTCCCTCAATTTTTTTAAGATTACGTTCATTCCGTTTGGATATTTTTGTGTTATGATAGATTTCTAATATTTGATTTTTTTTTGTTTTATCAAATTTGAATCGAATTAATAAAATCAAATTTATTAGCAGAATCTTTTAGTTCAATCAGATATAATCATTAATTGAGACTATTGTACAATCTAATAATACTTTGCAATTTAGTGAAAAATATTAAAAGACAAATTTAAATTTATTGTTATATGTTGTTCGGTATGTGCATAATTTATTTGTTACATTTTATGCAATGGAGTATATTTTGATAATAAACATGATTAGTCTCTTAATTCAATTTTTTTATGTATGAGATGAATAAATCGAAACTAAAAGCTGTGTTCAGAATTTTATCTTGTGTTTCTAAATTTGTTTTATACTCTGAATGTATGTGTTTAATCTGTAAGGTTTAATGTGTAAATCGTGAAAAAATCGGAAATACACTTTTGTAATTAAATGAAACAAGGTTTTGTACTTAATAATCGATATTCAATATTTCCTCAAATATAAAACAAATTATTTAATTTTTATTTTTGGTTAAAAAGACTTTTTAAGGCCCTGTTTCATTAAAGAAACTGTTTGTTACAAAATAAGAGAACTATCCCAATAGAAGAAGGCTACACGGCCCTCCTCCCTGCTACCAATAGCTAAGTAATACTACTATATCTCCAACTCCTATTTACTGTCTATCAAATAAGCTGTTTGTTAACTGTATATCCCCAATCGTCCAAAACTTCATCACATATTAAGACAGTCGCAAACAGTCGCAGCTGACCCAAAAGTGCTATATGCTATAGATTGACAAACTAAGTTAATTATCAACATCTAATTCCTCTAGATGAAAAGATTCACTCTCCTCTGCTCCAGGCCAGATCACCCGCAGGGGGGACAGCCTCCATGAGCTCGGCATCTGGTATCCACTTGAGAGTTTCTTGCCTCACCTTTTGTTTAATCTTCTTACTCCTCGTCCAATAAACAATCAAAGAAATGATTAGGTAAATAATATTCCTAGCCGTTTTAGGTTGGATGTTGTGAAAACAAACTTCATTTCGATGTTTCCATATAGTCCAACATGTAGCACTAAAAATCATTAGGAATGTAGTTTTTTCAGTTGTTGGTAAAGTTTAGACAAATGAAAAACTGCTTTCATGTTGGTCCATTGACGGTAAGGCAGTGGTGTTTTGCCAAGCCAGCACCAGACTTGTGTAACTAACGGGCAGTTCAAAAACAAATGGGTAACAGATTCACTGTGGGAACAGAAAACACATGTAGTATCCTCAGGCCAACCCTTTTTCCTCAAGTTCAGTTTAGACAAAATCCTATTATGAAAAGTAAGCCACATGAATATTTTTATTTTAGGTGGTAAAGGTAGAGACCACCACATTAATGGGTCTGCTACTAATATACCCTTATAATTAATTAGTTGATAGAGTGATTTAACACTAAAACTCCCTGAGGGTTCCCATATCCAAGCCAGTTTATCATCATAGTGAGTAAATGACAGGTGACTCAAAATATGAAGAAGTTGGTTCAACTCCATTAAGGAAACACCTGTAAGGATATCCCTGAAAATGACACTTTGTCCCTGTGAGTGTATCACATCTGAAAACAAGATTGATTGATTGACACAATTTTCATATAACTGAGAAAACCTAGAAGATAAGGCACAGTTTTCATACCAAATATCTTCCCAAAATCTGACCTGAGATTGACTACCAGGTGTATATTGTATACTACATTTGCCTAAAGAATCTAATTTCATAAGAGATTTCCAAAATGAAGAAGGGGTATGAAGAGCTGAATTAGTACAATAAAGATATGTAAGTAATGTCTTCCAATTACTAGAATACTGTGGATCTTTTAACTTCCACCACCATTTGACTAGTAAGGAAATATTCATATCCCTAAGGTTAAGAATCCTTAAGCCACCATATTGTTTTGCTAAGCATACTTTCCTCCAATTAACTAAGGCATATTTCTTCCTAGAGCTACAGGTGCCTTGCCATAAAAATCTACACCCAATTTTATCAATGTCCTTAAGAACAGTCAGTGGGACTTTGTATAAAGACAATGCATAGAGGGGGGTGGATGAAAGAACTGAGTTTAGTAAAGTGTGTCTTCCCCTATGGACAGTAATTGTCCTTTCCAATTTGGTAATCTTTTCTCAATTTTAGATATCAGGAATTGCCAATCTAGCACCCTAAGTTTCCTATCATGGAGAGGTAAACCTAAGTACTTAATAGGGAAATTGGCAGTTTTACATTTAAAGATATGTGCTAACAGTTCTAATTGGGCTTGATGGATACCAAATATTTCAGTCTTATCTAAATTAATTCTGATGCCTGATACTGTCTGAAAGGCTTGCATAGCCCACCATACAGCTTCTACTATTTCTGGTACAGCTTCTAAGAATAAAATTGTGTCATCAGCATAATGACAATTGGTTATAGTGTGATTATTAAAGCAAGCAGGTCCTAAACCTCTAATGACCTGAGCTACTTTCCCTTTATGAAAATTTTTACTAAGAGTATCAGCAGCTAGAATGAATAGGAAAGGAGAAAGATGATCTCCTTGTCTTACACCTCTTTTACAATAAAAATAAGGTGTTAGTTCCCCATTTATAGTAAGGCATGACTGTGAACTAAACAACTATTTTTGAATCCATGAGATCCATTGGTAACCAAATCATCTACTATGTAAGATTTCTAAAATGTAATCCCAATGAATCTTATCATAAGCTTTTCGAAATCAACTTTAATGACTACCCCATTTTGTTTATTAGTAGTACAGAAGTGTATAAGTTCTTGGCTAACTACTACATTGTCTAGTATATACCTATTAGGTAAGAAAGCTGCTTGGCTCTCATCAATGATTCTACTCATAATTCTCCCTAATCTATGTGTCAGAATTTTTGATATAAGTTTAAAACTGCAATTAACAAGACTAATAGGTCTAAACTTATTCATTGTGGAGGCATTAGGTTCTTTAGAAATCAGACAAATAATGGATTTATTAAGCTTATCTAACTGTAATGTGTTATTATAGAATGAGGTACACAAAGAATATAGATCAGATTGCACTGTCTGCCAGAAAAATTGATAAAAGAGGAATGAGAAACCATCTGGACCTGGAGCACCATTAGCTTCACAGTCAAATAAAGCTAATTTTATTTCCTCAAGGGAAAAAGGTTTTTGTAACATCTCATTCTCTTGATCAGTAACTTTATCAGTTGATACGTCCTATCTCGGGAGATGAGGCCGTATGGAAAATTGGGCTAAGTTGGGTTCGCCCTGCCAAAGGATGGCAGACCGAAGTAAAGATCGAGTTAGGAACTCGGGATGGATCGTGAGAGATTCGGACTCTGACCTGTATGATCTCTCTCTTGGTTAAAAGTTGCGTCCCCCGTTTCCTGGGGCTTACTGCCTTATATAGTCCAGCCATAACCGCCATCTCGGGCGTTTATGGGGGAACGTGGGCAGTTATGTCATCCGTTATTGGGACGTGGGCACTAAACCAGCCGTTTCTGGGACGTGGGCATTAAGCTAGCCGTTTCCACGGCTATCCCGTATGTCGGTTGGCTTTAACCTATATTCGGGCCATATACTTTTGAGGCCTCTGAGTTGGGCCTCGGTTTAGTGAATCTTTGGGCTTTTTCATATGACATCGGGTTGGCCTTATAAAGGTCCGAATCCCAATCTTTCATGGCCCAGTTTGGAACAAGTAAAAGGGCCTGTGGAACATGGCCCTATCATTAGCCCCCGAAGTCGGAATGCATCAGCGAGATGCTTTCGACTTGAAGGTCAATAACTCGTAAAACACGGTTTCTATTACCGACAGTTGTATACTAGTCGAGCTATAATAACTCGGGTGTGGCATATGTCGAGTACATATCTTGTTACAAACGATAATGTGCTATCATATACCTATCTCGGTATTAATATACTTACATTTTTTTTAACAAGAAGATGTCCGAGTTAGAGTGTGACGAGGAAAATGGTATCCGAGTTAGTCAAAAAATGAAAAAGTGAAACATAGGGATGATAAGTAATCAGTGCTATTTCAAGAACAGAACAAGTCTAAATATAAGAAAACATCGAAATCATACAACGCCTCGATCTAGTAAAACATCGAAATCATACAACGCCTAACTAAACTAAACATGAGACGTGATATTATATAATGCCTGGAAGAATATTTCCACCATGGGCACTATGTCTGCCATGTCACGCCTTCCATACACCGTGATGGCCATGTTCAGCTAGAAGACGAGTGTGATGTCGCTTTCCTTTTTTTAAGTTGAAAATCACACTTACACCATCTCATTGTCGGTATCCTCAAAGAGGTTATCCGACATGAGCTCGGGTTCAGTGGCGGTGTACAACGTTGGACCTCCGGTATGACGTGATAAACACCCGGGACATTTCCAAAACCGGCGACGAGGGTCTGACCGACCTTGGATGTCGTAGTGGGTGAAACAACTCCACTCATGGCACCCTCGACATTTCACCATCTCGTGCTTGGCTTCTTTGTTACGGCAGATAATGCATCTATGCATCTTGGGCTCGAGATTGAATTTATAAATGTTGTTCTCGTCTTCCTTGGTGAACGAGGGTGCGTTAGCAAGGGTGAGGTCGAGAAGGTCACCGATTTGGAGGTCCTCATTCACGAGCATCCAATCCAAATCTTTCTCGGGAAAATCCTATTATGAAAAGTAAGCCACATGAATATTTTTATTTTAGGTGGTAAAGGTAGAGACCACCACATTAATGGGTCTGCTACTAATATACCCTTATAATTAATTAGTTGATAGAGTGATTTAACACTAAAACTCCCTGAGGGTTCCCATATCCAAGCCAGTTTATCATCATAGTGAGTAAATGACAGGTGACTCAAAATATGAAGAAGTTGGTTCAACTCCATTAAGGAAACACCTGTAAGGATATCCCTGAAAATGACACTTTGTCCCTGTGAGTGTATCACATCTGAAAACAAGATTGATTGATTGACACAATTTTCATATAACTGAGAAAACCTAGAAGATAAGGCACAGTTTTCATACCAAATATCTTCCCAAAATCTGACCTGAGATTGACTACCAGGTGTATATTGTATACTACATTTGCCTAAAGAATCTAATTTCATAAGAGATTTCCAAAATGAAGAAGGGGTATGAAGAGCTGAATTAGTACAATAAAGATATGTAAGTAATGTCTTCCAATTACTAGAATACTGTGGATCTTTTAACTTCCACCACCATTTGACTAGTAAGGAATATTCATATCCCTAAGGTTAAGAATCCTTAAGCCACCATATTGTTTTGCTAAGCATACTTTCCTCCAATTAACTAAGGCATATTTCTTCCTAGAGCTACAGGTGCCTTGCCATAAAAATCTACACCCAATTTTATCAATGTCCTTAAGAACAGTCAGTGGGACTTTGTATAAAGACAATGCATAGAGGGGGGTGGATGAAAGAACTGAGTTTAGTAAAGTGTGTCTTCCCCCTATGGACAGTAATTGTCCTTTCCAATTTGGTAATCTTTTCTCAATTTTAGATATCAGGAATTGCCAATCTAGCACCCTAAGTTTCCTATCATGGAGAGGTAAACCTAAGTACTTAATAGGGAAATTGGCAGTTTTACATTTAAAGATATGTGCTAACAGTTCTAATTGGGCTTGATGGATACCAAATATTTCAGTCTTATCTAAATTAATTCTGATGCCTGATACTGTCTGAAAGGCTTGCATAGCCCACCATACAGCTTCTACTATTTCTGGTACAGCTTCTAAGAATAAAATTGTGTCATCAGCATAATGACAATTGGTTATAGTGTGATTATTAAAGCAAGCAGGTCCTAAACCTCTAATGACCTGAGCTACTTTCCCTTTATGAAAATTTTTACTAAGAGTATCAGCAGCTAGAATGAATAGGAAAGGAGAAAGATGATCTCCTTGTCTTACACCTCTTTTACAATAAAAATAAGGTGTTAGTTCCCCATTTATAGTAAGGCATGACTGTGAACTAAACAACTATTTTTGAATCCATGAGATCCATTGGTAACCAAATCCTCTACTATGTAAGATTTCTAAAATGTAATCCCAATGAATCTTATCATAAGCTTTTTCGAAATCAACTTTAATGACTACCCCATTTTGTTTATTAGTAGTACAGAAGTGTATAAGTTCTTGGCTAACTACTACATTGTCTAGTATATACCTATTAGGTAAGAAAGCTGCTTGGCTCTCATCAATGATTCTACTCATAATTCTCCCTAATCTATGTGTCAGAATTTTTGATATAAGTTTAAAACTGCAATTAACAAGACTAATAGGTCTAAACTTATTCATTGTGGAGGCATTAGGTTCTTTAGAAATCAGACAAATAATGGATTTATTAAGCTTATATAACTGTAATGTGTTATTATAGAATGAGGTACACAAAGAATATAGATCAGATTGCACTGTCTGCCAGAAAAATTGATAAAAGAGGAATGAGAAACCATCTGGACCTGGAGCACCATTAGCTTCACAGTCAAATAAAGCTAATTTTATTTCCTCAAGGGAAAAAGGTTTTTGTAACATCTCATTCTCTTGATCAGTAACTTTATCAGTTGATACGTCCTATCTCGGGAGATGAGGCCGTATGGAAAATTGGGCTAAGTTGGGTTCGCCATGCCAAAGGATGGCAGACCGAAGTAAAGATCGAGTTAGGAACTCGGGATGGATCGTGAGAGATTCGGATTCTGACCTGTATGATCTCTCTCTTGGTTAAAAGTTGTGTCCCCCGTTTCCTGGGGCTTACTGCCTTATATAGTCCAGCCATAACCGCCATCTCGGGCGTTTATGGGGGAACGTGGGCAGTTATGTCGTCCGTTATTGGGACGTGGGCACTAAACCAGCCGTTTCTGGGACGTGGGCATTAAGCTAGCCGTTTCCACGGCTATCCCGTATGTCGGTTGGCTTTAACCTATATTCGGGCCATATACTTTTGAGGCCTCTGAGTTGGGCCTCGGTTTAGTGAATCTTTGGGCTTTTTCATATGACATCGGGTTGGCCTTATAAAGGTCCGAATCCCAATCTTTCATGGCCCAGTTTGGAACAAGTAAAAGGGCCTGTGGAACATGGCCCTATCATTAGCCCCCGAAGTCGGAATGCATCAGCGAGATGCTTTCGACTTGAAGGTCAATAACTCGTAAAACACGGTTTCTATTACCGACAGTTGTATACTAGTCGAGCTATAATAACTCGGGTGTGGCATATGTCGAGTACATATCTTGTTACAAACGATAATGTGCTATCATATACCTATCTCGGTATTAATATACTTACATTTTTTTTTTAACAAGAAGATGTCCGAGTTAGAGTGTGACGAGGAAAATGGTATCCGAGTTAGTCAAAAAATGAAAAAGTGAAACATAGGGATGATAAGTAATCAGTGCTATTTCAAGAACAGAACAAGTCTAAATATAAGAAAACATCGAAATCATACAACGCCTCGATCTAGTAAAACATCGAAATCATACAACGCCTAACTAAACTAAACATGAGACGTGATATTATATAATGCCTGGAAGAATATTTCCACCATGGGCACTATGTCTGCCATGTCACGCCTTCCATACACCGTGATGGCCATGTTCAGCTAGAAGACGAGTGTGATGTCGCTTTCCTTTTTTTAAGTTGAAAATCACACTTACACCATCTCATTGTCGGTATCCTCAAAGAGGTTATCCGACATGAGCTCGGGTTCAGTGGCGGTGTACAACGTTGGACCTCCGGTATGGCGTGATAAACACCCGGGACATTTCCAAAACCGGCGACGAGGGTCTGACCGACCTTGGATGTCGTAGTGGGTGAAACAACTCCACTCATGGCACCCTCGACATTTCACCATCTCGTGCTTGGCTTCTTTGTTACGGCAGATAATGCATTTATGCATCTTGGGCTCGAGATTGAATTTATAAATGTTGTTCTCGTCTTCCTTGGTGAACGAGGGTGCGTTAGCAAGGGTGAGGTCGAGAAGGTCACCGATTTGGAGGTCCTCATTCACGAGCATCCAATCCAAATCTTTCTCGGGAAAATGTTGGAGGAGGGTCCATCGCTCAGGTCGAGATAGGGCCCGTATTGAGTCCCGAGAATATCGAGGATTAGGGGGAGGTGAGTTGTGGCCTTGCCTTGATGGTTGGACATCGCAACTATGACCACGATCAAGGGGTGTTTTGTTTTTGGAAGCAACTCTTTTGAAAGGCATTTCGGAAGTAGGTAGGTGAAAAATGATAAGAGGTAAAGAGTGAAATGTGCCCTTTACCGTATGGTGACTCTGGTATTTATAGTCGCTAGGGTAAATATTGCCATAAATAAGCGTGGGCCATATTGCCTAAATAGGTAGCCGCCAGCTACTAGCCATAAATGTCATTGGGCAGTGTGCCTCGTTAATGAGATGACAGGCTTTCTGCAATCCCGAGGTGGTCAAATTGACTCGCATTAGACAGCATTAAGTAATAAAATGCTTATGCAAAACATGTAAGAATCAAAACAGCACGAGATAGAAACCTCGGCTAAGCTTACTATATAAACATAAATGTAAAGTTTTAAAGTTGTCATAGAATTAAGACAAAAGGCGGGTTAGTCCCGCGATAATTGATAAAGCTAATCCTATTCATGACGGGAGCGTTTAGCCCGGCGTTCTTGATCCAGACATCTCCTGCAAGTGAAGGATGTGAAATGGGGATCATCATGGTTCCGAGGTGATCTGCAGGCTAGACATCCGGGATGAAAAGCTTCTTCGCATCCATCACAATGGAACATGTGCCGATAATTTCCTCGGGTTTGACAAATGGCGCATCTATCCCAAGCTAACGGGTCATCCGCAGATTCTTCGGGGATAGCTAGGGGTTGCTCGGCATTGACGTTGGGATTTTCACGTGGAGGAGACGGGTGTAATGATGGAATGGCAACATTCTCCTTTTTAATTAGGTCCATCATGAACTTGTTATCTGTCATCGTGCTAAAACCCGAGTTGGGAGGGATAGCGGTGATTATTGGGTGTCCTGTTTAAAGGGAGACGGAAGAAATATTTATAGTATACCGGCATTAATTATATGACGCCTCGTCTTCCGTTACCCTCCGTCAGCCATCAAATCAGGCATCAAATCAGTCAGGGGTATGAGTGTACGGTGCAATCCGTGAGTGACACCTGTCATTATTCAGCTCGGCGAGAGCTCGAAGCGCGGGAATCGAGGCGTCGTCATGATGAAAGGTGGCCACGCGACGTTTCGAGGCCTTGTTTCGAAATCCGTGCAAGTATTGAGCGGGAAAAATGAGGACCCTTATATATATACACTCCGGCCCGAGTCATCATTCTATCGTTTATTTGGAGCAATTCAACCTCGGAGCCATATTTATCAATAATCTTGATTATAGCAGAGGGAGTTCAGAGTTGTCAGATAACGTCGGAAAATACATCGGGCAAAGACCGAGTTACGAAGGAATCTTACTACAAGGTAATACCTCATCATCTCGGTAGTCGACTTTGTATTGATTAATTTTATAGTAACTTGTATAATTATTGCCGAGATCAACAGTAATGTAATGACCACATAGGCATGGTAATGTTGCCAACCTAATGACTAAAGATCTAACTAGTGCAATCGATTTGTATGTGATAAGTCGGTAAATATGATACCTTTAGAAATAACAAGTAACGGTTACCTAAGCCAACCATGTTTCTTCGTAAATTTAGACATGGCCGAAGAGCATGAAGGATCTCGGGACCAATCTCCTGGTGCTTCAGCAGAGTTGTCCCCAATAACGCGTCAATCTTTCCGCCCAGGTAGGGGCAAGAATCTTTTTGGTATGTCTCCCCTTCACCCTGATGCCTTGCCAGAGGATTGTGAGGAGCAGTATGGCGAAGGGAATGAGGAAAATGTCGAAAGTTCACCTCGTGGCGAACTCATAGTGGCCCAGGCGGGGACATCGCACGGATCCTCGAAGCCTAGAAAGAAAAAGGCTAAGAAAGAAGTCGTGCCCCGAGATGGTCATGGGGATGACTTGATATTTCCGGTATCTGCCGGTATCTCTCTGAAAGCGGTCGTCCGATGCAAAGCGTATGCTGACGCGTTTTATGAGGATCTCGTGGACGAGGCTTACAGAGAAGAGTATCCGCGACATGCGCTCAAACTGAAAGCTCCAAATGTAAATGATCGAGCGCATGACGCGAGTCTGGGGATGTGCATATATTGGAAGATGCCGAAATGTGGTTTCAAAATCAGGGTATCCAAGTTTGTACGCGAGATATTACGACATCTCGACGTTGCCCCTGCACAGTTAACCGCACCTGCATGGTGCTATATTATGAGTTTTAAGTACCTGTTTGACTATATTTCCGAGTTAAAGCTATATTTCCCAAGTATAGGGCTGTTCTTTCATTATTTCTCTGTTTTATACAATAATGAAAGCCACCTCGCAATTCGGAAGAATCCTAATGGTATTGCGCTCTTTGACAAGCTGTCAAAGGTTGATGATTGGAATCATGGGTGGGTATATCTGGAGAATCCCTCCGAGTTGCAATGTTTCCGCGAGGTACGGAGGGAGTGGCGTCCTCTAGATAAGCAAAATTTGACCCCGAATTCATCCCCCTCCTTGACTTCATCCGAATTAAAAGTTGTCCAAATTATTGACCGTTATTTCTCAAGTTAGTCTCTTTCTCCTTTTGTTATTTTGCACCGATATATCCGTGCAGCGTATATGTTTGTTTATCTCGTATTATCATGAATGAATTGTTAACCATTGCCTACTTATGTCGCAGACCGTGGTTTTATGGCACTACCGTGGAAGGCCGCTCATCCAATTCCTGTCTTGGCTAATCCCGAAGGCGGTTTCATCAAGGAGGCTGCGAAAATTCCGAAATCGGGTCCTTCTAAAGTTCAGAAGGCATCGAAGTCGGCTCCTGTCAATCCTGCGGCAACTTTTTCGAGATCAACACCTAAATCCAGATCCGCAACTGTCCCAAAAGGCGCGAAGGGCAGTGCCTCTGGTTCTTCTCAACTCGAGGTATCGCGGAAGAGGAAGGAGACTTCTGTTGACCCCCACTCGCGTGTAACTAGACAAGAGAAGGGAAAAGACGCTGCAGTAGAGGAACCTGAACCTGAGCCTAAGAAACAAAAAACTCAGTCCGATATTGTATTGGTGACATCCCAAGTCGTTCCAAAGGAGCCTTCGCAAGTCACGGTTGACGCTGCTGAAGCAAATTTAGGAAGAATTATTGACGAAGCAGCTGGTGACGTGTGGGATCCCGCGGAGGAACATAAGGCATTCCTCGAGTCAAAGATTTCTGAGCGAGGGCGACATACCGGGTTTGTGTGGGGGACTGGGATTTCTCGGGGATTCCCGGACAGCTTTTTAGACTATCTTCCTGGGTATACGCGGATGCAAGAAGAGGAAGATCATCCCGAGGTCCGGGCCGCGTATGCTCGAGAAACGTTTAGACTCACCACTACTCAATATCAAAAGAAGTGGGCTGAGGAGAATCCCGATCAAGTCGTGGGCCAGGTATTGAGGTCGTTGCATGACGCCGGGGTGTACTTTGGGTTCCTCAAGGATTCACTTGAAAGTAACAAGCGCAATACTCTTGTTGTCACAGCTGATCAGGAGGCGCTTAATAAGGCGATTTTAGAGAGGAACCATTTTTTACAATTAGCGCAGCAAAAAGACAAGGAAAAAAGGGTGGCCACCGGCCAAGCCGCCGTGAACTTGGCAAAATATGAACTTGCCTGCATCACGGGTAGGAAGGCCGATGTCGAGCGTCAGGATAGCGAGAAGAAAGCAAAGCGTTATAAACGCAAAGCTGAAAAGTATAAAGAGGAGATCGAGGATCTGAAATCCAAGCTCGAGGTCCAAGCCAAGGAGTTGGAAGAGGCGAGATCCGAGAATGCCCATATACGAGATGAAGCACGGGACTTGTCAAGAAAGCACCTCAGCAAATTCTTAGGCAGCCATGCCTTCGCACAAGCCGATCCGTGTGCGGTGAAAGATATGATGACGCATACCGTATATAGTTATCTTAAAATGATGGGGGGTTTTTATCCGTTTAAACCCGAGCATGTCGGGTTTACGGCAGTGGAGCCGGAAAATCTCGTGATCAGGGATTTGTCTAGCTATGGTTGGGACGAGGAAAAGGATGTACTTTTGAACCCGGATGGCTCTTTATTCAAGGAGGAACTCCAACTCGAGAATCATCCTTCAGCGGGCATTGTTCACCCTTGGCCTAAAGACAAATGGCCTGAACATCTCGATCTTCCTGATGTTGCCCCTGAAGCGGAACTTGAAAACCTTCCTTCTGAAGCTTCGTCCGAGGGGGGAGAGGATGATACCGAGATAAGGGATGTCGAAGAATATGCCGAGGTGGAGGTTGCCGATGAGGAACAAGAAGATGAAGGAAATATTTCTCACCGTAATGAAGGAGATACCGCTCCCTCAGAGGCGAAGCTCCTTACTCCTTGTAAGTAAGGTCTAAAATCGCAATCACCGAGATGTTGGATTTATGCCTATCCATACTAATCATTCTGTTTTGTTTGTAGGAAGGACCATGTCGTGCTTTGGAAGCAACACCGGCTTATGTAATACATTTGTACCCCCGAGATGTGGGGGATTTAAAGCTGTTGTATTGTGCACTATTTTTATTTACACCCCCGAGATGTGGGGGTTATAACAGAAATTTTTGTAATAGTATTTGATACCTCCGGGATGTGGGGGTTTAACAGAACAGTTAGATGTAACTTCTTTCTTTTAATCGTATGTTTCTTTGCCCGAGGTTGAATTTTTTGTTTATTTGATATCTCGGTTGTATGCTTTGATTTTCAAGTAAAGTGTACTTGGTAATATAGCCATGCCCCCCTTTTTTTTCTTTTTTTTGACAAAAATGGTCAATGTAGGGGGACATGTACGTCAAGCAAACGTATGCGTTACCCCGAGGGGTTTTTGATAAATGTTCGCGACATAATAAAAAGTCATGTTACTGGTTTACAGTCATCGTCCATTAGGACTGCATTAATTGATGTCGCGTATCTCGGGATTTTAACCAAGACATTTCGTTGCCTTAGCTTTCGTTCATATATCTCGGACCCAATACACAAAACACAATTGTAAAAAATATCATATATATTGATAAATGCTTAGCATCATACAAAAATTGTATCGTGGGCTAAGTGAATACATGAGGAGAAAACAAAAGGCTTATCTCGCCATGAGTATCTCGCGGCTAAAAAATATAAAAAACGACATACATTAAGTGTAGAATTTACGGAGATGGCAAGTGTTCCATGGGCGAGTTAGTATGAAACCACTTGGATCTTCCAATTCATAAGCGCCTTTACCTCGCGGGCGAATGATCTTAAAGGGACCTTCCCATTGAGGAGCAAGTTTGCTGACATGTTTGCCAGTCGCTTCCACAGTTTTGAGTACCAAGTCGCCCGGCTGGAATTCCCGGGGTACCACGTGTTTGTCAAATGCACGTTTAACCCTGCGTTGATACTCCATTGTGCGAATGCGGGCCTTCTCCCGACCTTCTGTGATGAGGTCGAGTTCCGCGGTGCATGCGTCGTGGTTGTTGTCAGTGGAATATGTCAAAGTACGGAGAGATGGTTCCATCATTTCGATTGGAGTGACTGCTTCCATGCCGAACACCAGAGAATACGGAGTTTGCTGTGTGGCCTCTCTAGGTGTAGTGCGGTAGGCCCATAGAATTCCATCAAGTATGTCGGGCCAACTCTTTCTGTTTTCGGCAACTTTCTTCTTGAGGCCATCCAGAATAGTGCGGTTTGTGACCTCGGCTAAGCCATTGCTAGCAGGGTGACTGACCGAGGTAAAGTTGTTCTGAATGCCTAGGTTGGAGAGAAACATCATGGTGCGAGCTGCGTTGAACTGCGTACCATTGTCTGAGATGAGAGCATGTGGTATGCCAAAACGACAAATGATGTTCCGCCAGATAAACTTCTCTGCTGTTGCGGCGGTGATAGTGGATAATGCCTCGGCTTCGACCCACTTAGTAAAATACTCGACGGCTACAATAATCCAACGGCGCTGTCCAACAGCTTCGGGAAATGGCCCGACTATGTCTATTCCCCACAAGTCAAAAGGCCAAGCTCCCGAGATGGATATCTGATCGTAAGCCGGGATATTGCTCAACTTGCTGTGGTATTGGCATCGCTCGCATTTGCGGACTAGGTTTGCCGCATCATGTTGCATGGTTGGCCAGTAAAAGCCGGCTCTGAGGATTCGTTTGGCAAGAGTTTTCGCACCCTGATGGCTTCCGCAGATGCCTTCATGTACCTCAGATAGCATTTTCGAGGCCATCTCCTCATTGATGCATTTAAGCCAAGGACGCACGTACCCCCGTTTGTAGAGTTGATTGTTGAATAAAGAGTACATCGGTGCGATCCTTTTCAAAAGTCGGGCTTCCAGCTGATCTGTGGGGAGAACCCCGGTGTTAAGGAAATTTCACATCGGGGTGAACCAGGATTCACTGGGTTCACCGATGGCGAGGACGGTTACAGTATCGAGGTTGATGCTGGATTCGGGAACATCCATAACAATCACGGGCCGATCTTTGTCAAGGTTGCCCGCGGCGCCGAGTTTGGATAAAGCATCAGCTTGGCAGTTCTTGTTGCGCGAGACATGCTGGATATCAACCTCGTCGAAATGGCTTTTGAGTAAGTGAAACTGCTGTCGGTACTTGCGCAACTTCTCGTCCACAACTCGGCATTCATCGTTTATCTGTTTGACCGCTAGCTCAGAGTCGCTACGAAGATGGACCTCGCGGGCGCCCAATTCTTTAGCTAGTTTAAGGCCTACTATCATGGCTTCATATTCCGCGGTGTTGTTCGTTACTGGGAATTGAAAATGGAGAGCATAATTCAAGGTTTCCCCGTGGGGACCTGTCAGGGATACCCCGGCTCCAGCCCCCTGTAATGAAGAGGCGCCATCGACATGGATAGTCCATCGTCCTTCGGACTCGGGAGGAACGCCGAAATACTCGGCGATAAAATCAGCGAAGATTTGCGATTTCATAGCATTTTGCGGGTGGAAGGAAACGTCAAATTCAGACAACTCAAGCGCCCAGGCTAGCAATCGCCCGGATGAATCGAAATTTGAGAATGCCTTTTTGAGCGGGATGCCGGTGTATACTTTGATAGAGTGAGACTGAAAATAGGGCCTCAGTTTTCTAGCAACAATGACGAGAGCATATGCTGCCATCTCAATCTGGGAATATCTGGTCTCAGCATCCCGAAGTACATGGGATACAAAATATATCGGCTTTTGGTCTCGTCCTTCTCCTCCGGACAAGGGCGGCACTCCTCCGTCCTTCTTCAAGAACATCGCCCGTGGTTGGTCTGCTGAGACATGGTGGATTAGCGAGATATGCTTTAATTTTCTCGAAGGCTGTTGCACACTCCTCCGTCCATTCAAACTTTGCGGATTTGCGCATGGCTTTGAAGAAAGGGAAACATACGTCCCCAGATCTCGCAATAAATCTATTGAGGGCGGCCAACTTGCCTGTGAGAGACTGCAACTCTTTGAGGTTTCGTGGTGGCTTCATATCGAGGATGGCTTGTGATTTTGAGGGATGGATCTCAATGCCTCGCATGGAAACCATAAAGCCAAGGAACTTGCCACCAGTCAAGCCGAAGAAACTCTTCTTTGGATTGAGTTTCATGTTGGCTGAGTTTAGTGTTGCAAAGGTTTCTCGAAGATCTCGGATATGGTCGAGGTCGGACATACTCTTAACAAGTAGGTCATCTACGTATGCCTCTACGTTTCGTCCAATCTGCCCATGAAACACAGTGTTGACCATGCGTTGGAAAGTGGCTCCGGCATTGCGCAACCCGAAAGGCATGACCCGATAGCAGTATAGCCCTGAGTTAGTTGTGAAAGCAGTTTTCTCCTCATCGTCTTGGCTCATCCGGATTTGATTATACCCGGAGAATGCATCCATGAAGCTGAGGTAGGCGTGACCCGAGGTGGAGTCGACCAATTGGTCGATTTTGGGCAAAGGGAACGGATCCATGGGGCATGCTTTGTTGAGGTCAGTATAATCGATACACATACGCCAGTCGCCATTGGACTTCTTGACAAGCACGAGATTGGCTGTCCATTCAGGACATTCGACATTCCGGATAAAACCAGCATCGAGAAGCTTCTGGACCTCGCGTTTTACGGCCTGCTGCCGTTCTTCTCCCATGTTACGTTTCCGTTGTCTAACTGGTTTTGATCCTGACTTAATATGTAAGCGATGTTCCGCTATTGATCTCGGAATGCCCGGCATGTCGGCTGCGGTCCAAGCAAAAACGGACTGGTTTTCTCGGAGAAACCTGATCAATTCCTCCTTTGCTTCCCCCCGTACTGCTCTTCCAATATTGAGCGTCTTGCCCTCACCTAAAACGAGTTGTTCGACTTCATCCGCGGGTTCAAGGGAAGTTTTTGCCTCAGCTTTATCTACCAGATCTAGTGCCAGGTCGGTGTTTGGAGGTAGAAAGTCAGTGCTCGAACGCAACCGCTGTTGGTTGGTTTTAGCGTCGGATTGATCAACCTGGTGGACAGAGTCTCCTTGACCTCGAACAGACGTCATGTAGCATTCTCGGGCCACCTGTTGTTGGCCGCTTTCTTCCCCTATGCCGTTATCAGTGTGGAATTTGATTTTCAGGTGTGAAGGAGAAATGACGGCGCCTATTTTGTTCAAGGTTGCTCTTCCCAGGATTGCATTGTACGCAGAAGGAGCATTGACGATGAGGAAGTCCACCATGACTTCTACTGTTCGAGGAAATGTGCCGAATGTCACTTTGAGCGGCATCATTCCCCGAGGTTGAAGGGCATCGCCCGTGAAACCTATCAAGGGTGAAATATTTTGTTGGAGAGCGCGAATGTTGAGGCCCATTTGCGTGAAGGCCGATAGGTATAGGATGTCTGCTGAACTTCCCGTATCAACTAACACCCTCTTAACCCTGTGAGTATTGATTTTGAGATTCAATACCACGGGGTCATCGTGCGGGCTGGAAATCTCACCTAGGTCCTTCTCGGAGAACGATATTGCTTCCTCGACCCGAGGTCGTTTTTTGTCGGTTTCAATCTGTAAGACAGTGGGGTACGGTTTTCGATTATCGCGAGGTAATATTCTTCTGATGGTCCCGCGATGGCCACCACTGATCACGTTAATGACAGGGCTGCTCTGTCGTTCTTGGCGTCTAGGCTCGGGACCATCCCGGGCGTTAGAACCGGCCTCACCAACTCGGGGTCCCGTATAATCATTCCTGTAAGGAATAGGTTTCTTAAAAACCTTACCTTTACCGTTGTACTTTCTCGAGAATTTCCTGAAGAAGTCGGGATTGATGAACTCGATCAGCTTACCCTCGCGGGCCAGTCTCTCCAGGATGTCTTTGAGTTGAAGGCAATCCGCGGTGGAGTGCCCATTGAATCCATGGTACTCACACTTCTGGGAGTTATCTTGTACCGTGAAAATGCCTTCAGGCAATGGTGGAGGGAGGTCGAACATGCCCTCTATGATGTTGTACATCTCATGTCGCTTCTTGGTGAGAGGTGCATATCTCACAAAGTGTTGGCGATATCCCTCGGTGCCAGTTTTGTGGTCTTGCTCGGTCGGACGGTTGGGTTGGTTTCTCCGAGGTTCTCTTTGGTTGCGAAACCTGTCCTGAGCTGGTTGTTTGTTCGTTAAATGTCGGGGAGACCGAGACCGAGGTCTCGTGGGACTCCCGTTATCATCTTCGGCACGGATGTAACCCTCCGCGAAGGTGACAAACTCCCTCAGAGTGGTCATTTTTTTCATGTGGGCTTCATAACGCAAAGTGCCCGGACCCCCTTTACGGAGCCCTTTCTTGATGGCAGCTAAGGCGAATTCGTCATTGAGGTTCTGAATTCTCCGAGATGCCTGTATGAAACGGTTAACAAACGCACCTGTTCTTTCGTGCGGTCCCTGGACAATGTCTAGGACCATCTCGCACGTGGCTGGCGGCGGCTTGATAATCGTATACCTCTCTAGGAATAGTTTCGCGAAGTCCTCAAATTTGTTAATGGACCTCCGGGGTAATGTCATGTACCAATCCCATGCTTCCCCAGTTAAGCAAGTGGTGAATACACGGCACATGATGGCATCGGTGGCTCCAAGGAGACGGAGGCGTTCAAGGAATCCGTACACAAAGTTGTGCGGATCCTGTGTATCGCCGCTACCCCGAAAGCTTGGGAGGGTTGTCGGATACTTGAAATCCGTCATTGACTGGCGGTAAATGTCTCTGGACAGGGGTCCATCCTCGATTCCCATAGGCCGAGAGTAGGTGCCTGTTTTTTGGGATTCGAGTTCGGCTAGTTTGGCCGCAAGTCTGGTTTGGATCAGTTCTTCGACTTGAGCCATGTTAATGCCTCGAGGAGGGGTAGGTGATCGTCGATTCCTTCTTCGATCGTCCCGGCGAGTCCTATCCCGACCTCGGGGTGGACTTCGTTCGCGTTCCCTGTGGGAGCGAGATTGCTCTCGGCGAGATGGTTTGGGTCCTCTGTCATGATAGGCTGATTCTTGTTCGTGATAGTGGTGGACTATAGGACCTCCAGCATTGGGCTCCCTCTCGGGATCAGGTCCCCTATTCTCGCCTTGCCCTTTCGGCCGTCGTCCTTCGTCGGGATGGACTCTTGTTGGCAGAGCATTATGGTCCCTACGTTCGGATTGGACCTGTTGTTCTGGTGGGATAGGTGTGTCCGTCTCCTCACCAGTTCGGACCTGCACGAATTCTCTGTCCAAATTTCATGGTGAAACATTTGCTGGTCGGCTGTGGATACGATTTGCGGACAGAGGTCGGGGTATAGGTGCAGTGGTTGGTAGGGTCTGATGTGCAGGTCGCGGTGGTGGTTGCTGAGAACACGGTATTGGACCTGTCATGGGGTACACCCCGTGAGTGCCTCCTGGGCCCCATTGCCCAGAGGGTGTTATGTAGGGATACTGGGGACCCGTTGGTGTGTAAGGGGTGTAAGCGGCCGCGCCGTAGTGATACAACGGCGTTTGCTGAGGGTAGTATGGTATGTAGGGTATCTGGTATGTACCAGTGACCGGGTTGTGCTCGGTGTAGAGGGGTCTAGTCGTGTTTCCTTCGTTGAATGGAGGTCGAGTAGCGATGTCGGGTCCCGTGTGGTGGGACGGTGCAGGTTGGGGACCAGGGGGTCGTATCATTGAGCTGCTTGGGGATTGTGTTGGAATATCATTAATGTCTAAACTAGTTATTCTATTTTTCTTTTTCTTGTGATTAGCTATAGTATGAAAATACTTAGAATTGTGATCACCTTCATCCAACCTGGTTTGCTTAGACCTATGCTTCCAGTATATTTCTTCTTCTAAGTACAACTCTTCTAGTCTATTTTTAAGGGAATGTCAGTGCTGAGCTTAATTCTGATCTAGTAGTCTAGTCTCCTTAATTATATCTAATGCATTGAGTTGATCTAAGAGTCTATGTTTTTCTTTTTTCTTTTGACCATACAAAATTTTAGCCCAACCTCTAATCTTTTTTCTAATGATACCTAATTTCTGGTGCCAGCTAAAAGCAATGTTTTGCTGATCTAATTTGTGTGCATTCCACCATTTGGGGAATAAACTACAAAAATCTTGTTGTTGAAGCCATAGTGGATCTATTCTAAATTGATGTGAATGTGAGATTTTAATCCCATCTATGTTGAGTAAAAGTGGACAATGGTATGAACCATTTTTGGCTAAATCAGTAAGAGTACTAGATGGATATTGTTGATCCCAGTCAAGTGTAGTAAAAATTCTATCTAATAAAGCAAAATTGGTCCCATTAGACCAGGTATATTTCCTGCTGTGTAATTTATGTTCTAAAAGGTTATGTCTATTGATGAATTTATTAAATTGCTGACTAATCTGGATATCAAAATTAGGCCCAGATTTCTCTTGGGGATGTATAATTGCATTAAAGTCCCCACTAAGCAACCAATATTTTGTATTTGTATTTCTAACTAAATCTAGTTCTATCCATAACTCTCTTTTCCTACTTCTATTGGTAGGACCATAGACTATAGTATACTGCCACTCAGAGTTGTCCAATTTATGGATGAAATGTATATCCAAGCAGTATGTATGAATAGAATGTGATATCACTTCTATATTATTACTATCTCCCCCCAAAGAGTATACCTCCTGATCTGCCCACAGATGGAGCATATATTCATATATCTAACTTATTAGATATTGATCTCAGAATTCTATTACTGAATGTTTCCTTTTTGGTTTCCTGAATAGCAACTATATCTATATGATATCTAGAAATGAAATCAGTCAAAGCCTGTCTTTTCCTAGGAGAATTCATTCCTCTAATATTCCAATTAAGCACTATCATAAATCAGAGTTGTAATCTCCATCTAATTGGGAAAGATGTGTAATATGATCTAGAGTAATATGGATGTTCCTATGTGTATTCTGAGGTTGGAAGTCAATGGACTGCAGCACTTGCTCAAATTGTGTTCTACTTAAATTTTGAATTGCTAGAATGAGTTGTGTTCTATTAGTATCATTGGAGCTGTATAATTTGCTCCAAAGTAAACCTATTATAAGGGAAATTTTGCAATAAAGGGATACATGTTGGCTTAGATGATCCTAAAGCCTTCCTCTTCTGGGCTCTGTGAACCACTGGGGTATGTGAAGGTCTCATCTGGACCCTAAAGCTTCTTCTAGGAACTGCCTTATTAGACCTCCATTCATGTGGATCAGGGGTATGTGTATATTCTGTAGAGGTGTCAGAGAGTTCAATCACAGGGGGGCTGTGCTGAGAGGAGGAGCAAGTTTTTTTGGTAGGTGATCTTGGTTTGACTTTCCATCCTTTTGGTTTTTTGCCAGAGTTTTTGGAATTGGGCCCTGGGCTTTTACTCTTGCTGGGGGGTCTCCTAGAGGGAGGAGTAGGAGTAGAGAATCGAACTTGCTTACCAGCGATGGTTTTGGTGTTTTTTTTTTATGAATCTTTGTTTTTTGGGACTGGATTTTCTTAGCTCTTTAAGATAAAGGCTCTTCATCCAATATCTTGTCTATCATGTCAGCAATGACCTCATTGTCACTCTTAGAGTCTTAGTGAGACAAGGGGGGAGCCTCTGGGACATGGACAACACTTTCACTATCTGAATCTACAGAGGTATTGATATCTGGTATAAGGGAATGGGGTGGGGGGATTTGATACTGGTTGTGGTCTATGGAAGTTAGCCATGTCATGAAGAGCAAATTGTAAGAATATATCTTCAGTTACTCTATGATGGTGGGTATTGGAGTTTTGATTAGAGTGATTAGGTTGAGAGATCTGGTTTGTGAAGTGGGAGGATCCCACACCTTGTGTAGAAGTACCAATTCCCACTTTTTCCATGTTGTTAATTGCATCAAGAGCTTTCTGAAAGGAATCTTCATCAGAAGAGTCGAGTCAGATTCAGCTAACGGTTTGGATACATTGTTTGAAGCCAATTCAATAGGTTTTTGAATTAAGCTCATAAAGAGACTTGGTGAGCTTAAGAACACCCTAGTTCTACTCGTTTAATTTCAAAATTTGTAGCAATTTCAACAGCGCCAGCAGGGGGCCTCAAAATTTTTGCAAATATATACTTCCATTTATATATTTTTTCAAAAAAATTATAAAAAAATGCTTAAAATGCAAAAGGTTCCTCGTCCTATTTTTTTTCAAATTAAGTTTCTTTTTTTATATTTTTCTTAAAAAAATAAAAAAATATTATAAAATAGTAGGTTCAAATAGTAGAGTTTAAATATCTCACATTTTTATTTCCATTTTTAAAGTTCAAATAATAAATTTGAACGGGTCAACTTAATTTCTATATTAAAATGTACTTCGAGACCAAATTTTATATTGCTTTTAAATTATTTACTATTTTCTAGATAAATACAAAATCATTATATTTGGATAGTTCAGAATCTTGAAGTACAATGATTTCGTACTCATCTAACAAAATAGTAAAGTAGTTTTCAAAAAATATAAAATGTGATCTCCAAACACATTTTAATATAGAGATCACGTTGACCAGTTAAGATTAATTGTTTGAACTTCAAAAATAAAGATAAGAATGTGAGACACGATTAAGTCAGAATTTTAATATTTACCATACAAAAAAAAAGATAAACCATTTAACTATGATTTTCTGTAAATTTTAAATTTGACAAGGCTGCCATTTGTCGTTGCGGACAAGGTGTCAGCCATTTATCGTAGCGGATAGGTTACGTCCGCAATTTACCATAGCGACAAAGCGCATTATCATTTGGATATGTTCTTTTATTAATTTTTTAAAATGAATAGAGCAACTTACAATTTGTATATACTAGAAGAAATATCAAACAAAATGGATGAAAATTTCTTATAATTTATATGTACTAGAAGTATTACGAAATAATTTTCAGGCATAATTTTTTACGGTTGTAAAAAATATTTTCTGGTGTGTAACTGGAAAAAAATAAAAATATTTTGAATTTGAGTTATTGATCCGGTTCAAAAATCACTTATGGGTATATAACAAAAATTATCGTGGTCCTTCTATTACATTCAAATTCTAAGGTACTCCATCTATTTCTCTAGAAGTGATTTTGGAAAAATACTAAAAATTAAAAATATTAAATAGCTTCTAGGGAAATAGATGAAGTACATTAGAATTTGAATATACTATAAGAATCACGATATTTTTTTTATTTATCCAGAAGTGATTTTTGAACTGGAATTAATAACTCAGATTCAAAATATTTTTATTTTTTTCTAGTAACACACCAAGTAATATTTTAATTTTTTTTACAACCGCAAAAATTCATACCTGAAAAACTACTTTTAGTACATCTAAATTATAAGATATCTTCTAGTATATTCAAATTATAACATGTTCTATTCATTTTAAAAATTAATAAAAAAATATATTGAAACAGTGGTTAAAACTTGAAATTTTTGTCCACTATCATAAATGGCGGACGCAATTTTTGTCCGTTGCCATAAATGACAGACACTATTTATCTGTCCATAACAACAAATGGCAACTATGTCAAATTTAAATTTACATAAAATCGTGATTAAATGATTTATATTTTTTTATGGTAAGTATAAAAATTACGGCACGATTAAGATATTAAAAAACACAACCTTTCAACCCTGTTCATTATAAAATTACATTTCACCCGTGAATTTTCTCATATCCTAGTAACCTTTCACCTCCGGCTCACTGCACGTGTGAGGAGAATGATCTGGATGCGTTCTAGCATACGGACCGATAATATTTTCTGGAAAAAAAAATCGCGAAAAATACTATTTAATAAAAAATATTCTGGAATATGCTGGTATTCTTTTAGTGTCTCTAGATTCGAATTCGAATTTAGCATCTTTCATCTTTTGATCCCCCGGATCAGGATGTCAGAATATCCGCATCCAACGGCTCTGATCCCATCCCACGCAATCTCCAGTTTAATTGCAGGTGAGGCATGGCGTGGTGATAATGCCATAGAATATTCTCATCAGGGTATCTGTAACCGATTGAACTGGATCCTACAGTTTCTTGAAAAGCGAGCATGTACCCAATTTACCCTTCTCTTGGTTTAAGATTGTAGACCCGGTTTATATGGGGTCCGGATCCTCTAAATTAACTCAATTTTTGAGCTTTGGATCGGGATCGTCCAATTCGAATCCTCACTCGGGATCGCTTCGGAATTCAAATTTGTTGCTCGGGATGTGTGCGCTTCACTTCGGAATGAATTGTCGCAAATTCAAATCAGACAGTCCCAATCTAAAATCCAAAAATTAAGTTACTTCCCTGGTACTGAATTCGTTTATATATGTCCATCCAAGCTCAATTAACTAGTACAGTACTATTATTTTACCTTTTCCATAGATGCTCTTTTGAAAAATTGAAATCGGTGCTGGGTAAAATTAACAGATATTGATTTTTTCTTTTTTGTAAAATACATGCGAATATCTGATAATTAAATTGTAAAGAGATAATGCCGACTTTAAATAAGAAAAAAATAAAGTTGAATGTAATACTTTGAACGATTCTTCATATTATGTAAATATCATACATACAAATAAAAAAAATTTGTAACATTGATTAATAAAATTTGTAGCATTGAATATTGTTTATCAAATGATACGTAGCATTAAATATTAGTAAATAAAAAATATTAATTTGTAACATTGAATATTAATGAATATTATTAAATAAAAAAAATTAAATTTGTAACGTTGAATATATCAAATGATATGCAAGTTTTAATAATTTGAATTTAACAATCTTTTATATACTAGAAAATATCACGTAATTTATGTAAAACAATTAGAGTTTACAATTTCAATCTCTTAGAATCGAAAAACATTATTAAAATTCTAAAAAAAATGAAAAAACATCAAATCCATTTTTTATATAAATAATTTAAACCGTGACTAACTTGTAATTTTGCATATTTCAACTATTTTCTACACACATCATACTTGTAAGTGTAACAACCGTGAATGTCTCATTTTAGAGGAGGGTTCAAATGCCTCCATTTTTTGTGCCTCCACCATGCCTCCATTTTTAAAAACTTTAATAACTCCAAATTTAAAACTTAAAAGTCAAAATAAAACTGTTGGATATGATCTACATCATTTTATCTATGTGCTCATAAAAAATTATCACATTTTGATTTTGTTTTTATGTGAATCAATAAGTTGAAAAATCAACGTCTAGAAATTATCCACATTAGTATACTTTTTACAAGCTCTTGATGACAACCAAAACAAAATTGAAATGTCATAATTTTTTACACGTGCATAGATAAAATGATGTAGATCATATCCAACGGTTTTATTTTGATTTTTTAATTTTAAATTTTGAGTTATTAAAGTTTTTAAAAATGGAGGCATGATGGAGGCATGAAAAATGGAGACATTTGAACCCTCCTCCTCATTTTATTCTTTGAAGTTAGTTTTAAAGAATGTGACTTGTTGACCGTAGTCAGGAGAAATTTGGCCTCCACTTGTCAGCATATGAACCATATACAGATTTAACAAATATTTAATTGTTTCTACGAGAAGTGTGAAATCATTATCGAGTAGAACTAGGGTGCTCTCGAGTTCACCAAGCCCTTGGTGAACTTAAGTCCAAAACTCATTGGATGGCTTCAAACGACGAATCCGACCGTTGAAACTCATCTACCTTACGAGTGATGCGTCTACATGCAAAAATTTTAAAATTTGAAATTAATTTTGCAGAGAATCGAGTGGTCAAAATTAGAAGGTTAATAAATTAATTTTAATGCATTCATTTTTTGACGTTTTTTGACGTTTTTTGACCACTTGACTCTATGCAAAATTAATTTCAAAATTTAAAATTTTTGCATGTAGACGCATCACTCGTAAGGTAGACGGATTTCAACGGTCGGATTCGTCGTTTGAAGCCGATCCGATGAGTTTTGGACTTGAGTTCACCAAGGACTTGGTGAACTCGAGAGCACCCTAGTTCTACTCATCATTATCTACTTGAATGAATGCACAATTTTGTTACGATGCATAAAATCTGACTACTTTGGTATTTTGATGTCAAGAAAAATAAAAAAAATTCTGAAACGCTTTTCAATATATTTCAAATTTTCTAAATGTCGGACGCACATATATGAAATTTGTTCCAAAAGGAAAAAAAGTCACATAAGCTAATTAACTTTAATTGAGCTGAAAAGTGGTACAAAAGAAATTCTAATAACTAGTATCAATTAATTATGACACGCAAGGAAATTGACTTAATTAATTTAAAAAAATATATAAAAGTAACTAGAAATTCGGTAAAGAAAACACGTGATTCTGAAATCAATAAAATTGACATTTTTTAAGTCATAAAACACGTTCATTGACGATAGGTTGGGAAAAACTTAATTCAAAGCATTTGGTAGAAAATTTAATAATCGGGTTGAATATAAATGCATGATAATTCGTGGAATAATCCTTTTCAGTTTATAAAATTTCAGCTTTTGTGATCAAACGAATAGACCAAATAAGGTGTCGATTCCTTTGGCAAGGTACAACTACTAATAAGAAAAAATATTCACTTGTTAGCTGGCAAGTTGCTTGCTTCTCTAAAGAATATGGAGGCCTCGGTATCCTTGATCTTAAACAAATGAACATCGCCCTATTGATGAAATGGTGGTGGAAATTTAAGGATCCTACCTACCATAGCCCTTGGAAATTCATGATTCTCACTAAATATTTTACTGCTGCTGCACATATTCCTTATTCAGAATTTTGGCTTACAATCAGTGCATTACAGCATTTAGGAACTCTTAGTGTATCTTATGCCCCTGGAATACATTCTCCCATTTCCTTTTGGCATGATATCTGGTATCAACACTGTGCTATGGCATCTAGATTTTCCTTTTTATACACTATCTGTAGCACTCCTGATATATCCTTTCAAACAGTGATCAATTCTCAAGGACATGCCTTAAAATTCAGACGTAATCTTACTGGAGTCTTATATCTAGAATGGATAGAATTACTTGACATTATCAGCCACATTTCTTATACTCATGCAGAAGATAAACTGAGTTGGAGGTGGGAAAGTTCTGGCCAATTCACTGTCAAATCCCTTTATAAATTGCTCAACTTCCGAGGAATTAAACCGCAACAGGCCATGCTGTGGTGGACCGTCCCTGTCCCTCTGAAAATTAGGGTCTTTATGTGGTTGACTGCCAAAAATAGGATATTAACAAAGAAAAATCTGAGTAAAAAAGGCTGGACTGGTAATTGTAAATGTCAATTCTGCCCTTACACAGAAACTGTTAACCATATGTTTGTTCAATGTAGATTCACTAAACAACTTTGGTTTTGGATGGGTTCTTGTCAAGATATTAGTTTAGCATGGAATTCTTTTTCTGATATTGTACATTTTGCTAACCAACTTCCTACTGTACACAGGACTGCATTGCTTGTAGTCTGTAGCGCACTTTGCTGGACTCTTTGGAAGCATAGAAATGACTTATGCTTTAACACGGGTAAGCCTAAAACTCATAGACAAATCATATTATTGACTATCTCTCTTGTTAAATATTGGGCAGGTTCGATGCGCACTCAGGTGCAGGATTGCCTTGCGCTTTGGCTACCAACAGATCTGGATGTGATCCCTCTAGCTAGTTGGCATCCTGACGACGTTGAGGAGCAGCTGGATATCGCAGCGCTTGATGGGGATACTAATTCTGTCTCATGAAGGAAGATGAATACTTGGTAGTTCACTGCTGGCTGGACGTTTCTTTTAGTTCTGTCTTAGATATCACAGCCCCAATATGTGTGGCTTCTTTACTTAAATATACTCAGTACTTTGCCATCTCTATAGATGCTATTATGTCTTGGCTTATGTGGTTGTTTGATATGGTTACCTAGCTTCTATTTTAGAGTGTAAGTTAACTTTTGTTTCAATGAAACGGGCTTAGGCCTTTTTATCAAAAAAAAAATTCGTGGAATAATTAAAATATCCTTAACACTCATAATTGTGGAAATGGCCCCAGTAAAAGTGAAACGAGAAAAATGATGGATGAATTCTGAAAATCAGAAAATGGATTTTATTAAACTATAAATCCAATAATAATCAATACATGTGACTTCTTGGATTTCGATTCATTAAGTCCAAACGTAATTTTGAATACGAAAATAGTTGAATTTAACAACAGATCCATTTGATTATTCTATGTTTGTTGTGCCAAAGGAATATAGTGTATTTTGTGGACTGGTTATGTAAAAATTTGATACAACTGATATATAGTTACGAGGAGGGTTCCAATACCTCATACCTTTCATAACTCATCATACCTCATGTTCTATATCTTCATTTTCATAGTCTAAATTGTCGTTCCGAACCGTTCACCATGATATCCATACTAAAATATAGTTGGGATGAAATTTTATAATTTTTGGAAAATTTTTGCTATTTTTTAAGATGGGTAGAAAATCACTGTTTTTTAAACGGTCCAAAAACAGTGATTTTGTACCCATCTTAAAAAATAGTAAAAAATTTTCAAAAAATATAAAATTTCATCCCCAAACATATTTTAGTATGGGTATCATGTTGAACGGTCGGATCGACAATTTGAACTTTGAAAACAAAGATTTAACGTATGTGGTAGATGAGGTATGAAAAATATGAGGCATTGGAACCATCCTCATATAGTTACATAGATACATAATGGGGACTTAAGGAGAAAAAAAAATGGTCCGTTCGAGGTGATTGTCAGGCGATTTAGACGATTTTTAAGAGAAAAAAAGAAATCACGGAAAAAAGAAAAAAAAATTAAAATCGGAAAAAGAAAAACAATAAAAGGCGATGTCGAATTCACGTCATCGACAATTGCAGCTACTCCATTAGTTTTTGTGCGAGAAAATGTGTTCAATCAAGGCCTCCTGTAGAAACTCTAGCCCAGCCAGAAACCTCGCGGGGCTCGTTAATGGCGACTGATCGCGGGCCTTATCAACAAGCGTTGCTTAGAAAATCAGTAGTTGTATGGCATCCAAAGCAATTGCCACCGCAACCACAGGAATCACAATCTCAGGTGATTAAACGTCGTATGGAAGAAATTCGTTCTAAATCTACTATAGCGAATCCATGGTGCCTTAAATGTGGCAGTAAGGGCCATCTGGCGCATGATTGTCGAAATGCGCAACTTTGTTTTGTGTGCAACCGATTTGGATATAAGACGAATATATGTCGCAAAACCACCTCGATTCCACCCATATCGCCCATTCCAAAACACTCCCGTGATACAGCCCCTCGCACCATTCCTACCCTAGATCTAGATACAGATAAGCTCCAACAACGGGTAGACGATCTCACACATTAGTCACTAGCAGTGGTGAAATAGAGTATCGCACCCCGATCGTTCAACTAGTGGCGACCCTTCAATCTCAGGCAGTTGATGCCAAACTGATGCAAAGCTTCGTGTTAGATGACATTACCGCCTGGGGTCCAGTACGATGGAGGAAACTCTGAAACGAGAATTTGAGCAATACGACTCGATAATGTTGGTTTTTGACGAATACAAGTATCTCATCCAAGCTCCGAATCTGTCTTGGCTAGAATCTATGGCATCGATCGGTTTTCTAAGACTGGATAAGGTCAGATTCCCGATCGTACCTTAGAAAAAAGAGTTTGGTGAAGGACTTCCACTCGAAACACTATGGGTAAGGGTTTATGGTTTTCCATGAATGATCTGGTAGAGCATGAGAAGATATTCAATCCATGGGGAGCTTATGTTCTTGAGATTGATCATAGTACACATAGTGGTTATGATGTTAGATTTGTAAGAGTTCAATTAGAAGTGTGTGATTGGCAGTTGATACTGAAAAAACATCTGGTACCATACAAAAACCCTGCCAGTAAGAGACTTTTTTATAACCTAGAGTTCGAGATTGAATCTGAGAAAACTGAAAGCATAAATGCATGGGTAAGCCAAAAAACAGGGAGACCATATCCGAGTGGTACTGAATTTGGGTCTAATCCCACGATCCAGGCCCCAAACTCTGCACAGACTAATGGCAACAATGGTGGTACTACCAACTCAGGTGGGGGGTTTGTGATCAATGGCAACAACTTGATCTTAAGGCAAACGACTGATCCCTTGTATAGTATGACCATGGTACCAGAACACCCTTTTCTGGTAGAAGATGAACCAGTAGATCTAAGGGAGGATATGGCAGCATAGGAATGCTGAATTATGCAATAATCTACTTGTCTGTTTGACTAGATTTGCAAAACATATATTTGTTGAATTTTATAGTTTCTTGTCTTGAGATAATATGCAGGTTCATGACGATATAAATTACTATATACAACAAGGATGAATCATCAATTGCTATATTTATCAAGGATAAGTCATGAAGACCCAAGAACGGGACTGAAAAGCATCAACTCAAGATTAGGATTAATTAGAAATCTATAAAATTGGTAAAGTAAGTTTGAGATTGAGGTAATTTGCACAAACCGTTACAATGATAAATATAACGCTACAATGGAATAATTCATATGTCGAAATCCACAGTGTAATTGATTTATTTCGTTACAACGTTCAAAGAAACGTTGCAATGAAACAAATCAATTTCGGATCCCACAACTTCCAGAGAGCTCCGTTGTAGTAACCGTTGTAACGCTTATAAGCATTAGGATTTTCCAGCGCAGCCAAACCCGTTAACTGGGATTAACCGTTGCAACGCTTAATCTTTCGTTGCAACGGTTGATGCCAGTTACCTTATTTTGTTTTCTTTATAAATAGAAACAAAATCTAGATTTGATAAAACAATTTTATTTTATTTTTCATATGTCATATATAGCTTTTACATTGATTTTTTTTTCAAAATGTAGTAAAATTTACCGATTTATTGTAATACATATAATTGATTATTGTATTACGTTTATCTATAAAGAAATATGTGCGGCAGATTTTTCCCTCCAAGTCTTAATATGTTTCATATATGATATATACATCTTTAAAACCTATTACATATTTACATGTCAACGTCTTGAGTTAGAAATTAAAATTTTGGATGGGCGCAATCATATTTCTCAAAGAATATATTCTTTTGTAGTACAGTGACTGAATTTAGTTATTTTTTTGTTGTACCCGACCCGTAGGCCAGAATAATTCTATACCGACTATTTTAGAAGGTTCTGGAGACCAGTAAAGGAAACGACAAACAGTCCTTGTTTGAATTTGAAAGCAAGCGGTTCTGGCATTTAATTCTAGACCAGATGTATTAGCACCTGAAGGTCCAAAACCGACTTTTCTCGGGGTCTAAATCCCCTAAAGTAACTCAAAATTTGAGTTTAGATCCGAGCCAATCAGCCCCGAGTTGGAATGCACAAGTCCACTTTAAAATTCGTGCCAAAGCTGATCGGACGATCGGACGAAACATAAAATTTGAGTTAGTGTACGAATTCCGAATACCTTTTTCTCGTACTTATCTCGGCCCCTCCTCTCGTTTCCCCTCCCATCTCTCTCTCTTTCGATCCTCCATTTCCCGCCTGGTTGCTTCTCCCGAAAACAAGTATCAAACCCTAGAAACCCTTGCACGAAACCTAATACGCTGCTCCCATGTCTCCACTGCGCGCTCCTCTCGCCCTCTCTTTCCGACCCAAGGGCTGAGCGAACACGACCCGTTTATCCCCATGCCATAAAATCCAACTCCTCCATGGCTATACTAACCTCAAACCCCAATTCTAACCCTAACCCTAGCCCTTGCACCAACCCGCCTCCTGTACCTCGCCTTGTGCGCATCCTCATATCTGATGCTGACGCAACGGACTCGTCAGATGATGACGAGCGAGTGCTGTTGCCGCCGCGAAAGAGGGTGAAGAGGAGCATCATCAAGGTAGAAACGGGTGCAGCCTCTAGGGTGCGGCCGTCAGATCGCCCGAGGTACCGGGGCGTGAGACTGAGACCATGGGGCCGGTATGCGGCAGAGATTAGAGACCCCAACCAGAGGCGGAGGCTCTGGCTCGGCACTTTCGACACGGCTGAAGAGGCGGCGGCCGCCTATGATCTAGCTGCGGTCAGGTTGCGGGGTCCGAAAGCAATTACTAATTTTGTTGTGGGTCCCACCGGGCAGGCTGAGGAGTCCTTCAATTTGAAGAAAGAGGTGAGCAATTCTCTTGATACTTTGGTAAACCCAAAATTAGAGGCCAAATTTTTTAGCCACACTGGTCTGAGAGGCATAAAAGAGGAGACGGATCTGGTTGTGGTCCCTTCTGGTGCAGTTGAGCCGAAGCAGGAGACCGGTCAAGTGGCAGGTCCCATTGGTCTGGTTATTGGGTCTTATAATAAAAGAAAAATGGAGGGGGATAACGGTTCAAATGTGGTTGTGATGGACCCAAAACCAAATTCCCGAGCTGACAAGGAAGGGTTGGGTGTAGAAAAGGGCGAGATGGCTTGTGTCAGGGTGCAGGGCCCGATGGCAGTTTCTAAGAAGGTGGATGCAGTAAAAGGTGAGGGGTGTAAGATTGGGCTGGGAAGGCTCAGTGCTAATGTGTATGTGCATGTGGTCGGTGGCGGTGCTTAGGATAGATATTTGGTACCCGTCCATATGTACCTAGTGATTCGGATGATTTGGTTATAAACTATGTGCAATTTATTCAGGTTAATGTGCTATATTAGGATGATAAGCTACACGGTCACATTAGGTTGCTGGTTGATTCTTAATATAATATGTTAAGCAGGATGAATTGTGCATGCAATATTTTGTTTGGTTTCAGCCAAATTATTTTGATTTAGTTGGTACATAGCTGGTACCTAGGTGCTTGGTTTGCATAGTGTATGGTATGGTATATCTAGTTTACTAAACTTTTGCGCAATTTATTGTTGCGCATGAGTTCGTTACATGTCTTTTGTCGTGGAGTTATTAATCAGTGAGGAGAATATTATAGTAGCTTGCACTTGTAATAACCGTGTAGTATATAATTTGGTGCGAGTTAACTTTGACATGTTGCTGTATATATATGATTCTCTGGCAGATTTATCTTTTGCTTTCCTTTCAAAAACTTATCATGTTAGCTTCTTTCACCTTCTTTTTGATGATCACTTATGAGTTAAATTGGGAAAAAAATTAAGTAGTGCTGTATGAATAATTTGGTAATTCAATTCCCTTCGTTGTTCTCTTTTTTAGTTTTTACTGATATTTTGCATGGATCGTGAGATAACGTGCACATCGGTCCCTTTTTGAGAATTTTTGCATTTTGCATGCACCTAAAGTCATAGCCCTCTTCTTGGTAACTTGGTGTTTTGTATAACTTGAATTATTTGAAAGGTTAAGCCAACAAAAGAGAAAGATTTGTTTCCCTTTTGAAAGGTTCAGTCTTTGCATTATTTAAGCCTAATGGCTTCAGTCTTTATCAGGAAAGATCAGCACTTGAAAATTCTTTATAATATCATCTAATGAATACTTTTAAAGTGATAAATAAATACTTGACTAGGTTTGGTACAGCAGAACCAACTTTTTTGTCGTATTAAAATGTCATAAATATTAAAACAACTGGGATCAATTGATGTTGATTTTTTATTATGATAGATAAGCAGCAAAACCTCCAAATGGAGATCAGTAACCTGACCATATCAGCTGTTAACAAATCAACCAGACCCTTGAACAAAAATCAGGTTGCATTTTTAACTAAAACCCCTCTCAAGCAAAAGCGCATTGCACAATTGATTCATGATTTGAATTCTAAACCGTCTTCATTCTGTCTGAGAAAAGAGGATGGATTCAGGGCAGTGTATGGCATAGGCGCATAGTCAATACCTTATCATTTATTGTTCCTATAAGCAATTGAAATATGAAGGTTGTTGTGGTCCAGTTTAAATGCACCGGCATTGCCACCATCTCAACCTTCAGCCCGTTGTTGCGCATGACGACGTGAGGTGAGAAAGTGTGGATGGTACGTGTTATTTTGAGCAATAAGGGATTAACTCATCGGATCAGTACAAAAGAGCAAATCTCTAGCAATAAACCTTCGGATATGCTTCAATTTTGAACTTCCCTACTGTATTATGAATAAGCTTTGCGGTTTACTCAAATAATTAGATTTTAGAGATGTATATATTATTTTTCTCTATTGTCCTAGCAACTGGATCGAATATTATCTGACAGATGAATATGAATATTCACATTTATGTATATATATTCGTATATTTTTCAGAGGAATACGGTTTTAGATTATAAAGCGGATAAGGATACAAATCTTTCAAACTTATTTGTGGTGGATCTGCGGAATAAGATTTAATACGGTTTTAAATTATAAAGCGGATACGGATACAGATATTTCAAACTTAAGGATATCTGTGCCTGTGGTGGATCTGAGTAAGATTTCTTATATGATTGTTTCCGATTTCTAGCTTCGTAGCCTGTGCTATGCAATAGGCCGAAGCCCATTTATACTTTATAATAGTGAGACATCTCATTATTCAATTGAACAACTATCCAACTATCCAAACCCATTTTTTGTTTCTATGAATTTAGATGCACTAATCAACTAGTATATATTATGTACTTATCTTCTACCAGTCTTGATTATTGTTGCTCATTGGAAAAAATGGTGCTAATTTTATTAATGAAACTTTACGTGTCTATTTTAGTTAAAATCTGGAATGGGGATTTCTTCTGTTACAAAAGTAACTAATGAATAAATGATAAGCTAAAACCAAATACATCCTTCTCTCTCTAATTATGAACAGGACATGTTAAAAGCAAAAAAAAAAACCTCCATTGCTTGTTAACTTGATGCTTACTGGTACTGTTTGAAATAAAATAAATAAATTCAAAACTAGGTTTCAGATTACCACCTCCCATGGATTCTCTTTACTAAGCTACAAATTAGTGGTGAGGTGAATCAACAACAGAAGTACTCCCATCAATCACCAATAGTATGGATTCTCTTTACTATGATTCCACCTTTCTTAGGATAGAAGGGTTTCTTTGTATTTGGAGGGAAAACAAAATCATGCAAGGAGTTGAGTTTGAGTCAGTTGTAATCAGCCTACGGGCGTTGAACATGCAAAAAAATAAAAAAGTATGGAACTAAGCACATTATCTCTTACTGATATATGCTTTCTCTGTGTCTTGTTGCTAATTCAGTTAGGTACCTTTAAATTTTTTCCTACCAACAGCAAGAATGAGGTGCTTGTAAGATACTTTTCTGTGTGTTTGATTTTAATCTCCAAACATTGATGCTGCTCCCTGACGCAGTGAAGCACACAAACACGTGAATTGAACACAGAAATCAAGCAATCGAACCAATTTGATTAATCAAGCTCAAGATACACAACAATGGCGAATATTATAGTAGCTTGCACTTGTAATAACCATGTAGTATATAAATTGTGCGAGTTAACTTTGACATGTTGTTATATATATATGATTTTCTGGTAGATTTATCAGTTGCATTCCTCTCAAAAGATTATCATGTTAGCTTCTTTCATCTTTTTGGATGATCACAATTAAATTGGGAAAAGAATAAGTACGTTGTATGAATAATTTAGTAATTAGCTAGTCTCCCTTCTATTGTTCGCTAGTTTACTGATATTTCGCATGGAGCGTGAGATAACATGAATATCGGTCCTTTTATGGCAATTTTTGCTAGTGACATGCACCTAAGTTACAAATCATAGCTCTCTTCCCCTTCTGGAACTTTGCATTTTGTATAAATTGTAATATTTGAAAGGTTAAGCCCCAAAAGAGTAACAAAATTAGATGAATTTGCATTATTTAATCCAAATAGGGCTTCAGTCTTTATCAGAGGAAAGGTCAGCACCAAAAAAACACTTTATAACACCATCTACTGAATATTTTTAAAGGAAAGTGATAAATAAAAACTTGACTAGGTTTAAGTACTGCAGAACCAACTTTTTTTGTCGTATTAAGTTGTGATTAATGTTAAAACAAGTGGGATTGATGTTGATTTTGATTATGTAAGATAGGCAGCTAAACCTCCAAATGGAGATCAGTAACCTTACCATATCAGCTCGTAAGAAGTCAACCATAGCCTTAAATTAAATCACGTTACGTTTTTAACTGAAACCCCTAGGAATTGAGCATTGTACAATTGATCCCTGGATTCAGGGCATTGTATGGCATAGCTAAGATCTTATCATTTATTGTTCCTTAACATTAAACAATTGAAATCCAAAGGTTGTGGTGATCCGGTTCAAATGCACCAGCATCGCCACCATCTCAACCTTCATCCTGTTATTGTACGTGATGGCGTGATGTTGAGAAAGTGCGGGCAGTACGTGTTATTTTGAGCAATAAGGGATCAACCTCTTCGGATCAGTACAAAAGAGCAAAGCTATCGCAATAAAATCTTTGGATATGCTTCCATCTGAACTTTCCTACTGTATTATATGTAAGCTTTGAGATTTACTCCAAAAGTAGTAATTAGTTGTTAGAGATATGTATTATTTTTCTCTATCGCCCAAGCAACTGTCTCCAATATTATCCGACAGATGGATATGAATATCTAATATGAATATTCGCATTTATGTATATAAAAACGTATATTTTTCAGAGGAATACGGTTTTAGATTATAAAGCGGATAAGGATACAAATCTTTCAAACTTATCTGTGGTGGATCGATGGAGTAAGATTTGATACGGTTTTAAATTATAAAGCGGATACGGATACAAATATTTCAAACTTTAGGATATCTGTGGTGGATCCGAGTAAGATTTGCTTAAATGATTGTTTCCGATTTCTAGTTTCGTAGCCTGTGGCCTGTGCTGTGCAGGCCCAAGCCCGTTTATACTTTATAACAATGAGACATCTCAGTATTCAATTGAACAACTATCCAAACCCATTTATAACCCTTCTTTTTCTACTTGTCCTGATTATTGTTGTTCCAACATTTTTATTAATATCCAAAGTAAATTACAAATTAATAAATAAACCCATGTTAGCTGGGTATTTTTAAACATGCTCAAACCGGCCATTTAATGGCCAGTTCTCATATTTTTGTTGTTGTTGTTTCAGACTCTATAAATATCCATCTTTCTCTCTCCTCCCTCTCACAACTCACTCAACTCACAGAAGAGAAAGAGAGGAAGAGAAAGAGAGAAAGAGAAGGAGATTTTTTAGGCGATTTGAGACGATTTCCCAGGAGCCAAAATGATGAACAATAGCAACCGAGGTAGGTCGTCCTATCGTGGCCTAGCGAGAGGAGAGTCAATTAGTGATCGAGGTAAAAATGAGGAAAAAAATAACAACTGTCAAGTATGCCGTGACAAATATGTATGATGGAGAAATTTCTTAGACGGCCTATTCGGTATGAAATTTCAGACGATGACTTTGTGGAAAACCCCTATGGCTCTAGTTTGAAAAAAAAAGATTGATCCAAAGCCTCCAACATCCGACGATGAGTTTGTTCCGTGTACTTATACTGGTAAGGCTAGCACTTCATCAGTTGTGACTGATCCAGATCCGACAATATCGGACGAGGAGTTTGTTCCATGTACTTTCAAGGCTCGTTCTAAGAAGTAGAATTATTAGGGTTTAAAATTTGAATGCATTTGAGCTGAGTTCTAAGAAGTAGTATTATTTTAGTTGGAAGAAGTAGTATTATCATATCCAAGCACTTTATTCCTTAACCACTGCAAGAAAAATTTCCAATTCTCACTATCCTCCTTCTGCACAATTGCAAATGCAATAGGCAATAATTGGTTCTCTGCATCATAGCCGCAAGCTATCAAAAGCCTCCCTTCATACCGCCCAGACAAAAATCATGCCTCTATGCTGATCACTGGTCTCAAGTACTGGAACGCTGCAATGCATGTACCAAAAACCCAAGCTACGACCCTGAATTGAACAACATCTTCCGTAATTTCTCCGTGTTTATCTCGTATCGGACAAGTCAAAAATTGGTACTTAGAGCTGAGATTCTTGTCGCAAATTCTTGTAAGCAGTGGTTTCAGCAAGCTGTATGAATTCTCCTAACTCCCAAATTGTCAGGCAATTGCAAGCTCACGACCCCTCCACAATCGGCTGTATTTCGGGGTTACATTGCTATACAAAACCCTCACACAGTTTTCCACCCCTTAGATGCTCATACAGGGGTCATCCTTAATGCTGGTCTCAATGACATCGGCAATGATTGATGCCGTGAGACATTCATGGTCGATCCTTGTATACTCAGACCTACATGTGTGAGGCTTGTTTTGCCTCGTTATAACCCATGCATCTCTTAAACCCGTTGCTTTACCCCTAAGTTCGTAATCACAACCCAGAGTCTTGCACACCACCTGAATTCGATCTCTGTCATTTTTCTTCATTCTAATCTCCTGATTCATACTAATATGGTGCTCTCTTATCTTCTTAATTAGCTTTTCTTTGCTTTGAAAAAATTGTACTGGCGCTAGCTCATCTTTGTACTCAATCCGTCTCCCATAGTAATCAACACTTCTTGAAAAGAAGATCTATCATTGAAGTTTGCGAACGGGTGCGTATCAGTCCGGCCACTAAGCGGTATATTCCCATATCCGGTTCGAATGGGCACTGGACCATCTTCATCACAACCCTTCAAGTGATCAAAGTCCCAGTTTGCTCCCTGAAATTCATCCCCAGTTTGCAGATCTTCCTCCGTAATTTCGTTAATATTTTCAAAACCTTACCCAATTTCGTCGTCTAATGGTGCCGGTCTGGGGTGAGGTGATGGTGGCGGTAATGGTTAATGCGCCACATGCACGGGTCTAGATGGGGATCTTGTATGGGGTCGTGGTTGGGTGATGGTGGAGTGAAGTGACTGTATGTTTCTGGGTCAGGTATGAATAAAGGAACCATGGGAGTGTATAGTTCTTGTTATGTTGTATAATTTGGTGCAACTGAATTTTGGCAAGAACTTCCAACCCCTAAATCTATCGGAACTCTCTTGGCATAGATTTCTATTACAAAATTTCCAATAGCCTTTAACCAACCGTACAGGGCTCTCCATGCAGCATCACTTAGTACTTTCACTATGATATAGGTCGGGGGTGTTCCATGATTCACTCGGGTTGCTAATTCTAAGTTCTATTTTTCTAGGTTATAACCAATGCATTCGTAAATCATGGTTTTCAAATCCCAAAGTGAGATATCATCGGGAACCATGAATAAATTAACTGGCTCTTTAGAGTAATAAGCCTCATATGTATTAGTAAGAAACTTCCCACTACAGTGTATTGAAATCATGGTCATGGCAAACAAACTACATATTGGTAAATGGTAAACAATTGTCAGGTTACTAATTTAAATGTATAGGTTACTGAAAAATAATTAAAATAAAATAAAATAAATATAAAAAATAATAAATTAAAATTAAAAAAAATTAAATTAAAATCGCCTGAAAAATCGCCGAAAATCGCCTTCTCTTTCTCTCTTTCCCTTCCTCTCTTTCTCTTCTATGAGTTGAGTGAGTTGTGAGAGGGAGGATAGAGAAAGATGGATATTTATAGGGTCTGAAACAGCAAAAAAAATAATATGAGAACCAGCCATTTAATGGCCGGTTGAGAAAAAAAGTGAAACGGCCATTAAATGGCCGATTTGGGCATTTTTAAAAATACCCAGCTAACGTGAGTATATTTATTAATTTGTAATTTATTTTGGATATTAATAAAAATGTCGGATTGTTGTTCACTGGAAAAATAATTTTAGTTTTTTTCATGTTGTATTTCTTTCGTTTTACCATCCGAAAGAGTATTCTTATCCGTATTTGTATTTGATAATATCCGGTTGGTATTCATATTCAATTATTACCTGATATGTATCCATGTTCGAAAATAATAACGGATGTAGATTTGATTCAGCTATTATCGGGTTGGATTTGATTTGTTTGCACCCGTGGTGGCAAGTAACAAATACAACACATGAGAATATAAATTAAAGAGCAATGTGTACTAATCAAATTTTTCTTCGGTGCTTATCAAAAGCAATTACTTAGAAGAGTATAATATGAACAAATACAATGCACGTAAATCCAATTGCTACCTCAGTCTCTACCTCTAATTCTTACTGTCACCATCGCTGTCCTTAATTTGCTTATTTGCACCGTCCTCCAGAGTCCAGACGCTGATACAAGAGTACATGACACGTACCCAAAATCAAAAGGATCTTGAAATTAGAACCTGGGATCGGGATTTCTTCTGTTACAGAAGTAACTAATGAATAAATGATAATCTAGAACCAAATACATCCTTCTCTCTCTAATTATGGACAGAACATGTTAAATAAAAGCAAAAAAACCTCCATTCTTGTTAACTTGATGCCCACTGGTACTGTTTGAAATAAAAAAAAAATTCAAAACTAGGTTCCAAATTACCACCTCCCATGGATTCTCTTCTCTAAGCTCCAAATTAGTGGTGAGGTGAATAAACAACAAAAATACTCCCATCAATAATCACCATTCACCAATAGTATGGGCTAAGCACATTATCTCTTACTGATATATGCTTTCTCTGTGTCTTTGTTGCTAATTCAGTCAGGTACCTTTGAATTTTTTTCCTATCAACAGCAAGAATGAGTAAGGTACTTTTCTGTGTATGATTTTAATTTCCAAACTTTACTGAGTATAAATAGTTGACTTACATAATTAATTGTCAGAGATATGAGTTGTGAAACTACTGGTTGATTTGCATTTCATGATTGCTTCATTGTCTGATTTTGTCCAACAGACCTGACATATTTATAATCAAACTCTTCTTCAAATTGTTTTTCTTGACATATTTCATGATTGCTTCATTTGTCTGATTTTATAAAATAAGGATTTTTATATTTTTGCAATTGAGTCGTTCGACCAAAACGTGTTTTTTCTTTGTTTTTTTGTTGTTGACAAAAGTAGTATCTTTGTTGTATCTCCTGTTCCATTCATTGAAACAAAGCCACCATACATTTTTTTATTTCCTTCATTTTTGGGAAAAATGGAAAAACAAGAGCTAGTGTCAAAATGAAGATGGATCATGTTAGAGATGTTGACAATAATATAAAATCAATCCAAAAAGAAAAAGGAACGTCCATGAAATGCATCCGCGAGTTCGTCCCAAAAAAGATCTAGAGAGGTATTAAGTTGAGAAAATATGAAGGAAAATAATTGATAACCGGTATGATTTTCT
This sequence comes from Carex myosuroides, assembly GCA_028015225.1. Lineage (NCBI taxonomy): Eukaryota > Viridiplantae > Streptophyta > Magnoliopsida > Poales > Cyperaceae > Carex > Carex myosuroides. Next base: position 10,664,030 of record CM051472.1, read on the forward strand.
TTATTTCATTAGGAAATCTTTTACTAGATGTATAAAAATTGTACCTTTATATTAGTTTATGTATTTGCAAATCCATCTTCATATGGAACAATATGACCTTTCAAACAGATTAGATGCAGTGAAACATTATAATTAGAAAAAAATTGTTTGCTTCTTCTTTGTAATATTTTTAGAAAGATTATTATATTATTTTTCATATTTGTTCCTGTAAATTTTGGATACTCTATCAGATATATTTTTCTACTGCTCCTAATAAGGTGAGATTTTTAGTAGTTAAGAAATATTTGGATATTTCGATGTTTTATTTGCATCCTTTGTCTTGATTGTTGCGAAGACAATGTGCATCATTTGGCGAAGAAGTCAGGTCTGGTGTCAATGGTTTTCTAGAAAAAGGTGAGATTTATGCATTAAATCATACAACGTTTTCTTGAAAAATTAGTGTTTAGAATATCACATTATGTTAGTGTTCTTAGTATCGTCAGAGAACAAAAAGAATTAGAAGTTTTTAAGAAATAACTTATTTAGTTATTTCCCTTGCGATAGTCTGATATGCCTTGTTTGTTGTGGGGGTGGGGGTGGGGTGGGGTGGGGTGGGGTGGGGGGGGGATATAATATAACAAGGGAGTAACTCAGGAATAAAGCTATATCCAGTGAGGGGGTGGCAAAACTTTATTGTAAGTTACGCCTCATCAAATCACAACCAAAATAGAACAAGGACATTTATTATATTGGAACCATTTCAGTCATCACAGAGAAGCCTTAGTTATAGAAGTCTGTACTAAAAAAATATTCTTGTTATAGGTCCTGTTCCTGGTCAGAAATATAGTGAAATTGTTGACAAGGTTATAGAGAAGAATGAAAATGGACTATTATGAAGCTACAGAAAAGTTATTGTTTTAGAAAGTTTTCAATTAATATTAATTTTAAGCAACAGATTAACCTTTATAATAGGTATTGTATATATCTCATCA